>CM053595.1:288148188-288175761 GCA_028646575.1 Pseudocheirus occidentalis
AGAGAATAATTCCTTCAGAATTAGAGTGGAGCAAGTGGGAGCTAATGACTTTATAAGAAACCAAGATACTATTAAATTGTTACAAAAAAACGAAAAAATAGAAAGCAATGTGAAATATCTCCTTGAAAAAACCACTGACCTGGAAAATAGATCCAGGAGAGACAATTTGAAAATCATTGGTCTACCTGAAACCCATGACCAGAAAAAGAGCTTGGAAAGCATCCTTCAAGAGATCCTCAAAGAAAATTGCCCTGATGTTTAGAATCAGAGGGCAAAATAGAACTTGAAAGAATTCATCGATCACCTCTTCAAAAACATCCCCAGAAGAAAAAAGAAAAAAGGATAGTAGGTGCTGTGCAAATTTGAGAAATATGTATATTTTTTGTTGTTCTCATTCATTAATCACCAGAGGGCTGTTGTGTCTAGCTCTTCTAAAATTTTATTCAGGCACTTTATTTATTTTTCTTGTTTATCTTTTTTTGTTAGATTTATCTACATATCTACATATTAAAGTTCTAATAAGTATTATTTTACTATTTCTCAATCTACTTTTCTGAGTCCATCACCTTCCTATTGGTTTCAACGCAAGTGCTCAGAAATTGTGATTGGTTATTGTATTGATCAGAATTCTCAAGTTTTATGTGTGTGTGTGTACATATATATGAATGTATGTGTGTATATTTAATACGTGTGTGTGTGTGTGTGTGTGTGTAGTTTTAGGGCAGCTAGGTGATACAATGGATACAGTGCTGGGTCTGGAGTCAAATGAATTCAGATCTGGCCTCAGACACTAGCTGTTCACACAACAGGTCACCCCGGGCAAATCACTTTACCCTGTTTGACTCAGTTTCCTCATCTGTAAAATGAGCTGGAGAAGGAAGTGGCAAAGTGCTCCAGCATATTTGCCAAGAAAACCCCAAATGGGGTCATGAAAACATGGACATGACTGAGAATGACTGAATAACAACAACATAAGTTGTTTTAATCAGCCAAGATTCACCTCCTCACTTTCCTATCCCAACCCCTCCCCACCCCATTGAGAACATAAAGAACACCAAAAGCCATTACACACATATATAATCAGTCAAAACAAATTTCCACATTAGCTATGTTCTAAAAAATATTTATCTCACTTTGCATCCCGAGTCCTTTATTTCAGGTAACATGGTCCATCATTAGGCCTCCGGAGTCTTGGTTGGTCCTTACGCTGACAGGAGTTCAGCATAACAGTATTTTTTCACACTTGTACATCATAATTTGTTCATCCATTCCCCAATTTATGGACACCCCCCTTGGATTCCTACTCTTTGTCACTTCAAAAAGAACTATTAATTTATTTATACATCCTTAGAATTTAACACTAGTCTTTCTCTTAATCTAACTTCTCATTCCTCTTTTCCACCTTTCCTTCGTCTTTCCCTATTAAGTGAAATGTATTTCTATCAGCTGTGTGTGAATGTGTGTGTGTGTGTGTGTGTGTGTTCTTCTTTTGATGAGGTCACATGAGTGAGGTTGAAGTGTCAGCCACTTCCTCCTTCTCCCTGTCCTGTTTGTGTAGATGTCTACTTTTGCCTCTTTGTAGTGTGAGATAATTTTCCCTGGTCTTCCTTCCCATTTCCTTCCCATCTCTGAGTGTATTCACCTTCTCTTTTCCCCCATTGTTTGTGTAAGATCATCAAGACCTGATAGAATCACTAACAAGCCTTAATCTGGACTCCCTCTATGAGTCCTGCTCATGATGGGTATCAGAGGGGACACATATCATCTCCCAATATTTGCATGGAAGTCATTTATCCTTGTTTAGTCCTTCATCAGTCACTGAATTCTTATTTTCTGATTGTATATGGCATTGTTTTCTGGAAAGCTCTGGCTCTTGACTATGATGTTTCTGGAGGGGATTTCCTTCAGGAGGCACCGACGGATTCTTTCTATTTCCACTTTGCCCTCTGGTTCTAAGAGATCTGGGGAATTTTCTTTTAAGATTTCTCAAAATAGGATATATATATATAGCTCTTCCTTTTTCTTTTTTTGTCATAGAATAGAGATAGTATGTGGGTTCTTAATTTTTTCTTTTCTGCTTTTCAAGTCAGTTGTTTTTGTTTTAAGATACTTTTTATTTTAATTTTTTTTTACCTTTGACTTAGTCTTACTAATATTTCATATTGACCAATGGAGTCATTGGATTCTGTTTGGTCCATTTAAATATTCAGGGAGTTTGTTGCTTGGGCAAGGTTTTGTCCCTCTTTGTGCCAAGGTACTAATCTCCTTTCCAATTCTTTCTCTCATAGCTCTCATTTCTTTTCCAGTTTTTTCTCACTCTCATTCCATTTATGAAAATATTTTTAGCTCTTTTTTTTAAAACTCTTCCTTCATCTCTCCCAGGAATTCTAGTTGGATTTGTGCCCAAGCTGTGTTTTTCTCTGAGGTGATGTTTGCAGATGTTTTAGAATCATTCTCTTCTTCAGTGTTTGTGCCTTCTAATTATCATGGGATTCTTTATTTGTTTTCACATTCTTTCATCCTACTTCCTGACTTTGGATTTGATGTTAGGGCTAGACTCTGCAGTACTTCAGGAGGGAAAGTCTGGGTTGGTCCTGTTGCTGCTTTCTATAGGTATTGAGTATTGTGCTTCTTTTTTGTGGGGGGATGTCTTTTTTTTGGAAGGGGGAAGGCAGGGCCAATTGGGGTTAAGTGACTTGCCCAAGGTCACATAGCTAGTGTGTGTTAAGAGCCTGGTATTGAACTCAGGTCCTCCTGACTCCAGGGCCAGTGCTCTACTTACTGTGCCACCTAGCTGCCCCAAGTGTTGTGCTTTTCTAGTATCTCAGGAACAGACTGGGGACCTGAAATTCTCAGCATTCCCAAAGTAGTCTGATTCAGGAAAAAGTTTGATTACTGTTCCACTGTTCTGAGGCCTGCGAGTTCCTGGTCTGGGGTTTATATCTGAGCAGGTGTAGACTGCTACTGGACTCTAGCCAACCAGAAAGTTCTCTTGACTTAGAGCGGCAAAATTGAGGGTCCCTTTTGGTCTGGAATTCTAGCCTCGTTTATTCTTCTGTAGTCTAGGCTAAATATTAGAAGTAAGACCCTGCTTTGTATCTGAAGTCTGAACTCCACCACTGCTGTTGCTGCTGGCTTCACATTTTTCTGCGTACCAGGAAGAGCCACCCCATCTTGGATCACTACCACTATATGCAGGTCCTCTTCTCACCCCACCCTGCATACAGCCTGGGATTGGTCAGTACTGCCTGTTGGCACCTGTCTCTATCATAATACCCCACTGTGGGTGTCCTGGCATGGCGCTTCCTTTTGTCTCAGTGCTCAGCCTTTTCTTAAGTGCTGGAGTACTCAGCTCATCATGCTCCTGGCTGAGCTGTCCCCACTCTCCAAAGACCTCCCTGTCTGTGTCCCTTTGCTGAACTGGGCTGAACGAAGGCCTTTTTCTAGATTTCCGCATTAGGATTCAGTCTGGTGCATTTTTTAAGATCTGTTAGGAGAACTTCATGGAGAGGATCTCATTGCCTTGGCTTCCCATCACTCTTCCATTTTGGCTCTTGACCTATGGATTATTTCTATTTTGTCTTTGCCCTCTGGTTCTAAACATTCCAAGCAGTTTTCTTTTGTTGTTTCTCAAAATGCAGTATTCAGTGGTTGGGTTTTGTTTGTTTGTTTTGCTTTGTTTTTGTTTGGGGGTGTTGTCATTTTTTTTGGTTTGGTCATAATTTTCAGAGAATCCTATGATTCTTAAATTATCTCCTGATCTTGTTTTCCAGATCAATAGTTTCTATTAATCAATACCCTATATATTCTAATTTTCTAGTCTACTGACTTTCTTCAACTATGTCTCATTGTATTATTAAACTTTTTAATTATTTTTGCACCATTTTATTTTTCAGGCTTTACATTGTGTACAATGTTTTTTACTTTCTTTTCTACATTATTATTCCCTTGACAAGCATGTCCTCTTATTTTATGCTTTATCTCTTTTTTCAACTCTTTGTCTTTATACTCACTCTTGTATTCCTTATAGCCAATCCATTATTTTTCCTTGGGTTCTACTTGGCATTATTTTCTTCTCAGATTTTTATCTTGGGTAGGAGTGGCTATGTCTGTGTCTTGCCTCTCAAAAGTTTGCTGCCATATCCCAACTAATGCCTTTCCCTGTTGTAATCTAGATGTGATTTCCTTTCCACCATTCTTCATGGGGTGGCTAGATTTTGACCTTGCTACTCCTCTGTTAAGGTCCCTTGCTGGGAAACTGCCCTATACCAGACCCTGCCTCTTAATGCAGTTTACACCTGGGACCCGCAGCTAGGACCACACTCTGCTCCCTGCTCCATTCCTCAAGAGACAAACTTATCAAAATGTCGGCTGGCACAGTCCCCAACTAGGAAGGTATCTTGCTTTGGACTTCAGCTCCTAGTTTCCAACCGGGATGTCACTAACTTCCACATATCCTTGACCAGAAAATCTAGCTGGCCTTGGGCCTGGTTGCCAGATCTTTTGACACAGTTGTGGGCAGGGAAGGAATGGGAACCCACTCTTTGGGTTTATTGAATCCTGTTTCACGTGAACTAATTTTTTGGGTTTTCATTATTCCTGATACGATTTTTGGGAGAACTGGACTTGACTAGAACTTCTCAGTGGTCCACTTTCCCTGCCATAACTATATACTGTTAACCAAAACAAATTTCTGCATTGGTCCTATTCAGAAAGATTTGTTCCATTCTGCACTGAGAGTCCTTCACCTCCGTCAGGCAGTGGGCTGCGTGCTTTATTATTAGTCCTTTGGAGTCATGGCTGGTCATCATGCAACTGGTCAGGGCTCACAGTCCTTTCAAAGTCATTTGTCTTTATCCTACTGTTGTCCTTGTCTAGATTGCTCTCCTGGTTCTGGTCACTTCCCAGTTCATTCAAGTTCATAAAAGTCTTCCCAGGTTCCTCTGAAACCATCACTCTTCTCATTTTTTACAACACAATAACATTCCACCATATCTATACACTATAACTTGTTTGGTTAACCATTCCCCAATTTATGGGCCCCCTTTCAGGTTTCCTGACCTTTAGGTCACCTCTGAAAGAGCTCTAAGTATTTTTTGTTAGATCCTTAGGGTTTGTTTTACTTAGAACTAATCTGTCCTTTAATCTACCCTTTTTCTAATTCTCCTTTTCCCTTCTCTCCTTTCACTCCTGTTGAGGGAGATGTATTTTTGTACCCAACTGTGAGTGTGTGTGTGTGTGTGTGTTCTTCCTTCCTTTGACCAGTTCAGATGAGAGTGAGGTTCAAATGTCAGCCATTCTCCCTGACTCCCTTCTCATTCTTTGTATAGATGTCTACTTTCTTTTTTTTTTTTTGCCTTTTTTTTAGAGGGAGCAATTGGGGTTAAGTGACTTGCCCAAGGTCACACAGCTAGTTTTGTGTTAAGTGTCTGAGGTTGGATTTGAACTCAGGTCCTCCTGACTCCAAGGCCGCTGCTCTATTCATGGCGCCACCCAGCTGCCCCTAGATGTCTACTTTCAAACCCCAATTCTGTGAGATAATTTTCTCTAGTCTTTCTTTCCCTTTCCCTTCCCTCCTTCCATATATTCCTTTATACCTCTCCTTCTAGTCTTCTCTTAAAATCATTAAGACGTAACAGAACCATTCCAGATCTTCTTTCTAGTTAGACTCTATGCACACAAATGATGATCAGGTTCAGCAGGGACACAAATATCATCTCCCCATGTTATAACGTAAGCAGTTTATCCTTGTTTAGCCCTTGATCATTGTTCATCTCTATGTTTGCCTTTTCATCTTGTTCTTTTGTTGTTGTTTGTTTTTTGGGTTTTTGTTTGTTTGTTTCAAGTTGGGCAGTCTGACTTTATCAGGCAAAGGCAGGCCTGGCACCTTAGGTGCTCTTGGGGGGGCGGGTTCGCTTCTTTTTCACCACCACTGGCTTCTGGCTCCGAAGGATGGCACTGGCCTGGCGCAGAGCGGCCATACGGAGATCTTTGCGGTATTTGTTCTTCCGAATGATGTGCCGGATGCTGTTCAGTGTGGCCTGGGCATTTTTGTTGATTGTGGTCCTGACATAGGAGGTGGCAGGCTTCCTCTGACCTGCCCACTGCTTCAGCACCACCACAATGCCCTTTCCATCGGCCACCAGCTCGATGCCTACCATCTTCCCATTGTAGCGGAACAAGTTTCAGGCCTCGAGGTTGTTGGGCTCGGTGCTGTACGTCTGCTTGTTGCGCTTGATGAGGAAGCTGGAGCAGTTCCAAAGGACCATCCACTGCAGGTGGGCCGACATGGCGGGGGCTGCACTTGTGGCAGCTCCCAGAGACAGAAAGGACTTTCATCTTGTTCTTAACTCCTGTATTTGAACTTCAGAATTTCCAAGCAGCACTGGCCTTTGCATCAGGAATGCTTCAGTTTTGCTAGGTAAATTATTCTTGGTTTAAGACCTAGATCCTTTGCCTTGTGGAATACTGTATTCCCACCTCTCCACTGCTTTACCATGGTGACTAAATCATGTATGATCCTGACTATGGCCCTTGGTTCTTGAATTCTTTCTTTCTGGCTCCTCGCAGTATTTATTCTTTAACTTGGAAGCTCTGGATTTGGGCTATAATTTCTCTGGGAGTTTTCATTTTGTGGTTTCTTTTAGGGGGTGACCGGCAGATTCTATTTCCATTTTGCCCTCTGATTCTAAGAGATCTGGGCAGTTTATATATATAAAATTATATATATAAAATAATATATTTTATATTAATATATAATAAATTATATTGTGTTTCTTGATATATTTATGTATGTTATATATATATATATTTCATTTTCTTCTGTCTTTACAGTCTTTTGACTTTGTTTTAATATTTCTTACTGCCTTGTGTAGTCACTGGTTTCTGTGTGGTCCACGTTAATATTCTCATGGAGTTTATTGCTTGGACAAGATTAATTCCTGTTCTAACTTTTTCTCTCTCAGTTCCTATATCCTGATATTTTTTTTCCTCTAATGCTCTTATTTCACTGACAAAAATATTTTTTACCTCTTGCTTTATCTCTTCCAGGAATCCTTTTTTTTTTTGAAGGGATATGGCAATTGGAGTTAAGTGACTTGCCTAAGGTCACATGGCTAGTAAGTGTTAAGTGTCTGAATCCAGATTTGAACTCAGATCCTCCCAGGACTGGCACTCCATTCATTGTGCCACCTAGCCTATTCCACTTACGGGAATTCTTGTTGAATTTGTGTTCAGGTTGTGTTTCTCTTTGAGGCTTTGCTTGAATATGTTTGGAGTTATTCCCTCTTCTCAGTCTGTGTCTTGAGCATTCCTATGACCATAATGGTCTTTTTATGATGGAGTTGTTGTTCATTCTCCTAGCCTACTTCCTGAATTCAGACTTGATTTTGGGGCTGGACTCTCTGCACTTCTGGAGGGAAAGTCTGGGCTGGAGTATTTATTGAGTGTTATGTTGTTACAGAATCCCAGGGACAGCTCAGGCTAGGGGTCTGCAAACTTTCAGTATTCCTGAAGAGGTCTGGTCCAGGGGAAAGTCTGGTCACTGGCCCCCTGGTCTGAGCTCTGCATATTCCTGACCTGAGTTAGGGTCCAAGCTGCTGGATCAACCCCATCCACCAGCTAGGAAGCTCTCTTGGCTTGGAGCATCACAACTGCAGATTCCTCTTGGGTCTGGGATTCCTGCCCTGGCAACTCTTCTGGAATAACATATTTTCAGTGTTTTCCAGATTATTAACAATAGTAATAACAGCTAGCATTTTTACAATTTTTAAAGTTGTGCTGAATTCTTTACAAATGGGTCATTTGATCCCCTAGGAGGTAGTTCCTATTATTATTTCCATTTTATGGTTGAGGAGGCTGGAGCAGGCAGAGATTAAGTGCCTTGCCCAATATCACACAGCTAGAAAGCATCTGAGGCTAAATCTAAAATCAGGCTTTCCTGATTCCAAGCACATTACTCTATCCATTGTGCCACCAAGATACATAAGAAAGAAAATGCAGTAGTTTACTTCCACTTGAAACTGTGGGGTATGAGGGAAACGTGACTGGTGGGCTTAATGTCATTTGATCTATTATATATGTACATACACACTACACATACTTTATATGTTATATACCTATACATACATATATATACACACACACACATATATATATATATACACTATATACTATATATTATAGTTATCTGTGTTGATATCTTTGCCCCTTCCTCTCTCCCAACCAATAGAATCTGAAAGCTTTGAAATGAGGGACCATGGCTAGAATGTCCCTACCCATAAGAGCCTCTTAATAAATTCAATTCAACATATATTGATCAAGATGTCTTACGTGCAACGTACTGTGCTAGACCTAGGAATTCACAGTTTTTTTTAATCCCAGAAAACTTGCTAGACCTTGTCTCCTTTATGCTACCAAATGCCCAGAAAGTACCACCTGCCTTTCCTGCCTCAAATGCTTCGCTCTTCACACTATTTTTGACCCTCGGTAACCTGGCAGCATTCTCAATCAGCACTTTACTGAAACCACTTCCTCAAGGTTAGCTTCTGAATCCAATGGCTATTTTCTCAGGCCTCATCCCCCACTCTCCTTAAGTTTTTGACAGTATTGACCAGATCCTGTCGCCTCCTCTGTTCTCCTGCTCTACAAAGCCTTGTTGAATCAGTAGCTACCTCTTCACCCCTTCTTTCATATACTATGAGTTCTCTTGTTTCCTGAATCTGTCCCCTCCTCTTCACTCACCTCAGGACCCCTTTAACTCATCAGGGTTCCGTCCTGGGCCTTCATTTCTTCTCTTGCTACTCTGCCTCCTTCTGTGCCATCATTAGCTTCCATGGGTTCATCCAACTCTATGCACGAGATTTCCAAGGGTACTGTCCAGCCTTCCTCGTGTTGTGTCTTTCTAGTAAATTGTCATTGAGCACCGAGATGGTTTCCTCTTTGTCTTAGTGCTCCCAGAATCGAGCACAGTACTCTGGACATAGGAGGGATGTTTATTGAATCAAATTCATTCCATTAAATTGAATTATACAACATTTTCAACAAACCCTTACTAAGTGGAAGAAAGGAGATAAGCCAGTGTTTATTAAGTGTTTGCTGTGTCAGACTTTGTGCTAAACACGTTGCAAATATGATCTTATTTTAGCCTCACAACAACCCTAGGAGGTAGGAGCTATTATTGGCCCTGTTTTACAGTTACAACTGAGGTGGCAAACAAAGGCCAAGTGACTAGTCCAGGGCCCCACAACATTGATGAGCCTATTTGTTAGGTCTTTGTCATAAAAGGGCCAGGGCACTGTGAAGGTGTCCAGGCTGCTGGCTAAGAGCCAATCGGGAAATAATGTGAGCTGGATACATGTGGCTGCAGCAGCTGCCTCCCAAGCTAGCCTTTGAAACTCTGACTCAGACAGGTACCTACTGAGGTAGGATCTGAACTCGGTTCTTCCTGTCACAATACGTTGTGTGTACTCTAGGGATTCTTTGGTGCAATATTGGTACTTTTTCTAGTGGCCCAGATAACCACCCATTTAGGCCTTTTCATTCCATGAAACTTTTGTCCATGCTGCTGGGTGCCTTCCTGTAGATTTCTGGGAGTGACCAGATGCCACCAGAGCCCATCTGTCAACTCTCCATCTCACCTGAGACCACCCTACTTCCTCTTCTACTTTTGGTCCGCTTCTTTAAGAATTAGCTTTAATGACACAAGTCTTTCTTTGTAACACGTCAAAGCCTGGTCACAACATGCATGGGAGCATCTCTATTTGCCTTTGAGGGCTTGGGATAAAAAGACAAAAACAAAAACAAAAAACAAACACACACCACGGTTCCTGCCTTCAAGGAGCTCACTGTCTAATCTGTGGAAATATGATATATTCCAGCAAGTAAGACGTTGATATTATACCTCCTCCCACCCCCACTGACTGCGTGTTTCCCTGGGCTCTGTAAGGGGGCCTCTCCTCTCTACACTCCCTTCTTTGGTGATCTCATCAGCACTCATGGATTCAGTTTTCATCTCTATGCAAATGGGGGGAGGAATGGAAAGGATAATTATTTATTAAGCATCGAGTGAATGTTGGGTACTTTGTTAAGTACTGTACAGATGTTACCTCGTGCTTCCGGATCAGTGTTCCCTATCTCAGCCTCTCTGCTGAGTTCAGCACCACTTCATCAGTTGCCTAGCAGACATCTCAAACTGAACAGAACTCACTCTATGTCCTCCCAGCCCTCTCCTTTCCCGACTTCCCTGTTTCTGTGGAGTGGCCGGCCATCTTTCTAGCCTGCCCTGTTTGCAGCCCTGGTGTCCTCCAACATTCCTCAGCTTCACTCCCCTCCAGAGCCAGCCTGATGCTAAATCATGTTTCTTTCTCTCCGCTGACACAACCATTAGTTTAGGCCCATCCCCACCCACTAAGATTAAAGGAGTAATAGTTTCCTTCCTTGGTCTCCCTGCCTCAAATCTCCTTCAATTCCAATCCATTCTCCACACAGTAGACAAAGTGATTTTCCCAACATGTAGGTCTGACCGCATCACCCCACTACTCAGTAAATTCTAGTGGTTCCGTATCATTTCTAGGATCAAATGCAAACTCTTGTTTGGCATTTAAAGGTCTTTCCACCCTGGCCCTAACCTACTTTTCCAGTCTTAATATTTATTACTCCCCTCCTTGTACTTGACAGTCCAGTCACACAGGCATTCTCTGTTCCTTACACTCTGTTCTTCCATTTCTGTGCCTCTACATTGGGGGAGGTCTCCCATCCCTGGAATGTACTCCCTTTTCACCTCAACCTCTGGTTTGAAACCCTTGGTCTCCATCAGGACACAATGTGAGGAGCACATATCCATGGGCATGTCATATCCTCCATTAGAATATAAGACCCTCAAGGGCAGAGACCATTTTCATTTCTTTCTCCAAGAGCCTAGCATAGCGACTGGCACATAGTGGATCTTAATAAATGATTTTTGATTAATTGATTGATTCTCCAAGAGAGGCAGTCCTTTAAACTGCCTGTAAGTTATTACTCCTTTGAATAATGAGTTTTGGAGCTTGAGGACATTGGAAACCTGAAGGGTGTGAAAGAGGAAAGCCTGAATACATGATGAGGGTCCAGCACATAGTGGGACACAAGGAGTAGAAGCCAGTTTCATGTTCTTCATAGTTTTCCTCAGGCCTTCTCTCTGTGATTATTAAACATATATGTATATGTGTGTATGTACATATATGTATGTGTGTATCGTTTTTACATAGGTGTTTGTATGTTGTCTCCTTCATTAGACAATGGGCTCCTTGCCAGTAGGAACTATCTTTTGCTTTCTTTGTGTCCTTAGCCATTAGCACAGAGCCTGACAAATAGTCGGTGTTTAATTAGTGCTTATCGGCCTGATTTGCAAAAGGCAAGTGCCAGATGTGTCCATGGATGTTTTCCAGGTCTTTAGGCCCTTCTCTGTGCCCAGAAGATGAGGAGGGGAGGGGGCTTGGGACTCCCACATGTGTTCTCCACCGTCCACATCAGATTCTCTTTTCTGGACCCCTAAATTGCTAAGGGCATGTCCATCCTTTCTGCCTACTGGGTGTCGTGAGCAGGGTTCTATGAAGTCACTTCCAATCCCCACACAGATGCCTAGCGTCTAATTTGCAGGCCAGGTAGTATCTTTAAATCGTTTCAGTTGAATGATGCCAGTCACAGAGCATTCATAAAGTGCCTACTGTGTGCCTGGCATGGTATTAAGTGCTGGATCCCCATAATAAATCCATGAAGCCTTTAGGAAAAAACTTCCCATTACCAGGGTAGCCCTAACTAGCTCTTGTATTTAATCTGTGGGCTATTGCCACAGTAACTATTTTATTGGCATAGCCCTGGATTATTTATTCATTCCATTTATTCATTTGTTCCTTCAAAGGCAGGATGGTTTAGTGGAAAGAGCATTGGTCTTAGAGTCAAAAGACCTGAGTTCAAGTTCTGACTGCATTACTTATTAATTATGTGGCTTCGTACAAGCTATTTAACCTCAGAACTTCAATTTCATCAAATGAAATTGTGTGTGTGTGTGTGTTTATGAAATTTAAAAAGAAAGGCAGGGTGCCTATCTCTAAGTCAGGAAGACCTGTTTTCAAATCCCATCCCTGGCACAAGCTGGCTGTGTGATCCTGAACAAGTCCCTTAACCACTCCCAAGTCCCAGGCATCTCTCTAAGAACTGCTGTGGATTGTCCCTTGCCTCTCTTTGTGTCCCTCATACTTGCCACAGTGCCTGGAACATGACAGGCATTTAATAAGTGATTGTTAATCAGTGATTCTGGGGTCTTGGAAGAATTGGGTCTGGATCTTTAGAAGGCCTCTGGCTGAATTCTCATTCCAGGGGGAGAGGGTTTCATCGGGATAACCAGGAGACTTATTGTGAAGTTGGTCAGTTAATCCACAAGCATTTATTAAACTCTTCTTTTTCATCAGGCCCTGGGCTAAATGTAAAGGCCTGTAAAGGGTTAGCAGATTTCCCAGCCATACAATAAAGGACACCTGGAACTTCTGGGACCTAGAGATAAAAGGGAAATGCCAGGGTTTAGTTTTCACTTGTCTTAGAACCATTAGCTCCAGTGACCTGCCAACATTGATGAGCCTATTTGTTAGGTCTTTGTCATAAAAGGGCCAGGGCACTGTGAAGGTGTCCAGGCTGCTGGCTAAGAGCCAATAGGGAAATAATGTGAGCTGGATACATGTGGCTGCAGCAGCTGCCTCCCAAGCTAGCCTTTGAAACTCTGACTCAGACAGGGTCTCTCGGAGTCTGCTCTCTTAGGCTCAGGATAGCCACCCTTCAAACTGCTGAGCAGGGAGGTCAGGGCCTAGGCAATTTCTAGAATGGTGTAGGATGTGGGCAGATCCTCATTCTAGGCTACTCTAGGAGCTCAAGAAATTATTGCCTTCCTCTGAGCTTCATGACATTCAAAGTTGGGAAGAACTTTAGATCATCAAGGCTACCCCCTCACCTCCATGTTACAGGAAACTGAGGACACATTCTATTTCTAACATAGCTCTTCTAACTGCAAATCTAGTGTTCTTCCCCCTCTGAGGGTGACAGGGAAAGACCAGGTCTTCTCCCCTGTTGCCCTGGGTGTACAGGAGGCAAATCTGCCCTGTTTCCTCTCCCAGTGCCCACCCACCCAGAGATCTTTCCCTTCTGCCCAGTTTCAGAAAACAAAGGAAGCCCGTAGGGCTGCCTCTGACTTTTTCTGGGTGGGGCCTGAGGGTGTAGAGCTGGCCTGGGGAAATACAACCTTATCTGACCTTCCAGGACTGTGGCTGCTTGTGTGTTCTGTGGCCCAGTGGTCACATGGCCTGGGCTGGGGTTCACCCAGAGCCCACACAGGCAGATCACCCTGAACCAGGATCCTAAGGAGACAGGGAGGGGGCACCCAGTGGGTGTCCCCTTGCATAGCATTCCAAAAGGGAACGCTAACATTCCATGGGGAGGGGTGCCCATTCAGAAGCTGTGCATTGCTCAGAATTATTCCTTTGGGTAGGACTCTTTCCAACTTTGTGTTACTGATCTAAGAAGGGAAAATGTGTGTGTGCGCGATGCTCCTTGGAGAAACGCTATCAACTGTCATTCAATTTCAAGTCTTCTGATTACATTCAAACTGCTCTTTTTACCATGTCACGTTACCTCTTCAAGACTAAGAAGCATCCCTAGAAAACAATGAGATTTGTGCCTGGTGGCCTGTGGAAACACTCTTCCCCCCTTCCCAATCCTGTCTCCCATGCCCCCTACCTCTCCCCACCTCCAATCCCTCTACTTCCCCACTCCTCATTACCTCCCATGCTCCAATCCTACCTTCCACTCTCCACTGTATCTCCCACACCCTTCTGATGGGGGGAATATGGACCCCTAAAAGGAAAAGGCCCTGAACATCAGTATTCTGATTGAAAGAAGGTTTGAGTGGTCTATTTCTTTGGGGCAACCCCCCTGCCCTTGCATTTCAGGGTTCTCACCACCCCAAACCACAACACCTCCTCCACCTTTGCCCCTTCCACCTTACCTCCACCACTCCCACCCCAGACATTGTCTTCCTTTCCCAGGAAAGAGGGGAAGCAACGATCTGAGCTGCTTGGAAATGTTTCACAGAATTTTTTTAATTAGAAAGGACTTCAGTTGATTGATCGTCTATTGAATGATCTATCTAGTTCAACCCATTCCCACAAAGAATCCCCACAATGACAAACCCAACAACTGGTCATCCAGCTTCTGCCAGAAAATCTCCAAGGAAAGGCCTCCAGTACTTCTCCAGGCAGCCTATCGAAACCTGGGGTAGTAATGACTTGTGCCTATTTTCCCTTCTCCACTGACTAGGAGACCGAGTTATTAACCATGTCTCCTTCCTCATCCCCTCTGCAGATGAGGGTCCCAGTGCTGGAACCTATTCGTGGATAAGGCTTAGAAAACAAAATTAGTCCTCCATGTTGTGTATGTTCTCAGAATTCTTGGCTACTGGACAAATTTTCCTAGTAGCTCAAACCATTGTGTTCTTTTTCCACCTAGAAAAGTTGAAGTTATGCTTTTTCACTAAGTGTCAGTCCACTTAAATAGTAGCATTAGGGATGATGATTGATAGTATTGATGATGATGATGATGATGATGATGATGATGATGACGACGATGATGACGATGACAGATGGGTCATTTTCCTTCCCTGAGGCAGTGTTAGATTAGATTAGGAATTGGTTGGAGCCAGCCTCTATTTCATCTCCACAGGATCCCCAGAGGTCAGAGGAAAGCAGATTGCTAGAAGATGCCTCAACTAACCAGTGATCTAGTGATGAAACTCCTTCTTAATTAAATTGATTGTGCTTAAAAAGGAAAATAATCCCGCAAACGTTAACAATCCTTGGAGTTTATATGTTAATGATGTGAGTGGGGGGAGAAGGCCGGAAGGAATTCTATATTTATTTCTAAATTCTTTTGTCTTTAATATTCAGATCCTCTGTTCCTTTGGAGATTATTGATGTATATAGTATAAGATGTTAGTCTAAACCTTATTTCTGTTAAAGTATTTTCCAGTTTTCCCAGTTCTGGGCATTATTCCCCCAAGCAATTTAGGTTCTTAGGCTTATTGAACACTGGGTTATTAAGTTCAGTTGTTTATAATTCTTGCTTATCTAGTCTCTTCCTCTGATCCATCTTCCTTTTTTTTAACTACTACCAACTAGTTTTGATGGTTGTTGCTTTATTATATAGTTGATGTCTGGATGTACTACTATTCCTAGGGGTAGAAATCTTAAATAAGGGAGTTAGAGGGGTTGATAAATGATAAAATTGACAGTTTTGAATACATAGAATTGAAAAGCTTTTGCACAAACAAAATCAATGCAGCTAGGATAAAGGGAAGCTATCAGATGGGGGGGAGGGGGGAAAGTATATTTGCAGATGTAGATCTGTGGGCCCCAATATACCACCCACCAGAGAGAAGAGAGAGTGAAGTGAAAGGGGGAGGAAACTGGTCCAATAGTCCAACCAGAGTTGCATGTTCTCTTCCTTCTCAAGAAGAGGAAAGCCACATTGAAGTTGCTGGGTATCCAGGTATACTGGAAACCAAAATCACATTCCTCTTTCCATTCCCCCTACACACACACACACACACACACACACACACACCCCTATCTCCTATCAAATCTAAAGATTTCTGATCTTCAAAAACACTCTTTCTTGGGGGCCACAAAGGTGGGCTTGTTAACCAGACTTTCCTCTACTAAGGAGAGCCCTTGAGTGAAGTGGGATCTCCAAGCCTAGCCTGAATATCAGTGAACAGATATGGCTGAATCACATCTATAATGCCTCTTCTTTCATTGATCCCTGTCCTAAACTGGGACCAGCATACTCATGTTCCCTCAGCTTGTTCTTCACTGAGATGTGAATGGAGATTGGGGATGGCTTAGCAGAGGGATGAACTCACCACCTGATTTCTGTAAAAAGTATTTACAAAGTCCAGGCTACTGGATAAAAAGCTATCTGTTCCTGAGTGCCCAGAGCCTAGAATTTCCTGAACACACATTCTTTTATGTCAGGCTCTCCTGCTTTTTCCTGGTCCCCTTACCCACTTAGCACACTGACTCCTTTCACTGCCTGACTCTATAGGCGACTTGTTTGTTTTTGATACAGAGAGAAGGATTTTTGGCCGTTGTGCTACTCTTGTTCTCCCTTGTCCCCCTTCCCCAAAATAACTCCCTATCCAGGATTCAGGGAGTTAAGGGGCACTGGAATTTACCTCTGGGCTAAGACAAAATTCAAAGGGACCACTTAAGGGAGTGATCATTGACTTTTCTCTATGCAGACGCATGAGTCTTAGGCTCTTTGTGGGAACAGAACAGAAATAGGAATTGGGGAGTCTGGGTTCTAGTTTGTCCCGATCAATGACACGGCTTTTAATTTATCTTGGTCTCAGTTTCCTCGTCTTTAAAATGGGAATAATACTTGTTCACTTGTACTCAAAATTGTGAATATCAAATCACTCATAGATGCAAAAGGATTCAAACATTCACTAAACATTTTTAAGTACTTATTGTATTTGGAGACCAGTACTAAGCGCTGGAGACTCAAAGATATGACAGACCTTGCTTTCAAGGAGCCCACATTATCATTGCAGGAGTAAGACAAGTGCAAAGGGAGATTCCAACCTAGGCCTAGGGTCCTGATGTGTTAGACCAAGGAGACATGGCTTTGGAAGGGAAGGAAAAAAGAGTTGAGAAACATCCGTGGAGGAAGTTGGCTCCTAAGTTGGACCTTGAAGGAAGGGAAGGACTTCTAAAGATGGGAATGAGTGGGCACAGTGCCGAGAACATTGTAGGCACCAGAGACAAAAAGAGCAGAGGGTCTTAATGGAACAAGTAGTCAGTGGCTTCCAGAGCCTGGCTCAGAATGAGTTCTTCTTGGTTCCTGATCAACTGTGTCTATCAGCCTCTGTGAATCTATCAGTAAAGAAAAGCCCAATCCAAACCACGACAAAAGAACTCTGGATTCACCTGCTCATCCCTAAGAGCTGGTCTAGGCTTCCTTGGGGTGGTCCATGGTCTGAGACACTTGGGTAGAAAGGGGGAGATGCGGATCACAAGGGGCTTTGGACACCTTTCACTTCTTCCAAATAATCATCAGTCTGGGCTGTCACTGATGACAGCCCGCTGTTACCCTACTCGAGGACCCTACCAGCTCATTGCTTCTCACAGGACCAGAGATCCAAAGCTGGAAGGCCTGTCTGTATCAGAGAACATCCATTTCAGTCTTCGTTTTATAAATGAGGAAATTGGAACCCAGACCCAGATCCGGAAGAAGCTGGGGTGGTGGTCAATTCCAGTCTCTTCCTTTTATACATGAAGAAACTAGCCCAGGGCAGTGAAATGACCTACATGAGCTCACAAAAATGATATGCAAAGGTGGAACTGAGGCAGATTCTAGAATCAATCATCTTTCTCCTGTATAATCATGACCCAGAGTCAGGAAGTCCTGAGTTCAAATATGGCCTCAGACACTAGCTGTGTGACCTTGGGCAGGTCACTTAACCTCTGCCTCAGTCTCCTCAACTGATGGGGATCATAATAGCAGCATCTTCCTCCCAGGACATGTGTAAAGTGCTTAGCACAGGACCCAGCATAGAGTAGGCACTTGATAAAGGCTGTTTCTGTTCCTTTTCCCTTCTATTACCAGTAGCCCTTTTTCTGAGACCCAAAAAGTTCCTTCACCTCCCTCTGGGCCTCACTCAGTTTCTTCACAAAGGTACCTTCCAGCTATAAATTTACAGTCCTAATCCTAAATGAAATTATTAGTCTTCATCTTTCCTTACATCTCTGCAGTTTTTGATACCACCGACCAGCCCTTACTCCTACCTGTTCTCTCGTCCTGGAATCAATTAGTCAAGACAAAGAAGTACTTATTCTGTGCTGAGCACCAGCCCCTGGTCCCTGACCACACAAAGACAAGCAAACACAGTCCTCACTATTAAGGACCTCACGTTCAAAGGGAGAAGACACCTTGGAAGAAACTGTGTACATACAAGATAGATTGTAAATAGATTCTTAGCTCTCTCCAGGTTCTCCTCCTCCCGGTTTGTCAACTCCTCGAGCTCCTTTGTGGGACCATCCATGTCCCACCCCTTGTGCCTTGTGCATGGGTGTGTCTCTTTGCCTTGGACTGGGCTCTCTCTCTCTCTCTCTCTCTCTCTCTCTCTCTCTCTCTCTCTCTCTTTTGCTCTAGCTCTAGCTCTCTCTCACTCTCTCCCTCCCCTCTTATGTTTTTCTGTCCTTGTCTATCTGTCTGTCTTCTCCCCCTTCCCCAACTTGAGATGCTGATTTGGAAGCTGTTGGGGAGCCCATAATCCCTGCCCACATGGTCACCTGGCCTGGGACAAGGGAAGCTCTTTTAGAGCCCAGAAAGACTCCCCAGGGAAAGAGTCTTCCCACCTGTCTTCATGTGGCCTCTAAAGAGCAGGAGATTCCTGCTTCCCTTATCTGAAACAGAAACAGGAGTATTTCCTTGGTGAAGTGAGAAAGTTTTGGAGGGGGCACTGCCTTGACAGCAAGAACCATGATGGAAGGAAGTTGGGCTGGAAGTGAGAGATGGAATCTAAGATTAGGCTGAAGGGAACCTTGGAGATCATCCAACCACCTTGTTTTATGGATGAGGAAACTAAAGCCAGGAAAGACTCAGCAATCTGTGCAGCCCCAGCTGTCTCAGGTCCTCTAACGTCAGATCCTAGGCGGTTTCCATGGACACCAGGATGCTTGCACCCTTGCTTCGTCTGAGAGGCACTAATGTACTCTGGAGGCATCAGTACATAGAGAGGACAGTTTAGCTCCTATGGTGCTAGTGTCTAGTGGTGACACTGGGAGCGGGGATGGAGGGCCTCTAGGATAATTTATAATGGTCTGGTATCAGGGAACCCTTGAGTGACCTACATAAGCTGGCTTTCTGTCCAGAGAGGTCTGAGTGGCATTGGTACTCTCTCCTCATCCTGAGCTGGCATGTGATCATGAAGAGCTGGTGAGCACCGGCCTTTCAAAATTTCTTTCCCCAACAATCTCTTTTCCCAATATCTCCAGCAGGATCAGTGCCCATAAATTCCTGGGCAGGAGGGTCATTGTGTCCAAATTCCTTGAGTGATAGAAACAAAAGAATGGAGAATTAGGAGAGATGAGGCCTCAGTCCCTGCCTTGCCCCTTGCCCAGGCTCTTTGGACGTCTCCAACAGAGTCTTTCTGGGCAGAGCCATTATGTTACTGAGGTTCATCAGCCTCTGAGTCACCTAGACCCAGGGTTGTATTGGAGCCAACTTAAACTGAGAGCTAATTGCTCTGTTCTCAGGATGAGCAGTTATACCTCAGAAACCTAAAAATGCTACATTTCAGGGCTTGGTTTAGTATTTTGTTGATTGTCTAGACTCATAAAAGTGATGGAGAAAATTTTAGTAATGCAGATTAAACTTAAGTGCATTTGATGAGTACATTTACCACACCCCGCCAGTTGTTAAATATTTACCCACATCCCCCTGCCTAAGGTTAGGTTCCTAACCTTGAGTCATGGATTTAGAGGTGGAAAGAACCACCACGTCTGTCCTTTGTCTCATACTTCTGGTACATATGAAGGTCTTTTTTATAACTTTCAGAATTTCAGGTCAGGTTCGGAAATGAATGGATACTTGAGCATTCCGTGGAGTGTCATGGAACCTCACACTCAGCCTTAACTCTGGAGCGATCACTGAAGGAGAGGCAGCCTGAGAATACAATACTGGGGAGCCTATTAAAAACTAAATCATTCCAGTCTAGATAGGAATGTTAATTCCCTCCCCCATCACAAGGATTTACCAACATGATTATTGTGTCCTTCTAAGATATAATAATGGAGAATTATGACATGTCATGATATTTATAACTTGGGCCATGACAGGGTTGTGGTACGTGATCCAGTAATCTGAAAATCACTCTTCCTATGTGACTCACCTTGGTGTACTCACTACCTTACTCCCCCAGCCTTGCAGAGTATAGATGAAGAATGACCCTCACATATCCTGTTTAAGCTGGGTTGAGGGAGTAAGGATGCTCCCTGCCTCTAATGTTCCTTTGAGGCGAGAATCTTTTCCCTGTTTCTTGCCCTAGTATTGCTACTGATGCCCAAAGGCTAAAGAGTCTGATAACCCCAGGTCTACACCAGTGTTATTCGCCACTTCTGGAGTAAAGAAATATTGTCCTTGGTGTGGTCATTCATCCCCTGAAAAGCCAAGACTTGCTAGACTGGCCCTTTGCAGGTAGAATCTTTGTATCTTCGTCACACATTTAACTTGGAACTTTTTGAGTTTCTGGCCACTGATAGTCTTCAGTAAATGGAGACTAAGTGACCACTTGTCAGTAATGTTGTGGAGGGGGTTTCTACTCTGTGACCAGGTCCTAACTGTAAGAGTCTTTGACTTTTCAATTCACCTTGTTGATCTCACTCCCATAGATACTCTTGTAGTGCTTGAGATTACTGCAGGGTGTATGGGTTCTCAGGTGGTTGAGAGAGAGAATAAGGACCCATTGACAGTTTTACTTAGGGATATAGAATTTAATTTATTATATATTATAATGTAACATAATAATAACATATGTAATATTATGTTATATACAGAGTTAAATTATACATTACATACATTAAACTTTATTTCATTGAGCATGATTATTGAGAAAAAAGAGCCCCCTACGTCCTAATTGAAGCCAAAAAAGTTGATTCATTCATTCTGCCAAATATTCAAGTACCTACAGGTCCTCTGTGATAGAGGGATATTCAGCTGCTGTCAAATTTGGGGGGTGGCATAGATGACCTTTTAGGCCCCTTCCACCTCATCTATGATTCTATAACTAGAGAATCTATAGGGTTCAATCTAGTCTGAAATTCTTTTGTCCCTTTTCCTGGCCATAAAAACTTCCATAAAGTTTTCCTTGAAGGATGTGTAGATTGAAACTGGCTGGGGAGAGCATTCTAGGTGAAGAGAGTGTGATGTGAGCAAAGGTGTAGAGGGAGAAAAATACAAAACTCGGAGGGAAGCAAGTAGTTCAATTTGACTGTTCAGTCAGTAAGCATTTGTTAAGTTCCTGCTACGTGTTCAAGGAACTGTGGTAAATGCTGGGAATAAAAAAAGAGACCAAAGACAGTCCCTGCCCTCAGGGAGCTCGTAATCTAACAGAGGAGACCACAAGCAAACAAATATGTACAAACAAGTTATATATGAGATGAAGAGGAAATTATTCCCAGAGGGAAGGCACTAGAAGTAAGAAGGGGTGAGAAAGACTTTACTTGGTACTTGAAGGAAGTTGGTACTTGAAAGTTACCAGGGTAGCCAGAGGAAGATGAGGAGGACAGCATCCCAGGCATGCAGGACAGCCATAAAGAATGTCTAGAGGGGAGAGGGAAGAGTGACTTGTCCAAAGAACAGCCAGGAGGGCAGTGTCACTGGATCCAAGAGTGTACGTCAGGGAGTAATGTATAAGAAGACTAGAAAAGTGGGGCGGGGGAGAGGAGGAGCTAGGTTAGGAATGGCTTTGAATACCAAGCAGACGATTTTATCATTTATCATGGAGGTTACAGGGATGGCTTTAGGAGGGATGGCTTACAGGGATGGCTTTGGGAGGTTAGGAATGGCTTTGAATGCCAAGCAGACAATTTTGTCGTTTATCATGGAGGTTTTGGGGAACCACTAGAGTTTATCGAGTCAGAGGATGACACAGTTGGACCTGCCCTTTAGACACTTTGGTGGCTAAATGGTGGATGCATTCAAATGGGGAGAGACCTAAAGGCAGGCCGACCCAGAGCCAGGCTACTGCATTAGTCCGGCAGTGAGGCGATGAGAGCCTGCTCCAGAGCGGGGCAGCGTCAGAGAAGAGAAGGAGGCTTGTGGACAAGACGTTATTGTTGAGCTGTTTCTCAGTCATGTCCAAATCTCCGCAACTCTATTTGGGGTATTTTCGGCAAAGATACCAAAGAGGTTTGCCATTTGCTTCTCCAGGTCTTTTTACAGATAAGGAAACTGAGACAAACAGGGTAAAGTCACTTGCCCAGGGTCACACAGCTAGGAAGTGTCTGAGTCCACATTTGAACTCGAGAAGATGAGTCTTCCTGACTCCAGGCCTGGCTTCCTATCTGCTGCAATATGCTCCATAGTGTGGAAATGCTGGAAAGAACGCTGGATATCCCACAGGCATCTCAAATTCCACAGGACTAACTTTCCCCCAAGCCCTACCCTCTTCTGAACTTTCCTGTATCTGCCAAGGGTACAACCTGGCTCCAGTCACCCAGATTTGTAACCTTAGAGTTGTCCTTGATTCTCCCCTCTCCTTCACCTCCCATATCCAGCCAAGGCTTGTCCATTCCACCTCCACAGTGTCTCTCCCATCTGTCCCCTTGTCTCTGCCCACACACCTGCCACCACCTGGATCAGGTCATCAGCTCCCACCGGTCCTTCACCATTCCTTTTGCCTCACGGTTCACCCCGCACACAGCTGCCGAAGTGGTCTGCCCATGTCACCCTCAAGTGAATCTCAGGGTTCCCAGAATCAAAGACAAACCCGTCTGTCATTCATTGTCCTTCATCATTTGACCCCAGTCTGTTTACACATACTCAATGCCCTTCATAACCTGGCTCCAACCTTTCCTGCCTGTTTACAAATCACTCCCTTTCACACAATCTTTGGTCAAGCCTTATCAGCCTTCCTTCTGTTCTTCACATGTGGCTTTCTCATCTCTGTGCCTTTGCAAAGGCTGTGTGCCCCATGACCAGAGTGCCCTCCCTCCTCATCTCTGCCTCTTAGAATGGCTGATGTCCTTCAAAGTGTGACTCAAACCCCAGGCCTTTCCTGATCTCCACCTGTTCCACCTCTTTCCCAGAAATTAGCTCGTATTTATTTTGTCTGTGTTTCGATGTGTAGGGGTTTTTTTTCTTCCAACAGAATGTAAACTCCATGAGGGTGGTGGTTGCTTCACTTTTGTCTGTCCCATAAATACTTATTGATTAATTTCTAATGCTTGGTTGTGAGGATAATTACTACCCTGGCAGCCTGTGTGCCGTGGACTGGAGAAGGCAGACCTATAATGCAACTGCTGCCAGTTATTGGATGGGATACAGCAATGAAAGGATGGGTGGGGAGAGAGCCCTGAGGCTCCTGGGGTCACACCTGGCTTCTCCCCTTGGCCTTGGTGAACCCTGATTCCCACTCCTCCTTGAAACTGGGTCAGAGTGGAAGTGAAAAAGAAAAAGCCTCTCTTCCCGAGTCTGTGTTTCTTCCAATCCAGGTCTTTGGTTTATACTTCTATTGCGTGTGTGTGTGTGTGCGTGCACGCGCATGTGTGCGTGTGTGTGTGAGTATTTTGGAATACTGTTGTTCTATAAGAAATGATGTACATGCTCCTCTTTATCTGAGTTTGCCAGCTTATTGCAAGGAGGGATTGGTTCCTTTATTATACTTGCTGCATCTCCATCTTTTAGCACAGGGCCTGGCCCCAGAAATACTTACTGAGTGAGTGAGCAGACAGCCCTTTTTACAGCTGATTTATCAGAGTCCCCTTTGGCAGGGACTTGAGCTGAGTTGGGGGAAGCAATAAGGGAACGAGAGAATTTCCTGAACTCTGCTCCGCACCCTGGACCTCAGAATTGGCTCTTGGTTTTTTCCACTTTTGTGATGTCACTGGCACATTCCATTTCCTCCTTTGACTTTACCTAGTTTGCTAATTCAACATAACCTTGAGTCTACTGAGACATACTTCCTCTCTTCCTCTTAGCTCCTTCCCTCCAGTTGGTGCTGGGGCAGGGGGAACTGGGGGAAGCAAGGAGGTCATTTCCCCGACTTTCTCCAAAATTTCAAGTGACCTGGAGCCATGGGCCTGTTTAATCAAACAGGGGTGGGAGGAGGAGAGAAACCAAGGGCTGCCAGGTTGCTGCTGGCACCAGTGGTAGGTGTGATAATGGTCAGTGCCACAAGGTGCCCGGGGGCCCTGCTGGTGCCTGCCTCTGCCTGAGCCTGGCCTCCTCCTGAGTGGCTGGCTGCCTGAGAGGGCCAGGGAAGCTCCAGCCCCTGGGAACATACACCTGAGCTCTCTGTTCCTGGTTAATGATTCGTATTTCCAACTCTGTTCCCTCTCTGGCACTTAGCTTGTCTATCTTCTGCTGCCCTGCCTCTTTTCTAAAAGGCAGTCCACATTTTCAGGGTCACCTCACCATCTCCCAGCTACCCTACTTCTGGGGGTCTTAATTATAATAACACCATCACCCATTTATATAGAATTGTAAGGTTTATAAAGTATTTGCCTCATAACAACCCTATAAGGTGAATATGGCGAGTAGTATTATTCCCATTTCACAGATGAGAAAACTGAGGGAAATACAATGACTTAGCCAAGGTCACATCTAGTCAGAGCCAGAGCTAGGATTCAAGCTGGGGTCTCTCCTAACTCTGAGACCAGTGTTCTTTCCACTGAACCAAGCTGCCTCCTTCAATGGATACATTCCTCTCTGTAAGATTTAGAGTTGAAAGGGGACCATAGAAATAATGTAGTTCAGAACCTTTATTTTACAGATAAGGAAACTGACCCAGAAATTTGCCTCCAGTCTCACCTGGAGTAAATGACAGAGCTCCACGTTTGAACAAAGGGCCTCTGCCTCCCAGTTTATTGGCACGTCCACTGCAATAAACGTGGATAGATTTGTGTGCAGATTCCATCCCTGCAAGCTTCCCTTCCCAGTGTTAATTCTTCTCTTTTCATCCTTTACCAGGATCCTCAGGAGAATGGAACTGTAACCTCTGCCAATGCCCAGGGCTCAAATCCTAACACAGATCCAAGATGCAAATCAGTGGATTTTGAAAAGGTAGGTGACTCAGGACAGCCAGGGCGAGATGTGACTGGGCCCAGAAGAGACTCTGGGGAAGGGGAAGAAGTAATTACTGGAGATGAAGAGAGACTGTCCAGTTAGTCTGGGCCAAAACATACTAGAGGTGGGAGGGCGCTGCTTTCTACCACAGGGAAGGGAAGGGAAGGGAAGGGAAGGGAAGGGAAAGGAAGGGAAAGGAAGGGAGAGAACAGAGAGGAGGGAAGGGAAGAAAAAGGGGAAGGAAGGAAAGAAGGGAGGAAAGGAAGTACCTACTATGAGCCAGCATCTGTACTGTAATATAAAATAATATCTCATTTGATCCCTCACAATAAGCCCTAGAAGTAACTACAATTAATATCACCATATACATATAAGGAAACTGAGGCAGACAGCAGGTAAGTGACTTTTCCAGAGTCACACAGCTAATGAATTTGGAAGTGAAGATTCCAAACCAGGTCTCTATAGACTTCAGGTTCAACACTTTGCACTGCCTCTGTCAGAGGAATGAATGAATGAGTGAATGAATCGATGAATGAACAACAGTGATACTGGCCCAGGGAGCAAGAGAAGAGATATTTTCTATGTTACCGCTACAGACGACCATCAGTGACCTTTTTTTAATGAGTGTTTTGAGACGTCACCTCTGGCTGTTCCAGATGTCAAGGCTAGATGCAGACTCAGACAAGTGCCTATAATAATAGATTCAATTAAGAAACATTGTTTGGGAGGATTTAGGGGTGCTTTGGAAACCCTAATGACTCAAAGAGGCATTTGTAAGACCAGTATCCTGTGGTTTAAAGGCAAATGCCATTTGTTAATTAGCTAGGTTTTCCTGACTAATTAGGAGCCAGGCAATCCCACTTCAAAAATGGGTATGGTTAGCAGTTGAGTGTGAAGGAGAAGGAAGGGATGGGAGGTTGGGAGGTGTCCAACCAAGGCTGGGAAGACATTGGCTTCTATCTCTGCCCAGAGGAATTAGACACTTAGTGATGGAGCGGAGAGAGTGGGCCACCAGCCAAGCACCCACAAATCAATCATTCAGTTAGTCCATAAACATTTCTTAAGCCCAGCAGCCTTCTTTGTATCAGGTGTTGGGCTAGACACAGGTGATTCTAGGGAGAATGAAAGAAGCCCAACTCTGAAGGAGCTTACCTCTATCAGTGTCGCCAAGGAGACCTTGGAAGACCAGCTGCCCCTCTCCTCAGACCCCTCCACTATATGGCAGGTGACTCTGTTTTCTGTGTATAAGATTGGAGTTCTGCCCCCTACCCACAACTAATCAGTCAGTCAGACAACAGGATAAATTATCCTATGTGTGGACAAGCCTAAAATAATTTTTAATGTATGACAAGACTTTTGGCCATTGAATGAAAGCCGAACGATAGCTTTTGGCAAATAATATCTTGTCAAAAAGTTCGAGCCGTATCTACGGGGGATATACATATAAAAAGACCAGTGTCGAGTGGTAAATTCAGCTTCGGCAAAGGACCAGTCAAGTGAAGGAGACCCCTGAGGAGGCAAATACACTGCAGTACCACCTCTGGCGCAGGTACCAGAGGGCAGCGAAGGCTGAGACTGAAGGAAATGTTATCTCACCGACCCTCCACTGACCACTTCAAGAAATGGCAAAGACCAGGAAGAGACACAGCCTCCAGCCAAGACTAGGGAGATTCACTGAGAACAGATTTGCCAACAAAAGGAAGGGCTCAACCTGAGAGCAAGGGAAGACAAACATGTGTTTTTAAAAGATCTAAGTTGGTTCATGAGTACCCTGTGCATCCACATTGGTCTGTATGCAAAGATCCCCTTTTGCCTCCACATTGGAATTGTTCCCTTTTGTATCTTCAGAATTTCTTTCTTAAAAGCTTCCCCTTCCCTCTGGAGCTGATTTCCCCTGCCCTAGGTTGTCTCAGGTGTGTGGCTCCTGTCTTCTTAACTATACAAGTCATATTTGTAATAACAGCTGATTTTTTTCTTTTTAGAGTGGGGAGGGCAGGGCAGTTGAGGTTAAGTGACTTCCCTAAGGTCACATGGCTAGTAAGTGTTAAGTGCTAAGGCCAGATTTGAACTCAGGTCCTCCTGACTCCAGAGCCAGTGATCTATTCACTGGGCCACCTAGCCGCCCTACATATGACATTTTTTAAGCATTTGAAGGCTTTATTTTATATTTTTGATGCCTATTGTTGCTTTATCACATTTATTTTTTAATATGTCCCTTCCTCCTCCATTACCCAACAAACTATTCCTTGTAACAAAAATTTAAAAAGAAAGAAGGGAAAAGGCATTTCAGCAACACAAACAAACAAAGCAGATGTGTGTGACGGTACATGCAGTATTCTCTTCCTGTAGTCCCTCATTTCTACAAAGAAAGGAGGGAGGTAAGTTTTCTCCTCTCTTTTCCAGGATGAGTTTGTAGATGTGTCTTACTGCTCTTTCCATTTACATTGCTATAGTCCTGTTACGCAGTACATGATTTTCCTGGTTCTGCATCAGTTCATATAAGTCTAACAGGCTTCTCTGAATTCTTCATATTGTCATTTCTTGAGCAGTGTAATGGTAATGGATTTTAAAGATCCCAGTGTGTTAGCTTGGTTTTTGGGTTGAGTGTTGAAACCCAAAGCTTGTGAATCCCACTTGTGGGATGGACTTGTTGATGTGAAGAGAGAGGGCTGAACTGGGAGGAGCTGGTGCTATGGATTTAGA
>CM053595.1:288175861-288216768 GCA_028646575.1 Pseudocheirus occidentalis
TCTGTTTTGATGTTGTTTTGCCAGATTTGTCTGCTGGTAAAGGACAGTGCTATTGTTGCAGAGGTCCTGGAAACTTGCTGTTGGTTCAGAAGCCCTGAAGGAAGATTTTCTTGTTGTATGTTTACAGAAATCCTGGAAGAGGGTCTTGCTGATGTTTTCTGGGGTCCTGAGACTGTACTGCAGGCAAAGAGTGAATTGATGAGGACACTGGTAATGTTATTGTGGCTTTGTTAGGCTTTGTCTCCCCAGGAACAGAAATTGCTGAGAACTTGCCTGATGTCAAGATGAAGAAAAGACATCTCCTTGGGTATTAAATGCTGTGATATCTTAACCTTGTTGTAGCATAAGGGTAGATGGCCTTTGTGCTCTCCATTGCCCCTTTTGAGAAGGTGCTTGGCATTACCTGATGATAACTGTAATTCAGTTGTGATCCAGGGGTGGGAAACTTTTGACTTTTTGTACTCTGTGACTGACCAAATGAATATGCTTATGATTGGAAACTAATCTCCATTTGAGTAGAGAGATTTTGTGACTGACTAAATGGGTACTTTGACTCTATACTTTGCGATTGAATTGAGAACTTGCTAAATGACTGAGTTACACTGTATTTTGATTTTCTCTGTTCTGTGAATGTTTTGCCTTAATTTGTCACTGAATAAATGGAGGTCCTGTGCTTGTATTCCGAACCTTGGAAGTTGCCTTTGCTTGGCATTACAAGCAGTACTAATCTTTTACATTCATGTACCACAACTCCCCAATCGATAGGTATTTTCTCTATTTCCAGTTCTTTGCTACTATTAAAAAAAGATACTGTCATAAGTATTCTAGTATGAATAGTTTGTAAGTCTTCTGAGAATCAGGTTCATTCAGCGCTTTATAGAAATGAGAACCTTGGGCAGCTAGGTGGCGCAGGGAATAGAGTGCTGGTCCTGGAGTCAGGAGGACCTGAGTTCAAATGCGGCCTCAGACACTTGACACAAAAACTAACCGTGTGACCTTTGGCAAGTCACTTAACCCCAATTGTCCTACCTTCCCCCCTCCAAAAAGAAAAAAAAAGAAGGAAAGAAATGAGAACCTGCATGGCAAAATGGGTCAAGTTTTCCATTTAGAGTCAGAGAATTAAGTTAGAATTCTGCCTCTTCATCTTTGGTCAGAGAGATAGATATAGATAGATCTATTCTCTGTCTGTCTCTAGATATATATACGCATATGTGTATATGTGTGTATGTATGTATGTATAGATATCACAGTGCCTTGGCTTCCCCTTACACAAAAGGAGAGAGTTAAATTAGACGTCCTCTAAAACTGGAAAGCTATGAGGTTAAGATCCTTTGCATATGAGGAACATAACACAGTGGCCTCAAGTCTAGTACACCTCCTTCAGTTTCCCTCCCTCACCTTCACCACAACCCTAACAGAGCACTCAGTTTCCCTGGGTGGGACTGTTCAGCAGTACCATGGGTTCAGGAGAGGGCATGATACCAGGAGTGTTTGGTTTGGCAGAGGCCTGGCTGGTCTGGGAAGCAGTAAATGGACAGATTCTAAAGAGGAGGGAAAGCTGTCAGGCAGGGAAAAAAAAGAGGTGGAGGGAAGTGGGTAGGCTCATTAGAAGGAATTCCTGTTTTCAGGTTTATAGTATTAATTCCTCATCTGGCCGTCTTCCCAACCTAGTCATGCTGAAAAGCCCCAGGGGAAAGCTGAGTCTTCTGGTTGTAGCTTAGAAAGTAAACAGAAGTTGCACCTGCCTGTTGTGCCAAGTGAACTGTTGCTGGTGCCTAGTGCCTCTCCAGGGCAGGTAACCCACTCTGAGGTCCTGGAATGTCCCCTGTCTGAGAACCCAGAGCAGAGGAGCCACTCCTGCGTCAGGGCCTCTCCCACATCAGGCGCACCCTGGCCATTTCAGACATAACGAGAGAGCTCCAGATAAAGATAAAGGGCTCGTGGAGCCCCCATGCAGAGGGCAAATGGTGAGGCTCCCTTCAGAGAACGTTTTGGGGAAGAAAGGGCTTCATTGGCCTTAGCTAGAGACTATTTAGTGTCTCCTCTGTCACCTAGGGCCCTATTTAGGTTAATAAACCTTTTCTGGTTTGCATTTTATACCTGTATATTTAGGGCAGAATGGAGATATATGAAAAATTAGGAGAGGGGTGAGGGCCATAGTCAAAGAGAGGTGCTTTGTAGGGGACTTAGATAAGTGAGTTACAACTATTCTCTCCTTTAATCCCCACCACAGCCCTGGGTTGTGTTCTTCCCACTTGATGGCTGGGGAAACTGAGGCAGATAGCATGTGGGTGATTTGCTAATAAGTGTCTGAGGACAGATTTGAACTCAGGTCCTCCTGACTCTAGGGCTGGTGCTCTATTCACTGAGCCACCTGGCCACCCCAATACAAGGTGTTTTTAAAAATTGAATTGTACCGTGATATCCTCACATCATTCCATCCAACCTCAAATAGTTTGTTTCTATCTGAAATTAGACTCCATAATTTTTTTCTCTGAATATGGGTATCCTTTCCATCATGAGTCTTTTGGACTTGTCTTATAACCTTGCATTGCTGAGAGGAGCCCAGCCTATCAAAATTGGTCATCACTGTGTCTGTAATTGTATACAAAGTTCTTTTGGTTCTGCTCTCCTCACTCAGCATCAGGTTATATACATCTCTCTAGGTTATTATGAAGTCCATCTGCTCCTCATTTCTTATAGCATTCTATTCCATTCATGTACCACAACTTGTTTAGCCATCCCCCAATTGATGGGCATCCCCTTGATTTCTAATTCTTTGCCGCCACAAAAAGAGCTGCTATAAATGTTTTTGTGCAAACAGGTTTTTCCTCCCACTTGTATGACCTCTTTAGGATACAGCCCTAGAAGTGGTACTGCTAGATCAAAGGGTATGCACTTTTTTATAACCCTTTGGGCATAGTTCCAAATTGCTCTCCAGAATGGTTGGATCAGTTTATAACTCCACCAACAGTGCATTAGTGTTCTAATTTTTCTACATCCTCTCCAGCATTTATCATTTTCCTGTTTTGTCATCTTAGCCAATCAGACCAGTGAGGTGTGATACCTCAGAGTTGTTTTGATTTGCATTTCTCTAATATTTTTATATTATAAATATTTTTAATTTCTTCCTCTGAAAACTGCCTATTCATATCCTTTGACCATTTATCAATCGGGGAATGACTTGCATTCTTATAAATTTGACTCAATTCTCTGTATATTTTAGAAATGAGGCCTTTATCAAAGATACTGGTTGTAACAATTCTCTCCCAGTTTTCTACTTCCTCCTAATCTTGGTTACATTGGCTTTATTTGTACAGAAACTTTTCAATTTAATGTAATCAAAATTATCCATTTGTATTTTATAATGCTCTCTAATTCTTGTTTGGTCATAAAGTTTTCCCTTCTCCATAAATCTGACAGATGAACTATTCCTTTCTTTCTCAGATTGCTTAAAGTATCCGCCTTTATACATGGACCATGCACCCATTTAGACTTAATTTTGGCCTACAGTGTTAAATAATGGTCTATGTCCAGTTTCTAGGGTCTTTGGTTTGTCAGACAGTAGATTACTATAGTCACTGGCTGCTGTGTCTTGTGTACATAGTCTATTCTACTCATCTATTACTCTGTTCTTCAGCCGGTACCAAGTAGTTGGGATGACTGCTGCTTTATAATATGGTTTAAAATCTGGTATGGCTAGGTCACCTTCCCTAGCATTTCTTTTCATTGATTCCATTGATATTCTGGACCTTTTGTTCTTCCAGATAAATTTTGTTACTATTTTTTCTAGCTCTATAAAATAATTTTCTGGTAGATTTTTGGTATGGCACTCAATAGGTAAATTAATTTAGGTAAAATTCTCATTTTTATTATATTATCTTGACCTAGCCACAAGCAACTGATGTTTTTCCAATTATTTAGATCTGACTTTATTTGTGTGAAAAGTGTTTTGAAATTGTGGTCATATAGTTCTTGGGTTTGTTTTGGCAAGTAGATTCCCAAATATTTTATAATGTCTACAGTAATTTAAAATTGAATTTCTCTTTCTATTTCTAGCTGTTGGAAATTTCTAGCTGTTAGAAATATATATATATATATATATATATGAATGCGGAGGATCTATGTGGGTTTATTTTATATCCTGCAACTATGCTAAATTTATTTATTATCTCAAGTAGTTTTTTGCTTGATTCTCTAGGATCAAAGTAATTTCAAGAAGGGTAAAGGACCAGCCACTAGGATGCCTTTGGGCAGCCAGTCACACATTTGTGGAGAATTCTAGAAAGCTATTGATGAGCAGAGAAGGTAGTTCAGAAAGGGGGATCAGTTTCTGTTGAGGCGCAGAGAGAAATACATTTGTAGAACAGCTCACAGGCTAGTTTGACTGGAGCAGAGGGTACGTATGTGAAGGGCAGTGATGAGAAATAAGACTGAACACACAGGAGGGGACCACACTGTGGAGACTTTCAAAGGCTGAAGTGTATAGACTTGATCTGTACCCTTTTTATGTTCACTCTGTTGCTTAGACTCTTAAGCTCCTTGAGGGCAGGGACGGATCCCTGTTTGTTGTCTGTCCTCAGCACCTAGGACAGCTCCTAGAACTTAATAGATATTTGTTGTTTCCTGTTTTAGTAGAGGAATGACGGATCAAGTCAGATGTTTTAAGATAACTAATTGAGAGCTGTGTGAAGGGTGAATTAGAGAAAGCCCCGAGCTAAGGTAGAGGCTCTTTGAGTGGAGAGAAGGGGAGAGATGGACCTTGAGTCAGGTACTAGCTCTGTGACCCTGTCCAGATCCCTTTACCTCTTTCTGCCTCAGTTTCCTCCATCATAAAAGGGAGACCATAATAGCACATACCTCACAGGGTTGTTGTGAGGCTCGAATGAGATGATATTTACCAAGCCCTCGGCCCAGTGTTCGGCCAATAGGTGCTGTATAAATGCTTATGCCCTTCCCCCCTCCCACCTGCCAGTGTTATCATGAGGATAAAGGCGAGTGATGTTTGTAAAGTGCTTTGCAGACCTTATGATACTACATAAATGCTAGTCACCATGAGGACTCTGCAGTGGCTAGAAAGATCAAGGGGAATCCCTCTGTGAGTTCTGGTGTCTTGGGCTTTGTGAAGAAATGCTGAATTACTTAATAACAATGAGTGCCTTCTGGGTCTACAGCTCTGTACTGAGGGCTGGATGGAGAATCAACTGGGTGGAAAGGAGAGGCTAGAATCTGGTTAGAGAACGTGGGTTTTAATTCATGCCGGCCCAGATGGCTGTTTGTGACCCTCTTAACCTTGGACATATCTTTCCAATCAGTCAGGGAGCATTATGAAAGTTTTGATGAAGTTTTGGGGGAAAAAATGATAACTGCTGGGGGTGGGGGTACGCTAATGCATCATTGGTGGAGCTGTTAAGTGCCCAGTAACGGCTGCTGCTCTGGCAGAAAGCCGTTATGCCACACATACACCCTTTGACCCAGTCATGCCGCTTTTGTTGTAGCTGGTTAGTCGGCTTCAGTGATATACGACTCTTTGTGATCCCATTGGGGATTTTCTTGGCAAACATACTGGAATGGTCTGCCACTTTTTTCTCCAGCTCATTTTGCAGATGCAGAAACTGAGACAAACAAGGTTGAGTGACTTGCCCAGGGTCACACAGTATAACAAATTTAAAAAAACTCAAGAGACAATTTCTGGGTAATTAATCATCAATTTATTAACTAGGCTATCTCATATAAGGAAGGAAAACAATCTTTGTCTCACAAGAGTTATGAGGAAAATGCTTAGTAAACCTTAAAGTCCCCGATAAACATCAGTTGTTTTGTCAAAGTTTAGCTACACCATCCACAAAACCAATGCCTGCCCCTCCCTCTCCCCCTCTGAAAACCCAATGGCCCCTTTCTCCCCTGACTCCAGCCTCCTTCTGAGAACACCTGAGGCATTCGGAGACTTGTACAGTATTTTGTGAATGGAGGACTCGAATGACTGCAGACAGAATTCTCATAGGTCCTATTTCCAGTGTTCTTTGTCCTTCCCAGGTACAGTGGATGTCTTTGCCTAAGGGTACCTGACCTGAGCCTGGGTTTCATGCGTGGATGGGCTCACTTTTTAGTTCTACAGTCAGGGCCTGCCAGGCAGGGAAAAGAACAATGGATTTGGAACCAGAGGACCTTGTTTAAATCCTGGCACTCAACTGTCAGGGTGACCTTGGGCTAGAATGAGGACTCATGTCTTCAGGTCTCAGTTTCCTCATCTGCAGAATGAAAGTGTAACATTAGATGACCTGTAAGGTCCTTTCCTACTCCAAATGTGTAATCCTGTGATGCATCCTCCTGTCCCTACCTACCTACATTCTAGCAGTAAAGTTCATTTGCTATGTGAAAAGCCTGTACTATGGAGCAATAATTAGGATTTTCTAGGGAAATTGACCGGGGGAGGAGGGGTGAGAGGGAGTTGGGAGGCTAACCCTTTCAGGACCACTGAGCAAGACTATTAGGTTAAGAAAGACTTGCCTAAAGTCAAATGAAAATAAATGCCTCGTATTAGAAAAAATCAATGCTACAGGTTTAAAATAGAGAAGAATTTGAGAGAAGAAATTTGCCTTATCTTCAGCATCCTTCTTGAAAGGACTCTACATCATAGACCCTTCTGTGCTGGTGCCTTACGGGAGCAGGAAGGGCAGAGGGAAGCGATATTTCTGGTACTATAATGGGTAGAGCCCCAACCTGCTCCTGATCATTGGGAAGACCTCCAGTGGTAGAGAGAAGTCTACTGGGTAGCCTGCCTACTTGGCTACTCTGTGACCTGAGCTCAGGGGCTCATTTACCCAGTGGTGCAGTGGCAGTTTCCCCAAGCTGTTATTAGGTGAAGGACAAATATTTCTTCAGTTGACTGGGGGAAACCCTTTGGGAATTTTCTGCTGCATATAAGTAAATTCTGAATTGATCTCTTCTGGGCCAGGATGAGGTGGCAGGTAAATGTTCCAGTGGTTTGATCAGACTCAGGCAACCCTCTCAACCTCACCAAGAAGTATATGCTTTCCTCTTTCATCTCCCCTCTCCCTTCCTCCAAAGAATGAGTGGGTCAAAGAATGAATCACAGACAGAAACCATAAGACTGTCCAAGAAAATGACAACAGGACAAAAGATCCAGACTTTTGGAATGTTACCAAAACCATCCTGGCTTGGCGGGGAGGGAGGTAGGGGGGGGAGCATCCATCTCTAAACTCTTTCATTGACAGAAGAAACAGTGAGCTAATCAGTGAATTGAGCATGTAACTTAGAAACTGGAAAAACTTCAGATAATTTAAACAAACAACCAGCTAAACACAAAAATAAAAATTCCAAAAGTCAAAGAAAGGATCAACAAAGTTGAAAACAAAAAACTCGCTAAAACCAAGAATCACTTTTTAAAAAAAGAGCATAGAGCCCCATTACATATAAATAGTACAGTGACCATCTCTGATGCTAGATGCAACACTCCATCCTAGCAATCCCCCACCTCTGCCATGAGCTTGTGGTGTGTTTCATTATCTTTCAGCGGTTTCTGAATTCAGCTTCCTTTTCCTGCTCTTTTAATTTGCTGTGGGTTTAGTCTACCATGGCATACACTGTTCATTTTATTCTAGATCTGTTCCTATGCATCTTCTCACCTTTCTCAGAATTCAGAGAACTTGGGATTTGGTTGAGGGGCAAGGTGGGGAATGGATCAGATGTGTTCACAAATAAATGTAATCTGAAGTAGGGTGTGGAAGCATATGAAAGGGCCAAGCAGAAGGCCCCTTAAAGGGGGAAAGCTTGGTATAAAAGTGGTTTTCCTTGTTCATTCTGCTCTTTTTCCTGAATCCCTCTCTCCACCCCACAACGTTGTCTTCCCCCTGTCTCTTCCTCCTCTGTGTCTTCCCCAGCCTTACTTGCCTTGCTACCACAAGCCTGACAAGCTCTTCCCATAACAATAGAATGCTGTCCAAGTAATATGAGCCAGGGGTGGAAGCCTGAGACAAGGACTGGGAACAGAGAGTCTGAACTGAGAATTACCCACGGTCAGAGCCCAAGGTACTTCCAAAACCTGATTTCCTGGAAGTCCTTGGCTAGATGTGGAGAGAGTTAGAGTAAGTAGGAACCCCACGGCATGGTATCAGTACCCACATTGGTCTGACATTGGTCTCCTGGGCACCTACTATATTACTTCAGACACCGGGTAGTATGGCCTTCTCCTGGCTGTGCTCCCAGACAGTCCATACCTGGAGACTATAGTTACAGAGCCCGGGAAACTCAGCCCAGCTGCAAAGAAAATTTCCACTTTGGGAGTTATGCTTTTCCACTAGCTTTCCCCCATGCCTGGAATGCTCTCTCTTCTCACCTCTGCCTCCTAGAATCTGGCTTCCCCCCAAACTCTGCTCAGATTTCTTCCTCTGCAGGAGGCCTGGACCCATCTCCGTACCCCCCACCCCGGGCCAGCCCATTACTGCTATTGCCTTTCCTCTGAAACTACCTTCCCTCAATTCTGTACAGATCTTGCATGTTCTTAGTCTTTTTTTTTTTGGAAGACAGTTGGGGTGAAGTTATTTGCCCAGAGTCACACGGTTAGTAAGTGTGTCAAGTGTCTGAGGCTGGATTTGAACTCAGGTCCTCCTGACTCCAGGGCTGGTGCTCTGCTCACTGCACCACCCAGCCATCCCTCTTAGTTGATTTTTGCTAGTTGTCTCCCTTTTGGAATGTGAGCTTCCTGAGGGCAAGAGGTTTTTTTTTCTTTTCTTTGTATCCCCAGCACTTTGTAAGTTCTTAATAAATATCTCTGAACTGATGGACTATTCTGCCCCTAAATACTAGTCCTTTTCTTCCCTACCCTTCCTCTGCTGTCTTTACAGCCTTCCTCCTGTGTCCAGAAGACAGAATATTTTCCCATGTTTCAGATTTGAGTTTGCTAGAACAATTGGCTCTTCTAGTTCCTGACGTATTCTGCAATAGCATTACCCATCAAGGGAAAGGTTCTATCTCCTCCCTCATCCTTAGTCTGGGGTTTCCCCTGCAGGAGGTGACTCTTTGGGAGCTTCAAAGGCTTCTTGTTTGATGCCAAGGGCACAAGGGCACTTGGGAAGTAGCAGTTGAGTGTCAGGGGGAAAACCTGCAAGTTGAGAGTCATTTTATCCTGCCTTTCCACTTTTCCCTTACCCTTGCTTCTCTCCCCCTATTGGCTTACTAACAATGCCCTTCCATCTGTTGACTGTCCTTACAATCCTGCCTACTCTCAATGGCCCTTTTCCCCAGTGCCCTAACTTCTGCTGGGAGCCACATTCTTGACATAGCTCCTTCTGCCCCATTCTATCCTCTCCCCTTTGTAGCCCCAGAGTCCTTGTGGGATATGAAAAAGGTGGGTGAGAGATGGAGGCATTGGGGTGGTAACAGCAAGATAGGGGCTGGTTGGGAAAGGAAGGGGCTTGGGTCAAAGCAACATTGACCTGACTCTGTTTCCTTGGCAGCTTTCCCAGTTCACATGTATAGGTCCCTTTGCCCTTCAAAGGAGACTACCTACATGTCTGACCTGAAGCTCACAATGCTGCCTGGGCAGATTTTGGATGCCAAAGGGAGTGTTACCTAGAGAGCTTCAGGGAGGAACTTTCTCCAGCACTTCTTCCTCTTTCAACAGGCACTGTCTCTTGTTGCCTGGCTTTATCTGGGGCCCTTCTTCGCTGAGTTGGGTTGAGCTGAACTGCCTGGATGAAGTGAATTGAAGAATCAAGGGGAACAAACCCCCATGAGATACTCGATTTCTTGTCCTCCTTCACCTTCCCACCTCCTTGTTGAAAAAAATCAGAGATCTCTGCACATGTAGGCTTATATAGACTCCCAAATTCATTTGATAAGAAGAGGCAGGCACCAAGAGATTGTGTGTCAGCCTGAGGAAGAGGGAACCTTTAGTAGGAAGATCATGGGACATAGCCAGCCCTTGGGAAGATTGTGAAGCAAGCAAAATCTGTTTTGTTTTAAAAATGTGTCTTATTGATGCCTACTGTCTTTACACCACAGTCATTTAAATCTCTCTCTCTCCTCCCCCCACCCCACTGACCCAGCTCACAACACTGAAATCCCTTCTGCTATGATAAAGTAAACCAATTAAGCAAAAACAGTTACTTCATCTGCAATATATGCTGCATTCTGTCCTCATATTCTTCTGGAAGTTTGATTGGCATAGCACTGACTAAGTAAACTAATTTAGATAATATTATCATTTTTATTTTGGCCTGACCTATCCACGAACAATTCCCCCCCCAAAAAAATCTAGGTCTGTATTTTTAAGGTGTTTAACAGCAAAATTAATATAGTCCCTGGGTGAATATTAGAAGATATACTCCCAAATATTTTATAATTGCTAGTTATTTTAAATGGAATTTCACTTTCTAGCCCTTCTTGATGGGTTTTGTTGGCCCCATATATAGGAACACTTATGATTTCTATAAATCTGTCTTAAATTCTGCAACTTTGCTAAAGTTATTAATTATTTCAATTTAGATTGACTCTGTAGGGTTCAGTACATCATCATATTATCTGTAAAAAGTGATCATTTGTCTTCTATTTGCCTGTACTTATTCCTTCAATTCCTTTTTCTTATCTTACTATCACCAACATTTCTAGCACTTTTGTTAAGCAGGAGAGTTGGTAATGGGCATCCAAAAACAAAGATTTTTGAAAGCAACTTCTGCTTTCCTTAGCCTTCCCCATGAGCCCCAGGTGCCTTCATGTCTTCATCCTTCCTATCCCACTTCCAACACTAAAATTTGTTCCATTGGAATTAGCCTGCTAGCCATCATATTGCAAAGGGTCAGATAAATTCATCTATACTAAGCTAGGAGATACACAAGTAATGAGCAAAGAAACAAGGTTAGGCTTTCATTTAGGAGTCAGAAGCCAGTTCTAACCTTGGCCCTGAAACTAAGTAACTGTGAGGCTTTGGAATGAATGAATGAACAAAAAGTATTTCCTAAGCATTTACTATGTGCCAAGCTCTGTGTTAAGTGCTGAGGATACAAAGAGAAAATCAAGATGGTCCCTGCCCTTAAAGGGCTTATATTCTAATCGGGAGAAACATCTCATAGGAAATTTCAGCTACTAGTCAAATGGAATAGTGGTCCTTAGGGTGCAGCTGCAAAACAGATGGTAATTCATCTTCTTTAGTGCCATTGATAGGACTTTGGCAGTGAAAATGTTTTCTTCTGGGTTTTCTGTAGTTGCTGAGGAGGAAAGGGCTGGAGCACCTGCCATGCCACTTGCCAGATTGGATTTCCACAATGGTTGTTTCCCTTGATGTCCATCTGTGCTGGACTGGCTGGAAGCAAATTTGAGTGGGGGGGGCCTCAGTGTCTCAGAGTGCTTCTGTTACCCTGGCTCTAGAGCATAGCTGCCTGTCAGTGGCCATAGGTGGGCAGTTAGTATTTGGTGGAAATGAGGAGGGAGTGTATTCCAGGCACGGGGTACATAGGCATAAAAACACAGGAGAGTATTGTGTGTGAGGACCCAGGAGTAGTTTGTCCATAGAGTGTGGGGGAAGGGGAGGAGCATATAAGAAGGTAAATTGGAGCTGGATGGTCAAGGTTAGGTTTAAATGCCAAGTAGAGAAATTGGTATTTGATCCTAAAGGCAATACACTTTAACATCTGCAAACAGACATCATCTGCAATAAAATCACTGTCTAGAATGATTATCCCAACATCCCAGAGACCATTTATATTACAACCACATTAGCACTCTTTGCAGTAAATATAGTACAATCCAAAGTCTCCCTTTCACAGACTACTTCAGTGTTTAGAGGTCTAATTGACACATGGAACATATCTACCATATGCACACATTGTGATGGCATAGATATACTTGTAAATGAAATGTAATTAAGCGCACACACAGCCTTTGAACTTCTCGATAATGACCCATTTCAAAGCCAGGTTGTGAATGGTTGTGTATGGGATGGTGATGGCAGCAACAAATGCAACTCATCTCTGGTGCAGGCTGCTGCTCCCAGTCCTTCCAGGCCAGCATCCATAGGCAGGACAAAGGACCTTTGTGGCTCTATGTAGGCCAGCCCTGGGGAATGTGTGAGGCAGTTGACCAGGCTTTGAAAAGTTGGTTCATGTTTGTGAGTCCAACATTCTTGAAATTATTTCAGCTGTTTCAGCACAAATTGACCTGTCTTGCCTTTTTTGCTGCTGGCTCTCCTTAATCATAACAAGTGAGATGATGCAGTAGTTTCATAGTAATAGCTTAATTAATAATAATGATAACTAGCTTTTATATAGCACTTTAAGGTTTGCAAGGTTTTTTACAAATATCATAACATTTTATGCTCACAACAACCTTTAGAGGGTTATTATCCCCATTTTACAGATGAGGAGACTAAGGCAGACAGAGGTTAAATGATTTGCCCAGGGTCACACAGCTAGGAAGCCTAGTGACTGGATTTGAACTCAAAGCTTTCTGACTCCAAGCCCAGAGCTCTGTCTATCCTGCCACCTAGTTACCTAGTTCTTGACTTTTCCAAGATAATGGTTACCAAAAAAAGACTAAAAGACTCTTAGGTCTGAAAGGTTCTCTGGAGGTGACCAGTCAGAAGTGCTTCTCTCTTTCCTGGGTCAGCGCTCAAACCTTGCTGAGACATTGTCCCACATACATGACTGAAACCCTGCCAAGTTGGTCCTTGTCAATCAGACCAGCATCTTCTAGATCAGCAGTTCTCAACCTGTGGGTCATGACCTCTTTGGGGGCCGAACAACCCTTTCACAGGGGTCACCTAAGATTATCAGAAAATACATATTCCCAGTGGTCTTAGGAACCAAGACACAGCTCCTCTATCCATCTCCAGGTGGGTCTGCCCACATGCAGATATGCTCCACATAAGAGCATTAAAGTGTTGCAGCTTGAGGAAGGTTGAGAACCACTGTTCTAGATGCTCCAACACTTCCAAAGATAATGAGATAATTTGGACCATCTAGCCTCTCCACATGGCTCATATCTGTTGTTGAAAAGTGACAAGTTGCCTTCAGGTTCTTTGGGACACGTGCTCAAACTGGTAAAATATGACTGGACAATGAAAGCTATCTTCCTCTGTTATAGGAATCTGATAGTTTCTACTCTATAAATTCAACACTGAGACTCTCTGGCTTTGCCTAGCAGAAAATCCAGGGCATCTTGAGTTCTTGGCATTTTATGCTATCTGCTTCAGTTCCCTTGTTCAAAATCTGGTAGAGAACACACATTTGTATTTTCCATTTCTTATTCCAAACTACTACTATAGGTAATGTATATAGATTGTTGGAGTCTTGTATAACAACATAGACCAATAGTTCTTTTGGATCGATTCTATCACAGGTGAACCTCCAAAAAATGAATCTCTAAAAAGTGAATTGCTCTCAAAAAGTCTGGTAATCAGTTGGATGGATTCTGTGAGTAGCTTCTCAGGCACATCTCACTCCATCACATTCTTACAAGAAAGCACATGTCTTCCTGGACTTATCTATCAACTGATCTTTCCAATTTTCTAGTACTGGAGAGTCACCAAAGTCAAACTCTCAGGCCAGATTGGGTGACCCAAGACTCTTGTGATGTTCTCTACCACCACTTACTTCTACCCTCTCTAAGCTTCTGCACAGGTTGTACAGATGATCAAAGTGTTCAGATATCAATTCTCAGCTTGCTGCTTGCTAATATCTTTAATAATGTCAATTCCAACACTCCAGAAATGATTCAGAGCTATAACAGAGCGACCCTGGCCACCTTTCTCATCACATCAACTTCCTCAGTAAACGTCAGGCTTACTCTGATTTGTCTCAAGTATGAATCATCTTATCATTCAGTCCATAAAGTCTTAGCTCTTTCATGGGCTGAGCTACTCAAAGGTAACTCTTAATGTGACCAAAATGCAATGGTCCTTTGGAATTCATTGCCAGCACAGCAAAACACTGCACATGCTCAGTTTTCACCATCACTTCACACACAAGGGCCTGTGTATCTGGATGGTTTGGGCCATAAACAACTGACAACGAAGTTGAGTTTATGTTCTCAGGGTCAGGGACTCCATCCCTTGTCCTTGCCTCGTTACTAGAGGCCAGAGGCCACATATCAGACACAGTTTCTGCCAGCCCAATCCGGTGTTCACCTCTTGAATGCATCCCACATAGGAGTGGCTACCTAGACCAGAGGTATAACAGAAGGAGGTTCTTCCCCTTCAGCCATGCCCTCTCCTCAGACAGCTGTGAAATCTGACCCTTTTATCTTGTATCTTTCCAAGCAAAATGGTTCTGTCTGCAGTTCCATGTTTCACCAAGTTTTCTGTAGATTTCCATATTCAAGTCTAGGTGACTAGTGGAAATCACTTGTTTTTAATGCTTTTAGTACATGAGACAATGTATTAGAACCAGTTGACGTTATAAACTCTTGTTTCGGCTTCATCTTATAACTTTCATATTTTTTGTACTCTTCGTAGTACGTGGTCATTAATTTCACTTCTTTTCTTCCATAATCACTAGCACTGCTGTCGCCTCCTTAATTCTTATAGACATTTACTAGCTGTGTGACCCAAGCAAGTCATTTAATGGCTATCTGCCTCGGTTTCCACATCTGTAAAATGGGCATAATATTAGCATCTGCCTCCCAGAGCTATTGTAACTTCCAAATGAGATAATATTTGTGACATATTTTGTAAATCTTGGAGTGCTATGTAAGTGCTGCTTATCATTGTTATTGTTGTGGTAGTGGTTGTTATTTTAGACCTTTATCTGCTTGCACTATTCTGGCCTTGTCTGCTTCTCTTTCTATTATCCTCCAGAATAAAGGAATTACCTATACTGCAAAGTCAAAGGGCCCCTTGCCTATTTTCTGAATTGGATTTATCTGGAAACTTGCATATGCCAAATGCAGGAACTAGATACTGTCAATGTGCCCTTTCTTCTCAGACATTGCCATGAAGGGATATCAAAATTTGCATTCTTTCAGCTCTGGCCAAATATGAAAGCTTGCCCTTGAATGCTTTCTAGAAGATTACCTGTCAGTCAGCAGGCATTTATCAAGTCCCTGTTACATGCCAGGCACTGTACTAAGCACCAGAAATACAAAAAGAGCCAAAAGACAGTTCTTAGGGCTCATAATCTAAGGGGGAGACAATAAGCAAACAAAATACATATAAATAAGCTATGTACAGGAAAAAATAGAATGTAATTAAGAGAGGGAAGGCGCTAGAAGTAAGAGGGCTTGGGGAAGGGCTTCCTGTAGGAAAGAGGATTCTAGTTGGCATTTGAAGAAAGCCAGAGAAGCTAAGAGGCAGAGATGAGGAAAGAGAGTATTCCTGGTGCGGGGAATAGACAAAGAAGATGCCTAGAGCCAAGAGCTAGAATGTCACAGGAGCAGCAAAGTTACCTGCCTTGTCAGACTCAGGACCTGATGAGTTCTAGGAGTCTTGGTAGAATGACCTGCCCGAACCTAGACTGAATCTTTCCCCAGAGGAGATGGGCTCCTTTCCTAAGAAGAGTCCCAACTTGGACTACAATTAATTTCCTGTAATGCCCAAGTTTGCAAGGTTCTCTGTCTGTAGGAGGTCCATCTTTTCCCCCACTTAATTGTGTTTTTCATTTTGTCCGCAGGTAGACATTCTCTGCCCATTATATCTGCTACTTTTTTATCAGCACCTCCTCTTCAGAGAGAGGTATAGTGATCAATTTCCAGGTACCATTACTGTATCAGAGATTTTTGAGTTGGCAATAATAGTTCATAAGAAATAGACTGAAAAGGGAGAAGTTCCTAATTTGAACTTATTATTGATTATTCATATGTCTCACCTAATCTTTTGTAAGTCTTCTCAATGTTTTGATAATGTCTTTATTTTTATACCCAGAATCTACTCCAAGAATTAAAGGATTATCTCTTCATGTTTTCCTCTCCATTAATTCACACTATATTTCTAAAATTTTGCCCTCTATTTTGCTCAAAGTTTAATTAAAATTTTATTACAAAGTGAAAACAATGGTAACTCCATGGTTTACGCCAACAGTTTGTATATGAAAGCAATATTCAGGGAGTCAGTGCCACGAAAAGACAAGCAACGGTGTTATTAGCAGCACACAGCTAAAAACTGAGCCCATGACTAGCAGTGCAGTGCTACAGGTGTAATGCAATTGTCAGTAACATTCACAAGCACAACACATCTGGAATCCTGTGAAATAATGATGTTGGATTATTCAATCATTTTCAGTCTTATCTGACCCCATTTGGGATTTTCTTGGCAGAGATACTGGAATGGTTTGCTATTTCCTTCTCCAGCTCATTTTACAGATGGGGAAACTGAGGCAAACATGGTTAAGTGACTTTCTCAGGGTCACACAGCTAGTAAGTGTCTGAGTCCAGATCTGAATTCAAGAAGATATCTTCCTGACTCCAGGCCCAGCGTTCTATCCACTGTGTCACCTAGCTGCCTCTTGAAATACATAAATATCATAAAAGGGAAAATTTTCTCAGAGGAAAAAATTAAAAACAAAACTGGAACTGGAACTGAATAATTCCCTGTGGATAAATAAGAAAAATTTCAAATTTAGACTCAGAAAAAAATTCAGGAAAAAAAAGAAAAAAAATTCCTAAAATAAAATTCAGTTACAAACTTGGAAACAGAGGGGGTGAATACAGAGTAAGCATCACTAGTAGTGAGGCCTGTGCCCCAACAGAAAACAGATCAAAATACCACAGATGAGTAACCCCCTGTGTAAGAACTGAGCATGTACTATATGGGACATTTTCTGTATTTACTAGGCACATTTCTTGTTGGGTCTCAATGTAACCAGTCCAAACTAGTGCCTAAGCTGCCTTCCTTAAGCTTACAGAAAGGCAGTGTGTTATTATGTTAACCATCCAGCAAAAAGTTATAATATCTGAGTTGTTTACCTTGTACCACTCGACTCAAGCTACCAACCAAGTCTCCTTGGAGGAGTTTCTCTGGCACATGGTTGAGAGATTCTTCCTCTCTACCATAGCCCCACAACTCCAAATGGCTAAGTAGTTTAAAACCTACATGGTCTGGAAGGATGATATAAAAGACTGTCTTTTGTAAAGGCAGTTGTAAATAGGAAGTCTGTGGTTCCATCCTCAGCACACATCTGGAATAGACTCTCTTCTCTCTGAAATAGTGTCCTCCATTTACAAGACAAAGGCACATAACAGCATATGACCACATAATTCATTAAACATAGCAAAAATGAAAGAAAAATCAAGCCCTTTTATGGAATTCTTTGCAAACAGCCTGCATGGCCATCACTGGTGGTCATTGTTGTTGCTTGTCCTTCCAGGCCTAATTATAACACCTCCAGGGACCCCACACAGCTAAACTAAATTCTTGCTTCCAGAACAAAAGGAGAAAAAACATTTCTGTCCTCTTGAATAGATTCTTGCCTTCTGTGAACTCTTAGGGATATGACAGTGGCTACCATCGGCAGTCAGACTCCTTGTGTGGGACAGAAGCACAATAAACCACAACTCACAGTTATTTTATTTAAATTATCATCAACTACCTTGATCCCCAGAGAAAAAAATCATAATAATTCAAGCACTGGCCCTGGACTCAGGAGGACCTGAGTTCAAATCTGGCCTCAGAAACTAAACATAAAACTAGCCATGTGACCTTGGGCAAGTCACTTAACCCCAATTGCCCTATCTTCCCCCTCCAAAAAAAAGCCAAAAAATAATAATAATTCAATTGGATAAGTGGGTACATGTGAGTACAGGTTGTGGACAGCAACATGAACTGAAGTCTAACTCAAAGAACTGCCCCTGGATAGAGGAATAAGAACAAGGAGGTCACCCAGAAAACCAGATGTTTCCTTCTCAAGCAAACCATCAACAGACATTCATGGTGCTTATGCTGTGAGGCATGATACGTAGCCTTTGCCTTTACATTCTAATCAGAGAGACAAGATCATGGGATTTGGGGCCACAGAGGGCTTTAGTAATTATCTAGTGCAAATTCATTTGATAATTAAGTGTGAAAATGACCTGCCCAAGATCACACTAAGTCTTCTGATTCCCTATCCAGAGTTCTTCCTATTATACCATGCTGTCTCCTTGATAAAGTAAGAATTAGATAGAAGTAGTCATCCACAAATATCTGCTCCTTTGATTGCTACTTACTATTGCAGTGATTTCCAACAAGTCATGTCCATTCTCTGGACCTCAGTTTCCAGCCGTGTGAAATGGGGAAGCTGAGTTAGATGCCTCCTAAGACATCGTCCACCTCAAAGTGCTAGTGTGGTATAGAGGAAAGATTCTTAATCCACTTTGGGCTTTAATAAAGGGCCTTGGTTTCTTGGACCAAAGGTCAGGAATTACTGCTGTACTGTGCTGTGCTGTGCTTTGCTGTGCCTGGAGATTCCACTTTACTTTCCTCCCTCAACACAAATTACCAGCCCTGATATCAAGCTCTTCCTGGAGAAGAATGTCTTGAGCTGTGAGAAGATCCAGACTCTAATGGATGCTTTGCAAAGCAAAGCTGGCATAAAGGTGCCTCGTTTTTTTATGTTGACCTTCACTGCCTCTAGTTTTCTTTGAATACTCAGAATTTTTCCTAGCCCTGACACCTGTGGAAGTAAGCTACTCCATACTGCCTGAGGCTAGTCTTTTCCTCAGCTCTTCTTGATCATGACAGTAGTGACTAGGGAGAAACTAGTGATTAGGGAGAAAGGAAGGGAGCATGAAAGGAAGAAAATACGTCATCCTAGATCTGTGGTCCTAGGAATGGGAAGAGATTTACCTTACTTCATCCTTGTAGGGATCCTGTCCCCTACCCAAATTCTCTCCTGGGTTTTCTTTGTACCAGTCAGTGCCTCCTTCCCATATGACTGTTGTATCTCTCCACTACCGGTCCACTCTCAAAGTTGCTACTTCCAAGTCTGTTGTCCAGTAGGCCCCTGCCTGGGATTTTGCCATGGCATCGTGCTGACATTAAAGAGGTGTCATCTAAACTGCATTGAAGGAAGAGAAGAATTTCTAGAGATGGAAGATGATGAGGGGGTGGTTTTAGACTTGAGGGGTCCCGAATTCAAGCCCAGAATAAGATCAGCAAAGAGCTGATGATCCAGTTTGGGCAGAACTTGTAGCCCATAAAGAGGAATGATGTCTAGTATGGTGGGCATAGTAGTATGGAAAACAATATGTTGGGAAGATTTCTCTATCCTTGGAAGGCAGGCAGGCAGGAAATATTCTTTAAGTGGTTAGAAAGTCCCAGGTACTGTGCTTGGAATACAGATACAAGCAAAAAAAAAGAAGAAGAAGAAAGCCCCTGCCCTCAGAGACCTTATATTCTGAAGAAGAAAGACAGCCCATCAAAGGGAACTAAGAAGCTGGGGAAGGAGGAGGCATCTACATGGGAGTGCATAGTGGTAAAGTCCCTAAAATCAGTTGTAAAACAGAAAGAGGAACAAAGTATGGCTGACTTGGACCTTTGTCAGAAATGGAGACCCCAGAAGAACTTACCCAGTGGGAGAAGGGGGCCAGCATGACATCGATGTCCCAGGGTGACAAGGCACAGGGAGGAGTCTGGAGAGCCAGAAGCACCTCTGGGAGGGAAAGTCGGGAAGTCTGGGTTGTTGAGGAGGGGTTTGTGCTCCCCTGTGCCCTTTAGTACTCAGGAGAGGGGCCACAGGCCTATTCAGAGAGGGTGGAAGTGATAGAGATAAGGAGGCGTCATTGACAAGCTGGAGCCCAGGGGAAGAGAAGCATGTGAGAATTGGTGTAAAAACCACATTCACCCACTGCTTTCTTCATAGAAGAGAGAACCCCTGACTAAGAGATGGCTTAGATTTGAATCCCAGCTCTGCTGCTCCTCTATAACAAACGACGTAACCTTGGATCTGGATCTTTTCCCTTTGGACCCATGTTTCCTAATCTGTAACTTAAGGCAGCTGGACAAAATGCTCTCCTGGGTCCCTTTGGCATTGTGTGATTCTGTAAGGCCACCCAGTCCTTCCTAGAACTGTCCAGGGAGCCCCCATTGGAAACAGAATGCTCACACGACTAAAGTGAAGATTTGTTTAATGTAAATGTATATGTAGAGCCTATATCAGATTGCATGCCTTCTTGGGGAAGGGAAACAGGAGGGAGGGGGAGAAAATGTGGAACTCAAAAGCTTGTGGAACTGAATGTTGTAAACTAAAAATAAGTAAATAATTTTTAAAAAGAGAGAGAAACACTGCTCAGGTGTAGACATTAGATATGGTTGACCCAATGTCATATATCTGATGTTCTGTTATTCAGTCAGTTTTAAGCCATGTCTGACTCTTTGTGACCCCATTTGGGGTTTTCTTGGCAAAGATACAGATGGGGAAACTGAGGCAAACAGGTAAAGGGACTTGCCCAGGGTCACACAGCTAGGAATTAGCTGAGACTGGATTTGAACTCAAAACCTGGAAATCACTATGCCATTTAGTTGCCATGCTCTGTTCTGTAGGAAATAATTTGTCCCATCTGGTCGTATCTTCCAAGGCTCCTCCCAAAAGGCTACCTGAAATGGGAAATGTCTGTTCCATACCTGGAATCCTTTTGTATAAACCTTGTATGTCTAATACATTGACCTTTACTCTGTCTCCAGAAAAGTAGCAATTCACTATGTGTTATCCCAGCCCATGGGGGTATCAGGTACATCGGTATGCCAATCTGGGGCAGTCAGGGGCAGGAGGATATCTGGCTGGTACTGCAATGTCCCCCTGCTCCTTATCGAGTACCACATTTCTTTGCCCTAGGACTGAAAGAAGAGTAACAGTGACAAAGGCTTCACTGTGGTCCCTGTGACCTGCCAGATCAAGGCCAAGCTACAGGCATGGGGGCCAAACTTCAACCTGGATCACAGCTAGGGGCACAGATGAAATTGCCAGGAGTTCCCAAGCTCAGCATTTTCTTCTTCCATGACTCCTCCCTGTCTGTCCCTTATAACCAAACACCAAGTCCTGTCAGATTCTTCTTCTAATAATAATAATAATAATGGCAGCTAACATTTATATACCATTTACCACAGGCCAGGCACTGCGCTGTCTCATTACCTCATCAGGTCCTGTGGAATGTCTCCTCTACCATTTCCCTCCTTTCCACTCACCACAGCTGACCCTCTGGTTCAGGCTTTTGTCATCTCACTGGGAAAGCCTCCTCACTGGTCACCAGCCCTTCTGTATGTAGCAGCCAATTAAGTCTTCCTAAAATGCCTTCTCTTTGAGTCAAAAGCCTTCAGCAATAATAGTTTACATTTCTAAAGGTGTCTGAGGTTTATGAAGCGCGTTCTTCATGAAGTTCCTACTACTGTAGTATCCAGTTTTCTCATTCCCACTTTATAGCAGGAATCTAAGTGAATCTACAGCTTGGTTTTGTCCAAGGTCACATGACTGGTAAGTGTCCGAGGCAGGCTTGAACCAAGGTCTACTTGAATTGAAGACCAGTGCTCTTTCCAATACACTGTACTTGCTCCTTATGCGAGCAAGAAGAATCCTTTACCCGTAAGATGAAGTCCAGATTCCTCACTTTGGAATCTGGCATTCAAGGCCTACTATAATCTAATCTCAGCCTTATTATCCAAACTCATCTCCCACTGTTTCCCAATAATAGCAGTCTTCTTCTCTAGCCAGTCTGGTCTGTTTGATATTTCTCATCATTCCCAATTCTAGGTCTTTCTTATATCATTCTTCTCTTACCTGGAATGCCTCCCCTGGTCTCTTTACCCATCTTAGACAAAGCCCCTGATTTAGCTTCCCCTTCTCTGTACGCTTCTAATGCTCAGGGCCACCTTTAATGGTTTGTTGATTTAATTTTTTAATCTTTTTTATTTTATTTATGTTTTTTATTTTTACATCATACTCATTTCTGGATAAGCCCCTCTACCCCACCTAGATTACGTTCCTTTGTTAAAAAAAAATAATAAACAAAATCGACCAAAACAGTAAGAGCATCTAAGCATATGCAACATTCCCCACCCATAGCTTCCTCCAGCTGACCTACAAAAGGAAGGAGCTGAGATTCCTTATCTTCATCATTCATTTTGCTACATAAGGGATGATGTTAGAATATAGCATATGGTTAATTATCTTACCTCTGTCTGCTTCATCTTCTTATCTGAATTATAAACTCTGGGAATGGAGGATGATCACTGGCTTATCTTCTGTAGGTCCTATGGTGCCCAGCATGATGCTAGGCTAAAGTACCAATTCCTTAGCTTGCTGTGTCAGCCTCTGCCCAGTTTGGCTCCAACCTACTTTTCTACTTTATTTTCCATTACTTTTCTTCAAGCATTCGAGTCTAGCCAGACTGAACAAGTAAGTATCTGGTCCTATTTCCATAATCTGGAATATATGACTTCCTAATCTCCACCATTTAGAATCCTTCTCTTTAAGGCTCAATTTCAGCTGCCCCCAATTCCCTGAAACCATCCCCAATTCCTCTAGTACAGAAGTGTCATACTTCTAGCCTGAGGAAATCATATCAAAATATAATTCGGAAATATTTAACACATGAAAATATTTTTTAATTTGTTGGGAAATGTTTTGCAAAATAAAAATACAGTATGAGATCGATAATATTAATTTGTGGTTTTCTAAGTCAGTATGATACTGGCAGGGATGAGTTTCTATTTGAGTTTGACCCCACTGTTCTAGCACACTGTAGTCCCTCCCTTTGCAAATCTGTATAGGTCACTTTGGATCACTTCTTGCCCTCTCATTCCATAGCTTATATTATTCTCCATGTAAGTGCTGTATCCTGCTTCAAGTAGACTGTAAGCTCACTGAAGTCAGGGACTGTCTTAGTATCTGTAGTACATAGCACAATGCCTTGAATGTAGTAGGTGCTTAATAACTGTTGAATGAGTGAATATAAACGTTTGGTAAATACTCCCTGACCACATGGATGGCTAGATGGATGAATGGCTGACGTTGCCAGTTCAGCAGCCAGAAGAGAATTTGGGCTATGACAAGAGAAACCAATTCCTGATCCAGAGTGCTGATGATCCCCTCATCTGCTCTGCTGACCCACCCACTCATGGTGTGTCTTCTTCTCTGTTGAAGGACCTGGTTGACTGGCAAAAACCCTTGCTGTGGCAGGTGGGCCGCTTGGGAGAAAAGTATGATGAGTGGGTGCACCAACCTGTGGATAGACCCCTTCGTCTCTTCCACTCAGATTTCCTTGAGGCTTGCTCCAAGACATCTTGGTGAGTACTGCCCTGTGTCTCCTGAGATTTTATATCACTGCTAGGTAACAGTAAGCTACTGCTGGAAGGAAGGGCAGGAGAGGACGTTAGTCCTCTCAGTTCAAGGGCCTGGTGCTCCTGAAAGCTAGTAGACTTTCTCCTAGGGCTGTTGCCCTGAGGTCAGCCTGGGAAGAACAAGTTATCTCTGTGTGGGGATGTCTGTCTATCTTCTCCATACAAGAAAATTTTCATCTTAACCATGATTTAAAATGCTGCTGGTCCAATTAAAAAGGGAGTGGACCTGGAGTTTGAGAGTCTGGGTTCAAAGCTCACTTCTGCCCCATGCTATCTATGGTTAACCCTCTGAGCCTCAGTTTCCTCATCTGCAAACTGAGGAGGAAGAACTAGATAAACCCTAAGTTCCCTTCCAGCTCTAAATCTATGGCACTAGACTATGTGACTAGAACACTGGAACATGATTTTAAAATCATCGATCAGAAAGTCAGATTATAGCATATACCTAGCAAAACTTCTGCCTTCCTGTCCAGCCCCTCTGCATAGGCCTCACAGTACTCTCCCTAAGGCAGAAAAACCAAAATCACATTGCTGTGCAGAGGCTGAGTCTTTTAGAGGGCGTTTATTGAAGGCAGACCTTCCTCAGTACCCCCACCATCCACCCCCACTTCTGCCTCTGTGTCCTCAAGTCTACAGCCTACCTGACTGAATCACCATATGCAAGTGGACATAGTCATTCCATACTTCTCTATCTCTAGGTTTCCAGCTACAAACACTTATTAAGCATTTACAGTATATAAAACAGTGCCCTTGGTGCTAGGAGGAATGAGGGTGGGAAGGTACAGACAAAATTTAGGGAAAACCTCTCTTCCCTCATGGATCTTTAGAGTATAGAGTTCTCTGAAGACCTATGTAACCAAGATTCCTCCTAGGACCTCCTGGGCCTAGACTTCATAAGTTGGGGAGTAAGGTAGTACAACCCTTGGGCCAGGAATGTTTTTGCCCAGTGAGAAGGTAATTGGCCAGCATGGTGTCAGAAATGTCCCCAGAAGTAAGGGATGGTATCTTCTGTCTACCCTCTTTCAGTCTAGTTCCCATTGCAGAGGTCTCGCCCTCCGCTGACCCCATTGCCTCTTAGTCTAAGGCACAAGGCTCTAATCCCTATTCTGTCATCAGATGGCCACAGAGCCTCTGGACAGGCCTGCTCCCCTCTGGCTCCACGCCTTTTCTTGAGTCACCTTATCCCCTTAGTTCTTCCCCTGGTATATTTCTAAGGAAGCCAGACCCTCCTCACAAGTTCCCTTATGGGGCCCTCTCTTTTTTCTTACCCCTGTGGGCCTCCTATAGGTACGTTGTTCTCGCCGTCTGGTCCCCACTGGTGATGTACCTCAGCTGGTTCTACTTTAGAGCCCTCACTCGGGACAACGTCCGACTCTTCACATCATTCACCACAGGTACAGGATCCTCAGGAAGTTTGTTGGCCTATCTCTGGGTTGGGGGTGGGAGGAGAGGCATCTGATTTTCCCTAGCTAGTTTCTCTTGCCTGTTCTGGAGGAGACATCCCTGAGCATTTGATGGTTGTCAAAGGAAATGCCAGAGACAGAAGGATTTGGCTGTGATCTCTCTCCCAGAAAATCTAGAATTGGTCAAGCAAGAGAACCCTTAGGAAAAAAATTAGGTGGACTCTATGGGTCTCTATTGGCCCAGAGGAAGAAACTCTTACTCTTCAAGGCAGGGTACATGATCAAGCTCTGGGAACTGGAATGTGATGATGCACAAAATGCCTCACTAGATCACAATCAGTCATTCAACAAGCATCTATTAAAAGCCTCCTGTGTGCCATGCACAGTGCCGAACAGCCCCTGATCTCAAGAAGCTTATACTCATTCCAATGGGAGATTACATAGATCAGCGTATTCTGAAAATACATAAAACAAACCCCAAGGTAGTTTGGATGGCTAGAGAGGTCAAGGGAAGGCTTCATTAAAGTCATCCTGTCTCCAAAAGCAAAGAACAAAACCCTATTACCTTGTTTGTCTGAGTCTCCTGGTACTTCCCTGCCCCCAGTTTGGGCAGGCAGCTCAGACTGTGAAATAGCAGTTGACATGAGGAGCCCGGGAGGGTGGGGAGAGGTAGAAGGAAGCCTGACTCCATAAGTTAGAATCTGTAGCCATGGGTCACCTTTTAGTCCTAGGCTCTTCCTTCCTGCTCCCCTTCATCCTTTCTACTGTGGAAAGATAAGGACTCTGTGCCAAGCGGCTCTGTGCCCACAGCCTCTGCCAGGTGCAGTTTGTCAAGGGAAAGCACTTCCTAAGTGCCTGCTATATGCAAAGTTGAAGGAGACCTGAAGAGAAATAGAGTGGCCTGTGGTGAGTGTGAGCAAGCTCTGACACACTGCACATTCCTCAGAAGAAGCCATGTAGAGAATGTCATTAGAGAAAGTCTGACTGGGGGAAATGGACAGGCCAAGCAGGGCTCATCAGTCAGGGAAGACTGAGGGACAGTCCACGTGTTGCAGTCAGAGCTCCACAATATCAGGAGAAAGGAAGGAAGGGCCAGTGCCAAGACTGAGTCAGCAAGGGTTAACTGCAGCCTGTGAGCCCCCGTGGCCCAGCAGCCGAGGCCACTGCTCTCCACCCACCCACGCTGAATAGCTCCTGGACAGGGCAGAGCTTGTTGCTCAGAAATTCTGCTGGCTGAATTGCCCACTGTCAGCCTTGGGCTCCCTAACAATGACAGACAGTGGCTGGGCTGCTTGGAGGCTGGCTGGTGGAGGAGGGGCAGGGGCAGGCAGGGAAGAGAAACTGAAGCATTGGCCAGCCTCCCTTCCCTCAGCTCAGAAGATGCCACTCTGTACCAGCTCCAGAGCAGGGGGCGGGCAGGGGGTGATGCTGGGGTGAGGGGGTGGGCAGATTCTTGACCTATAGGAATGGGCTTCTCTAAGTGGTGGGAACCACAGTAGAGACACTTTTTTGGCCTCAGACCCCAGATGACTTTATGGCTTATGAAAGGCTTAGCTAGAAGCCTGGGGCTTTGCATTAAGGGACATGATAAAAGGTTAAACCGTCACAACAAAGTGATACTGCTAGGACTCAAACCACTTCATTCACGAAGGGCTTTCCAGTATATAAACTCCCCCACATCTGTGCTCCTCTTCCTTTTGGTGTTTTTTCAATTCAGCTTCTTTCAATTAGCAAGCATTTATTTTTCCTCACAACAAATATGTGTAATCAAACAAAGCACTTCTTGCGCTGGCCGTGTCCAGCTTCTTCATACTTTGGATTTGTGCGTCTGCTTGGGCTGTCCTTCTCTCACCTTCTCCCGGCCTGTGATGCTCTGCCTTTCAGAATCCTTGTCTGAAAACCCAGTGAGCCCCAGCTTGGGCGCAGCTCCCTCTGTAAAGCTTTCTCTGGTTCCCTCTCCCTGCCCAAGTCACCTCTTGGACTTGTCTGTGTCTCTGTTCTGTTCCAGGAGAACAGAAGCTTCTGGTGAACAGGGACTTTTGCTTTAGTTTTGATATGGCCAGAGCAGCTAAGTGAGGAGAATGATTCCCTAAGTGTCTCCAGTGTGCCTGAGATTTCAGAGTAAAAATGAAAGCGTCTCTGACTTCAGGGAGCTTACACTCTACTAGGGAGCCCACTTGTTCTTGAGGGAATATATATACCAAACAAAAGAGAATTGTGTGAGGAACAACAAGAAACCCAGTATGGCTTGACCCGAGAGTGTGGGAAGGGGAACCTAGAAGAAGCTTCTAATAAACCCAGAAAGGTATGTTGGTACCAGGTTGGGTAAGGCCTTAAATCCCAGTGGATTTTATATTTGATCTTTGAAGTGAAAGCATGAGCAAGAATGTGATTTGGTCAGAGCCCTGCTTTAGGAATATCACCATAATAACTGTGTGGTCCAGCACTATCCATCACACCCCGGTGGCAGGCACTGAGTGAACTCTTTGTTGGATAAAATTGAACTAACTCATCTCCCACAAATCATCTTCTGGCTCCACTCTGCTCCTTCCAAAATACTGGCCGTCCTTGCCTTTGGCCTGGTCAGAAAGTCCAGTCCCACTCCCGGGGAGCCAGGTCTCAAGGCCCAGTTTAGATTCTGTTTGGCTAATGGGAGTGTTTACAAAAAACTTACACCCAAGTGAGAAGACTGAGGTTTTGTGATTTGCTCAGTGGTCCACAGCAAGCAGCACTTGAACGAGGTTTCCTGCCTTCAGTTAGGGAAAGGGCTCTTCCCACCATTCTCCAAGCCCCTGGGCTTTGAATGTCTACCACATGCCTCAGTCCTCACACTTTGCCTTCCCTGTGTCCACTCCCAAAGCCCCACTGTGGAGTAGAGGGTGTGGAATTAGACTTGCTTTCCTTGGCTCCAAAGAAAAGAATGAGGAGCAGGGCATGGAAGTGGCACACAGACTGATTTTCAATTTTAAGGGAAATTTTCCCCACGGTTAAGAGTTGGTAAAAGATGGTCGGGACTGCCTCAGGAGGTGGTGGCTTGCGCATCACTCTTACAGTGAAAGCCAGGTGGCCACACCTCGGGATGATAGGGGATTCAGCCCTCTTCAAATGACCACTGAGGTCCCTTGAGTCTGTGTGGTGCTACAGGGGGCCATGAAATCTGGCCCAGCACATGTGCTCACTGCATCCATTCCCCTGACCCCAGCTCACCCCTTTCTCTTTCCATACAGAGTACTCCATCCCTGTGTCCAAGTACGTATTCCCGTTTTTCTTTGGTATTGGGATATTGTTATGGAGCGCTATAGAGTACTCCCTCCACCGCTTTGTGTTCCACATGAGACCACCTGCAAGCAACTGTTACCTCATCATGTTCCACTTCCTCATCCATGGCCAGCACCACAAGGTGAGGGGGTCCTGGGCAGAGGCCAGGGCAGGAGGTTCCTTCCCTTCCCCACCTCTAGGGTAAAGGCTCCACTGGAAGGGATCAGGCATGGAGTCACTAGCCCTAGCCACTGACCTCCATCAGGAGCACCGAAGGCTTCCTTGTGAACGTTGTGGCTGGGGGATGGGGTGAGGGAGAAAGCCCATGAGAATTCTGGAAATGGTGGCTGGGCAGACAGAAGTCTTTCTAATCTGAGCTAATGCTGTCAAAATGTGCTGTCTCCAAAAGGTCCCCTCCAAAGTGACTTTGATCAAGGACATTTCAGGCAAATGGGAGCAATGTCTTCAGGCAGCCACCATCTTTCAGTCCTTCCCAAGTACCTAAATTGCTACCACTGGTTACAGACTGTCAGGGATGGGGATGTGAAGTAGTCCCTTAAACAAATTTGACTTGAACTCTAAAACTCCTCTGCCCAGAATCATGACCTTCCCCATGCAGCCTGCTGAGGCCCATCTTGATTTGGGAAATGGGTGAGAGGTCAGCCGAACCCTTGAGTGGTCTCAGGAGCTTCAGTTATGTAGTTATATAAGTAGACTTTAGCTCAATAGGAAGATAAACTTTCTGATCGTTAGAACTGTCCAAGAGTTGAATGGGATGCCTAGGAGAGGTAGTGAGCTCCTTGTCACTGGAGGTCTCCAGTCAGAAGCTAGTGGCCAGTGTCAAGGACAATTGTATGGAGGATTCCTGCCCGGAGGGGATGGGGAGGTGAACCGGATGGCCTCTAGGGTCTCTTCCCATTCTGAGATTCCATGGGTTTTTTGGCCCTCACCTCTACCATGGTTATATGACTTTGTTGGCATTGAGGAGTTCTCTGCTGCTGCCCAGGCCCTGTTCTCCATTCTGCTGCCAGTAGAGCTGCCCACTCACGAGCCAGATGTCCTCAGCCCAGAGCCTCCCAGGAGGGTGGGGCTCAGAGCCATCTACCCCTCCGGACATGGACTGGGGACAACTGTGCTGTCTGACAGGGGTCTCTTCATCCCTAGTCCCCCTACGATGGCTCCCGCCTGGTCTTCCCCCCTCTACCTGCTTCCTTGATAATTGGCTTCACCTACATATTGCTCCGCCTTCTCCTACCTGAGGCTGTTGCGGGCATCATCTTCACGGGTGGCCTCCTTGGCTACATCGTCTATGACATGATGCACTATTACCTGCACTATGGGTCACCATCCAAGGGCACCTACCTGTACAAGATGAAGGCCTACCATGTTAAACACCACTTTGAACACCAAAAGTCAGGTATGGGGGCTGGGAGGGCACCAGGGAGAATTGCATGTCCCTTTCCCTCTCTCTCCTCACCACCACCACTCCTCCTACCCCTGAGAAGTGCCATTCTTGGCTCATGAAACGACCCATGAGCAGCAGAGCCAATGAAGGGAGTAACCCTAAACCGCAGCTATTGGCTCGGTGTGGGTGTCTATTAGAAAATGAGAGGGAGAAAAGGAAGTGACCCAGGGCTACTCGGGGCCACCCTCCTTGGACCTTCTTCTCTGACCCTGGTGGTGGTGGTGGTGGCGGCTATCCTTCATTCTCCAAGAGGGTCAATGACATCATCAGAGTGATGCCTTGACTTTCGAGTGAATTGGATATGAGTGAAGCAGAACTGTGGAAAATCATCAGCCTCACTCTCTTCTCCAGAATCCTTCACTGCTTTTAGAGCTAAAGGGGACCATAGATGCCATCTTGTCCAAGGGTTCTTCCCTTTTTTCTGTGTCATGGACCCTTGTCAACAATCTGGTGAAGCCCATGGACCCCTTCTCAAAATCATGTTTTTATTTTTGTTTATTTGAGGTAATTGGGGTTAGATGACTTGCCCAAGGGCGCACAGCTACTGAGACCAAATTTGAACTCAGGTCCTCCTGACTCCAGGGCTGGTGCTCTATCTACTGTGCCACCTAGCTGCCCCCAAAATCATGGGTTTTTTTAAATCTTCTTATTTATTTTCAGCCAACCATGACCATTTTCTTTTTTCAAAATCATGTTTTTAAAGTGCATAAAATAAGGTTACAAAGGAAACCAATTCTATTGCAATTCAGTTATCAAAATATTTTTTTCATTTGTAATTTGTTCATAGATCTCGCAATGGATGTAAATAGCTCCAGTAATTTCCCAAAGTAGTGATGAGCATGAATTACATACTTCGAGATTTCTGCAGCAACTTTCATGTGCTACTCATAGCACATATCTCTGGGTGACAGAGCACACAGCTCTTGTCTGCGGCCCCCATTCATGATTGTAGGAAATGATGAATTAGAAGCAGAGCTTTGTGAAAATAAAGGTGTGACTTTTTGCATTTGAAGAAACTGAGGCAGAGAGGGGCCTGAAGTGAATGGCTCAGGGTCACACAGTAAGAGTCTGAGACAGAATCTGAACGCAAGTCCTGACTCCAAGTCTAGCCCTATCTATCTACCATGGCACCCCTCCACTCTTCTGACTTTGCCCTTTCTCTCCCTCTCCAGGGTTTGGCATCTCTTCCAAGATGTGGGATATATTCTTCCATACCCTCATTCCAGAGACCTCGGAGAAGGAGCAGTAGCACCTTCCCAGCTCCCCTGCTTTTTTCTCCCCAGTGCCACCCTTCCCTCCCTCTAGGCTAACACTTCCTCCCCTCACCATTTAGCTGGTGACCCCTGCAGGATGCCTGGGCCACTGGGTGGGTCAGCCTCACTGGCCCAACGAGAGGTGGTAGTGATTCCCCGAGGATCAGAGGGACCAATGCCTTCCTAACATCTCCCAGAAAAGAAGTTGTTCTCAAGACTCCCAGGAATTGAGAAGCTCCACCTGGCCCATGGAATGCCCTCCTGGCAGCCTGCCCACCTGAGACAGCCCTGCAGGCTCACTGCGGCCTCAGTTCTGGCCAGTAGTCCAGAGCCCTGAGTCCAAAGAGCCATGAGCCTAGAGAGGAGTGAAGGAAACAGACCCCATGGGAAGGGAGCAGGGAGTTGCCCTTTGACCCTTTCAGACCTCAAGTGCCTCGGGCTCCCTTGCGAGAGACCCCTGATGATGTGCATGACAGTGGCCTCCACACTGCAGGAGCCAGACCAGCTGGGGGCTCCCTCTCATCTCCCTACCTCCCTCCTGGAGCGTGTCTTTCATTACCCTTCAGGTCGAGGAGCAGGCTGGTCAATACAGTCTTGCTTCCGGAGATGGTGCAGCAAGGCCTGAAGTATATGAAGGGTTCTCACTCATGGCCCATGTTCTGTGGATAACTCCATCAGTGCCTAGGTCAGAGACTGCCTCCAGCAGACATCAACCACAAGTGCCAATTATGAAGCCAAATAAGTGCCTCCTGGACTGATGGCCTTAGAGCCTGGCAGGCATTCTTGAAAGGCCTGGGGACCACTCCTCCATCCCCCTAAGCTGGACCTCTAGGAGCAGGGAATGGTCCAGTGACAGTCCATAGGCTCTAGTTATCAGCTGAAAGGCTGGCCAAAGATATCCGCTTTCCCTCTGTCATTGATGCTCTTATCATGAGAAGTCGTCCCTTATACCCCACTGAGGACCCCTGGCCAGCTGGGGGGCAAATGCCACCACAGTCCTCTTGGGAAAGTGAAGTGACCGAGGTGCCTTTCTTCCTCACCCTTCCTTTTCCTGGACAAATCTAATATTTGGCAATAGTCCCATCATTCCATATTCCTAGTGCCTCTGTCACCTTCTTCCCCCTTCCTCTCAACAGCTGCCATCCCCCAAGTGTGCTGAGATGGGTTGCCATGTGAATTGGCATCTTGGGGCCTTCATCCTCCCTTCCCTCCCCAGTTTTCCCTGACCCAGCCTGGTTGCCCTCCCTCTCTCCCCTGCTTCAGGCCCATGACATGAAGCACCCTAATCTCCCCCTTAACCAAACCCCTCACTGCTTTAAAGCGGGTCTTATTTATAAGCCATTTGAAATTCTTGCTTGGTCCTGGGCCAAGTTTGGGTTTCACATGCTTCATCTCTTAACTCCAGGTGTGGACCCCATGTAAGTTTGTTCTTGTTGGGCTTTTTCCTATTCCCATCCTCAAACAGTTAGTTCTTGAAAGTTAAAAAAAAATTCAGTGAATATCAAAAGACATGGTTTGAGCTGATCTTGTGATTTCTAATGTTTACCATGGAGATATTTAAAGGTTTTGGAGGAAGTCTATAGAGCTGTAGTTGTGAAATAAAGATGTAAATATTGTTTATTTTGAAAAATAAAACTTAAAAAATAAATAACAAAAGCTTAATTGTTATCTGTCAGAGCTGTGGGTGAGTTGGGGACAGAGTTCCCCTGGCAGGCTGACTTGTGCAGTCTCTGTCCCAATCCAGCTGGCTTCCCTGGAGAGTAAGGAAAGACAAGGATATATGGGTAGGAACTTCCCATAGTGGAAATGGGAAAAATGAAAAGTGAGCTTGGTATGGGTAAAGAGACAGAAGAGCATTTCCTTCCACCGTGCTCTAGTGGCAGCCTTTACCCCACTTTGACCCTGAACAGCAGCCCCTTGAACTGCCCACCTGAAAAATACTCCACCTTGGCGTTAGGTACCATAGATGCAATACTAATAGCATTTATATAGCACATTAGGGTTTACAAGGCTCTTTCCATGCATTATCTCATTTCATCAACACAAGAGCTCTTTTAGGTAGGTACAGTTATCACCACTTTGGGGGCAGGTAGATGGGGACGTGTGGCAGGCTTGGTGTCAGGAAGACTTGAGTTCAAATCTGGCATCAGTCACTTATTAGGTGTGTGACCCTGGGCAAGTCACTTAACCCTGTTTGCCTCAGTTTTCCTCATCTGTCAAATGAACTGGAGAAGGAAATGGCAAATCACTTCAGTAGCTTTGCCATGAAAACCCCAAAATGGGGTCATGAAGAGTCAGACATGACTGAACAACAACAAAACACCATTATCACCACTAGTCATTCTTAATAGAGGACAACTCTATCTCCCATTGCCTTGTCTTTGCATATCTGTCTCCCATGCATGCCTTTCTCCTTGCTTTCATCTCTTAAAATTCCTAGTTTCCTTTAAAGGTCAGTCTAAATGTCACCTCCTACTCAAAGCCTTTTATGAATTTCCCAGGCTGTCAGTGCCCTCCTCTACCCCCAGATCTCTTTGCACTGAGATGTTGTAGCTAGGTGGGGCAGTGAGTTATTGTGAAGAACCTGGAGTCAGGGAGACCTGAGTTTGAATCCTGCCTCATATATGATGTGATCCTGGGCAGCTCTCGGCCTCCTCCTCATGTTTTCTTTGGCTCCTTAGAGTGGTGAGGATTCTTGAATTCATCCCATACCAGGATCTGTTGAATGAGGTGGAGCTGTGGAAGCAAAGGACATGACAGCTGTCTTCAAGTACTTGAAGGACTAAGAGGGATTAGCCTTCTTCTCCTTAGACTCACTTAGCAAAACCTGTTATTTTGTTCATCTTGTTTCACTCACCTGTGTCCTGTTTCAAGGGAGGGCTGTCAGGCAGAGGGAAGGAGGTGGCAACATATGACTATGGTGGAAGAAAGGGAAAAGGAGAAGATTGAGGGTTGGAAGGCACCTTAGAAGCCATCAGGTTGCACCAGGTAAGTGGTGCAGTGAATAGAGCACCGGCCTTGGAGTCAGGAGGACCTGAGTTCAAATCCAGCCTCAGACACTTAATACTTGCTAGCTGTGTGACCTTGGGCAAGTCACTTAACCCCAATTGCCCTGCCTTCCCCCCTCCAAAAAGAAAAAAAAAAGAAGACATCAGTTTTTCACCGAAAGGCATCCACAATTTAATAAATGCTGTTTAAATACTGTCTAGATATCACCTGAGACCAGACGGTGCCCTCTTATCTGTCTTAATTTATTATTATTTTCCCCCCAGGTCTGGGATGATGGTTATAATGATTCACAGAGATCAAGTAGTACTTTAGTTCTGATGATCACCATTCTCTGCAATCCCTCACTGGGAATCCAGTTTCTTGTAGTTTTCAGGGAGAAAGCTGGGCAACAGGAACAAACAGGTCCGAGGGCAATTTTCTGGAGGTTTTGTCCTTGAGAGAGGTGTTCTTCAAGAAATGGGAGGGCTCGGTGCCAGACTTTGGAGCTGCTGTTACTAATTCCCTTGCCGAAAAGCAAAAGCTGACTTCGGGGACTGAGATTGCTGGGGAAACTGAGACCACACAAGCTGCTGCAGTCAGAAATCCTGTCTGCTGGTGGTCAGGACTGTTGGAGGAGCTGGGCATACAGACAAAGAAGAACCCCCTGAATCCACAGTGCCAGGACACCCAGACTGCAGTGGTCAGCAAAGCTGAGGCAGAGCCAGAGTGCCAAGGACTGGCCGCCGCTGAAATACCCACAGGTTTATGAAACAGAAAATACGGTCTGCTTCCCCTCTGTGTTTCCCTGCTTCCCCCTGCTACAGTTCTGAAATGAAGTGGGAACCAAGACACACCTTCCTCTCCTCCTATTCCTCTTCCATGAGCCATAGATGTGAAAAGAGTTTTGGGAATAAAATTGGATAGAAGCCTCCATTTATTCTTTTCTATACATTTTTTTTTCTTTTTGAAGGGCAATTGGGGTTAAGTGACTTGCCCAAAGTCACACAGCTTAGTAAGTGTGTCAACTCTCTAAGGCTGAATTTGAACTCGGGTCCTTCTGACTCCAGAGCCAGTGCTCTATTCACTGTGCCATCTAGCTCCCTCTTTTCTATACATTTCTTTTCTTTTCATTTTGCTCTTACCACAGTATGCTGAATACCTGCATATGTGAACATAGGGACTATTTGACAGAGAAAGGAAATTGCAGATTTGGGGTATGGATGGAGCCATAGAGTTTCTATTTTTAATATTCTTGAACAATATTTCATAACATCCCGTAGAGGAATCTGGAACCCAGACGACATGGATTTCTAATGGCTCTGTGCCATTTTGGGAGTCACATGGTGGGCTATGATGCTCCCTTACACCAGAAAGATGCAGAGGAAACTACTTGTCCCCACCTGGGGATCCTTTTAGCTGGATAACTATTAAAGTGACAAGCTGCTTTTCAGAGTTAAAGAAAGCAGCACATCAACTGATCTGGGCTATTAACACAATCTCATCACCCCTTATGTCACCTGCATGCCTATGGAGGTCATCTGAGCTTTCTTGTGCTTCAGAGAAAATTGAAATTTATATTTGAAATGGATCATAATGAGAGATGTAAAATGTGCCCCCTCCTGAAGTATTTATGACAATAGAAAAAAGATAATGGATGAAGGAGAGTAAAGAAAAAAGCTAAAGCTGATCAAATTAATGGTGAGAGATTTGCCCCCACAGCTAATCCTCTAATTTCTGTCCTGTCTCCTGAGCCAGGGATATTATGAAAGGTAAAGAACTCAATTCAGTACTTCCCAATTTGTTCATGGTTGGGAGTGTTTTTGAATGTTGTTTCTAAGACTTGGTAGGGCACCAGAGTTTTATGGCCACAATTTAATTAACAGAAAGTTTGGGAGTTGGAGAAATTTTATGGTGGGAAGGTGGTCTTTTTATAAAGGTACAGGAGGGAAATCACATTCATTCCCACAGGTCAGACAAGCCAGCTTAGCTGAAGCAGCAAGGCCCCCAGAAGGAGAGACAGGAGGTAGCTTATGCCAGGTAAGTCACCTGCCCCCACCTTGACCACCTGATAGAGACAGCCCAGATTCCTGAATCCATGAGCCTTGGGAAGAGCATTGCTTCCAGCCCAGTGCCCTCAGCCTTCTTCCTGAGAAGCCTCTAGGGGAGACAGCCACAGCTACTGAAGACCTATAAAGGTCTTGCTCCCCACAGTCCCTGGGGATGGCACATGGTCAGAACTTCAGAAACTAATCGGATTTTATGAGTGGAAATGACATCAAGGGAAAGGACATTGTCATCTGCTCTGCTGCAGCACCCAGAGGATCATGGGGCTTTTCTCTGATGTACATCTCCAGCCTTCCGTATGTGCGCCTCCCCCATTGTTGGACTGTGAGCCCGAGACAGGGACTGTCTTACTGCTGCTGTTTGTGGCCCCAGTGCTCAGGACAGTGCTTTACATGTGGTGTTGTTGAGTTATTCCAGTCAGTTAATGAATTCTTTTTTTGTTAATTCCTTTATATGGTTCAGGTTTAGAGGTTTCTAGCTTCTCACATTTTAATTTTGAAAACAGGACTGAATCCTTACACCAGTGAGTGTTTTTACTACAGGAATGACTGAGGAATTTCAAATGCTCGTCTGTAATCGCAGTAACCTTGGGCAGGCCAAGTCCAAAGTGGTCAATAGCTGCCCCAAAGAAAAGCATCTGTGACCTCTGCTGGTATAGCGAGAAGAATACAAATGTGTAATTATGTCAGCGTCATGAGTAAGTAGGTGCTAGCCAGGGGCTTGAGGCCCGTGAGGCCCAATGGAGAGGAAGCCTGGCCTAACAGAGAGGCTACGGGAGCTGGAGTTAGGAAGACTCAGGCTCAAATCCCTGCCTCAACACTCCCTGGGGGACCTGGAGTGGTCACTTCCCATGACTCAGCCTCCACTCTACCATAGCTACCTGGCACAAAGGTGCTCTAGAAAGCACCTGACTGACTACCCAGAGATGGCCAGGCCCCCACAGATGTAGCCCTTTGTCTGACCATGTTTTCTTATTCTGTCTTTCCTTTTTTCCCCTTTGTCATACATGTTTTAAATTTTTCTTCAGAGTTGTATTGATGTGTTTTGTTTTTACATTACACACATTTACAGATTGCTCTTACACTGAGCTCTCTTGTAACAAAATAAAACACTTCAGTGAAACTAATGATGCAGTGACTTTATCTGAAAGTTCCTGCAACATTTCACTTCTGTAGGATGCCCCTCCCCCTTTTTTGCTTAACATAAATCTATTTTCTCTCCCACTTTCCACCCCATTGAAAACAACAACAAAATTCTGCCTTTCCCTCTGCCCTCTGAGCCCTAACCCCATTTTTCATCCTTATGGTGACCTTCATTCCCTCCACTTCTCCTCGCAGGCCAGTTCTGCACTGGCTACTCTTTCCTTTCTTTTCTGTCTTGACTACTTAGTGAACTAATCTATCTCAACTCTAGCCTCTGCTCTTGAATCCTTTACCACTTTGTCCTTTCTCCAGTCATCCTTTGCCAAACTCCAACCTTCTGTTATTCCCACCATCTTCTTCCTTTGCTGCTATTCATGTGCTGTTAGATGGAGCTGGAAGAAATTGTTAAGTTGTGCTGACAGCGTCCACTACAAACTTAAGCTATCTAATTTCCAATAGGTCCTCACTGCTGCAAGGCAATCATTCTGCTCCTTGTTTCAATTCCCTACCCACCCACTTCAAGTCTGCCTGGCACCCTTCCTCCACCCTCTCCACTGAGAGCCTTGTCTCATATTTCATTGAAAAAAAGGCAGGCATTCTCTCTTCTCTTCTTATCTCACATCACTTAGATATCTCCCCTCCTCTATTTCCTCCTTCACTCTTCTTTCAGATAAAGATGGAGCCTTCTCCTTGCTGAGCTGAACTCTTTCTCATAGACCCTCAGTCCGTCCAAGTCCCCCCTGTCTTCTTCAGAAGATTGTTCCTACTACTACCCCCACTCTCTTCTCTTTGGCTTCTTCCCAGCTCCTTCACTGCTAGAAAGAAAGAAAAAACTCCTTGTCTCATCCAATCATACCTGAAACCTGTCATTCCATGCTTCTCTTTCACTTCTGATAACTCCCTTGAGAAATCAATCAAAATCGGGTGCCTCCACTTCCTCTCCTCTCACTTTCTTCCTAAACCCTCAACAATCTGGCTTGTGACTTCATTGTTCAACTAAAAGTGCCCTCTCCTGAAGTTACCATTGATCTGTTCATTTCCAAATCCATTGACCTTTCCCCAATTCTCATTCATCTTGACCCCTCTGCAGCCTTGGACACTGACCACCAGTCTCTTCTCCTGGATACTCATGACCCTGCTCTCTCCTGGTTCTCCTCCTACCTATCTGACCATTCCTCAGTTTCCTTTTCTGATTCTTCCTCCAGGTTACATGACAAAATGGGAGTGTCCACTGAGGGTCAGTCCTAGACCCTCCTCTCTTTTCCTTCTCTATTATTTCACTTAGGGATCTTCTCAACTCCTGTGGTTTCAACAATCAGATTTATGCAGATAATTCCAAGATCTTTGTATCAAGCCCAAATCTTTCTCCGTGACTTCAGTCTCAAATCTCCAACCGCCTGTTAGAAGTCTTAAACTGGATGTCCTGTAGTTACTTCCAAATCAGAACTTATCATCTTGCCCCCCAGCCTCTTCTCTGTTCCACATTTCCTTACTCAAGGATACTGCCATCCTCCCAGTCACCCAGGCTCATTACCTCCATGGCATTTCCAGCTCCAGCTCTCCCCAGATATCCAATCCATTTCTGCCTTCACAGCAACTCTCCCATTCATTCCCTTCTCTTCTCTCACAAAGCCACCTCCTTCATTCAGGGCCTCGTTATCTATGACTGGACTATTATAATAGACTTTTAATTAGTTTTCCTGTTTCACAGCTCCCTGAACTCCAAGTCATCTTACATTCATCTGCCAAGGTGATTTTTTTAATGTATTTATTTTTAACATTCATTTTTTTTATTTGAGTTCCAAATTTTCTTCCTCCTTCCCACCCCTCCCCCACCTTTTGAGAAGGCAAGAAATTTGTTATCAGTTATTCATGTGAAAACATGCAAAACATCTTCATATTAGTCATGTTGCAAAAACAAAAAAAAAAGCAAGAAAGAGGCAACGAGGTGATGCAGTGAATAGAACACAGGCCCTGGAGTCAGGAGGACCTGAATTCAACTCCTACCTCAAACACTTGATGCTTAAACTACCTGTGTGACCTTGGGCAAGTCACTTAACCCCAATTGCCTTGCCTTTCCCCTCTCCAAAAAAAATCACAAAAAATAAATAAAGTGGAAAATTATACTTCAATCTACATTCAGACTCCATCAGTTCTTTCTCTGATTGTGTATAGCATTTTTCATCATAAGTCCTTTGGAATTGCCTTGGTCGTTGAATTGATTATAATAGCCTAAGTCTTTTATATTTGATCAGTTATAATATTACTGTTACTATACACAATGTTGTACTTCTACTCATTTCACTTTGCATCAGCTCATGTAAGTCTTCTTAAGTTTTTCTGAAACCATCCTACTCATCATTTCTTATTATTGTTATTATTATTATATTGAATTATATATTTATATTACATTGTTATTATTCTATTATATACTATATTACAATAATATTCCATTGCAATCATAAACAATAACTTGTTCAGTCATTCCCCTGTTGATGGACATCTCAGTTTCAAAATCTTTGCCACCACAAAAGGAGTTACTATAAATATTTTTGTACCTAAAGGTTCTTTTCCTTTTTATTTGAGCTCTTTGAGATACAGACCTAATAGTAGTGTAGTGGGGTTGAAGAGAATGCACAGTTTTAAAGCCTTGGGGAAGGGGGTTGGTTCCAAATTGTTCTCCCAAATGGTTGAATCAGTTTACAATTCTATCAACAGTGCACTACTGTGCTCATTTTTCCACATCCCCTCCAGTTGTCATTTTCCTTTTCTATACTATTAGCCAATTTGATAGGTATGAGACAGTACCTCAGAGTTGTCATAATTTGCATTTCTTTATCAACATATTTAAAGTGTTTTTTTATCTGACTATAGACACATTGATTTCTTTTTCTGAAAACTGTCTGTTCATATCCTTTGACCTTTGACCATTTATCCATTGGGGAATGACATATTCTTATAAATTTGACTCAGTTCTCTGTATGTCTGAGAAATGAGGCCCTTATCAGATAAACTTGCTGTAAAAATGTTTTTCCCTACTTCCTGCTTTCTTTCTAATCTTGGCTGCATTTGTTTTGTTTGTGCAAAACCTTTTTAATTTGATGTAATCAAAATTACCCATTTTACTTCCCATAATCCTATTTTTCTTGTTTGGTCATAAATTCTTCCTTTATCCATAGATCTGACAAGTAAAATTTTCCATGCTCCCCTAATTTGATTATGAGATCATCCTTTACAGCTATATCATGTACCCATTTTGATCTTATCCTGGCATATGGTGTGAGATATTGGTTTATGCCCAACAGCTAAGCATAATTTTGACTAAGATGTTGGTTTCTACCTAACTGCTTTTCATGTCTTCCAGAAATTTTTGTCAAAAAGTCAATTCTCATCCCAAAAGCTTGGACCTTTGGGTTTATCAAACGTTAGATTACTGTGATCATTTATTATTGTATATTGTGTCCCTAATCTATTCCACTGATCCACCACTCTTTTTTCTAGCAAATACCAGATTGCTTTCATGATTACCACTTTGCAATGCAATTTGAGATCTGGTACTACTAGACCACCTTCCTACACATATTTTTTTTCATTGATTCCATCAATATTCTTGACCTTTTGTTCTTCCAGATGAGTTTTGTCATTTTTTTTTACTTCTATAAAAGAACTTTTTGTTAGTTTGACAGTTATGACTCTCAATAAGTAAATTAACTTAGGGAGAATTGTCATTTTTATTATATAGACTCAGCATACCCATGAGCAATTAATTTATCCAATTGTTAGATCTGACTTTATTTGTGTGAAAAGCATTTTATAATTGTGTTCATATTTTTCCTGAGATTGTCTTGGCAGGTAAATTCTAAAGTATTTTATATGGTCAGCAGTTCTTTTCTTTTTTTAATTAATTAATTAATTTTCTTGTTTGCATCACTCATTTCCACAAGATTTTGAGTTACAAATTTTCTCCCCATCTTTCCCCTGCCCACCATCTCAAAACAGCCATCCCACTATATAGCCCCTCCCCCAATCTGCTCTCACCTATGTCCTCCCCATCACTCCTCTGACTTTCTGATA
>CM053595.1:288217268-288233686 GCA_028646575.1 Pseudocheirus occidentalis
CCTAACATTTCTTTTCATTAGTTGCCTTGATATTCTGGACTTTTTGTTCTTCCAAATAAATTTTGTCACTATTTTTTCTAGTTCTATAAAGTAATTTTTTGGTAGATGGACTGGTATGGCACTAAATGTGTAATTTAATTTAGGTAAAATTGTCATTTTTATTATATTAGCTCTACCCAGCCATGAGCAATTGATGTTTTTCCAATTGGTGAGATCTGCTTTTATTTGTGTGAGAGTAAGAGTGAGAGAGTGCCCTCCCCTGTTTCTTCAAAACCGTCAATCGAACTCCCCATTCTGTTCTCATTTCTAAGCTGATCATTTTGGAAATAGCATTCCACACTATGTTTGTGATCAGTCTGATCATGCATGGTAAACATATAGGGACCAATATAACTCCACTGATAGGCATGAGCAGGAACCACAAGGCTTGTCTCCATCAGCTCCCTTTGAACCAGGCCCACCAGAATGAGGAGAAAGGAGGCGTCCAAGTCTGGACTGGCACATGAGCTAGTTTTTGGGTTTCCTTATTGATATCCCCACACATGTAAGTCAATTGCAATACAAGCAAGAGGAACAGGCTGCGATGGGGATCAAGGTAGCACAATGAGAAGACAGAACAATAAGCTAAAGCTGTAGCAGCTCCTGTGCAGGCCTGGTCCGAACTCGTGGGAAAGCCGTCTGCATCTGATGTCGTCTTCTTCAGGGCCCCTGGCTCAGATGTTCACTCAGGAGCAGGGGTATTCACAATCTGGTCTGGTCAGACAGGCATGACAGGGACTCCAGAACATGTGATTTGAAACCAAAGGCACACAGAAACAGTTTCATTTCCCAGCCACGCGAGGCTAGGCTCCGACATTACATTAAAGTCTTCCTCGCAGTTTACAAAACTGCATAATTACAATAAGTCAGGTACAGATTAAACTTCCTAGGTGGCTCACAATATACTAGTTTTTGGATGGGAGATTATGTGTCATCAAGATAACCAAGAAAACTTACTCCTGAACTGTACAATGAACAAAAACATGATTACCAGGGTTCATTATCATTAATTCCTTATATCCCAGTGACCAACATCCATTTAAACAGCATTTTAAAAAAATTCCAGATGCCTCATGTAGTTATACAATCAGAAAGGGAGCTCTGCTTTTCTGGTTCAGATCTACACATTACTGGATAACTCAATCACTTAAACTTGGTTCCACATTTTTGAAATTTCAGAGAATCTTCAGTTCATCTATTTGTTATTTCCATCCTAACCCAAATCCTGTTCTTTGTATAGGAATCCTTAAAATGTAAAGATCTATCCAAAATGAATTCATCTGCCTTTTAAAATCATCAGACAGCTGCTTTAATAAAGTAACATTAATTTCGCTTTTTCTACTATCTTATACAATTTTTGTGCAAAAAAAAAATCCAAACTTGACATCTCATTACCAAACATGCTCAAAACTGAAATTCTCATAATATACATCTGTGTATAGTTCTAGAGGAGTCGTCTACGTCTGATCCTGTTGCTCTCCTCAAACTTTACTGTTCCCTTTTAATTACACATCGATCACATCACATCTCTGTCTCAGTACTTGGTCCAATCATTTCCTTCTTTGGAAGATGTGGTTTCTATATTTATTTATTTATTTGTCCATGAGTATAACTTCTTGATAAGTTTTCCATAAAAGAAAAAGAGGGGCAATGTCATGAATCTTACCAGAAGGAAAACTTCCTTAGCTCTGTTGATTCCAGGTTTGAGTCATCTCTGATAGGCAATCATGTAGCCATTAGGTGCTAAAAGTAGGGCTTAGGCATAAATGGGGGGGGGGTTCCTTTTCAGAAAGAAAACACACACGGTTGGGAAATAGAGTCAGAAAGATCCCACCTGGGCAGTGTCCAAGGTTGTCTTCCAACTTTTCCCAGGCACAGACATTCACCCTTTAGCAGTTCTCAGCCTGCAGCCCATGCCACTCCTTTATTGGCCTTTATGACAACTCTTCCTGTAATCAAGGCTTAAAATGATAGTAACTTTTGCAGTCCCCAGAATTCTTAAATAGCAAATAAATACTGACCGGTATCCTTCAGATAAGGCCATCTAAAATTTGAAGGAGCTATTAATTATAAAAACAAGTTACCAATCTTTCTGCCTTCTAAAGATACTTCCTCACACTTAGGGTGTTCCAAGCAACTATCTAAAGACAGAAGAGAGAGGACTCTCTTCTTTTCAAACCTCTTTTCATCCATCTTCCCCATTCTATTAACATCAATGTTATATATTATATTTTATACTGGATTCTGCAAAAAGGGTGGAGTGTTTGCAGAGGTCCATGGTCTAATCTTACAAACTGATGAATTATATATCTAATTACTCTCATAACTTTCAGAAAGAATATCCTTAAGATAGCAACATTTCAAACATTTCCCGTAATTTTGCTTTTCACCAGAAGTCTTTTGCCCTGACAGGGAATAGAATCTCCTTTCTTAGACTTCAGCTGGCTATGGTGGGGACAGGTCCTTTCTCGCTATGAGCCTCTTTCAACTCTAAGGCTTCATTTAGTTTCCCGGAGCAGCTCATAGTGATGGCAACACTGGACGTGGAGGGTGAAATATTCTCCATTCACAAACTTCTTTTTGCCATCAGTAGAGACCTGATTGGACAAATCATTTACACAGAGTACTACTAATCTACATAGTAAAATATTTTTCTCTCTTTCTCTTTCTCTCCCCTTCATCCCCCAATGGAGGAAGGAAGGGGACACAAAGCGAAAGCTACATTCCAAGAAAGTTAAACAGCAGCCTTTGCTGTCCTTGACCACACAGAAGCTGTCAGTAATAGAGACATACACTTAAAACAGGAAAACAGACGCACACTTTACACAGAAACACAGAGAACAAATATTCCAGCCAATTTCACGTGATCATTTTTCTTCTGTCCTCTCTTATATTTTGACAACTCATTCCAGTCTTGTGCTGGCCATCTTAGACTGTTCCTTTCTCCCTGGTTCGTGAGTTTTTGGCCCCTAAGGACTCACCCTATCTTACCAAATTCCCTTGGGGGGTCAAAGCCTCACAGACCTATACTGCTGAGACTTTTCCGCCCCCCCCTTCATCAATGGTTTTTCAACAGAGTCTACTCCCCAAGGGGCTATTTACAGGTACTAGCTGACATTGCTCCTTAGTTTGGGGCTTGGACTGCAACTTCCCCATAATTTAGCAAGGACTGCCCTTAGACTCCTCTAGTTCTAAATCAGTCATGTTAGGGGTCACTCACCTGCCAGCAGTCACCCAATAGCATTCTCAGGGAGCTCTTTCCTTGGGGTCTGCAGTCGTCTTTTCACTAAGCAATTTGTGTGAGAGGCCCTTCCTCTCAGGTCTCCATCAACCCAGCCAATTGACCCCCAGACTCCTGAGCGCTTACCTAGGCTATGTGCGCATAGGTTTCCTGACTGTCCCCAGTGTTCAGACACTGAGCTTCAGATCCTTTGTCTTACTTTCTCTTTCACCAAATCTCTCTGCTTTGGGCACTTTACTTGGGGAAGGGAGAAACATAGCCCTTGCCTCGAGATCACAGAAGCAAGATGTCCTGCGGGTACCTGCCACCGTGTTTAAGGGCGGTGGTCATTCTCTACCAAGTCACATGATCCTGATCGAGCCCCCAAAACTATGTGGGGTGCAAAGACCCTAATCCAAATTGACTACTCAAGAGATTTCTCCAGGTGAAAGCAGAAAGGTTTCTTCATTAGAATCTGGGGAGAAGCGGGCAGTCCACACCACTGGAACACCAGAGGGAGGAGGCTGCCGTAGAGTATCAGAAGCTGGGTTAAACAGCCCCAAACCACAAAACCTCTCCCAAACTCCCCTCTCCAATAACCAGACCTTCCTTCCCATTTCTGGGAAGGGGTGTCCTTACAATCCTTTTATCCAGTACAAAATTATTTATCAGAAGTTAGCTTCTCACAGATTACGTATTTTTCTCTTGTTTACCAAAAAGCAGACAATTTACAGAAACACCTGGCAAACATATTACTTACTTGTTGCAAAAAGTAGGCAATTTATAGATCACTTGTTGCTTTTCTTGTTTACCAAAGACAGGCACCTGGCAGACACATTATAGAAAAATAAAGTTTGGGCCTATGAAGACTAAAGCCCAGCTCAAGTTTGGTGGCTGTCTCCTTTACTTTATGGGAATATTTTCATTTGTTCCTCTCAGTCTCTATCTAATTTCCTGACAGCGTGTATGGTGACAGGAAACAAGGAACTCTAGCAGGTAGTCTACCTGAGAAATCACATTCTGTTCCACACATCATCACACTGCCCTTCTCAGATAAATCAATTGGTAGCCAGCCTTGGAGTTGGAACCAGGGCAGAAGAATTGGGGCTTTGCCTCAGAGTACTGAATTCAGAGGGTGCTTGTCTGCATCAGCAACATAGAAAAAAATAAAGCTTAGCATTTACTCAGGAAGAATCATTTGTTAAAATAAAAAGCTACCAGACAGTGGAATGGGGGAAGTGCCTCCTTGCCCTGGGCTTGCTCTCCCACCCTCAGGCCAGAGTCCCAGGAGCTGTGTCTCTGACTTCTCCTCCAATCAGGGCTGCCTAGCCTCAATTTGCCTATTTTCATGCTATATTCATAAATATTCATAGTATTTATGCCAAGTGAAAACATACTTTGTCATAGCTCTGACCAACTTTTTGTGTATGAATTTCTCTATACTTAAGAATTTTGAGGAAATTTGAGGAAACCCAAAGAATACACTTAGCCAAGCTGGTCCTCAGATGATGAACATGACAATCCTTTGACAGTCAAGACTTGAAACTTTTTCGAATATTTAGTGTTACTATGTTGAGTATAGCCTTGGGAACCCAGGGTTCCCTCCATATCCCAATGAGACACTGAGAAAGTACTAATTACAATGTTTATGTGTATAATAGAGCATTAATTAATAAATAACTAATCACCTCTATTGAGCACCTACTGAAAGCCCTAACTCTGGGGTACCCCCAGCTCGGTCTCTTTATTAGACCTTAGGTCTGTGTACTTTAAAAACTAATAACTGTATTTCAATATAATTTCCTTTGTAATCCTATGTACTTTATTTTGTACATTGAAACACATTATTTTGAGAAGAGAGTCCCTAGGTTTCACTAGATTGTCAGTGGAGGCCATGGTGATGTTATCAGTTATCCTATACAGGATATAGATTCCTATCAGATCCTATCAGAATACTGTGGGTTCAGGTGACTCCCCAAGCTATGTACTATTAGGACAGCTACAAGATGGAGCAGCAAGAAACCTGAATGTGGAATCAGGAAGACCTGAGTTCAGATTTGCCCTGAGACTTTTGTGACCTTGGGTAAGTCACTTAAGCTTTTAATGTTTCCCCATTCATAAAACAGGGATAATAATGGCCCTAGTTCATGTGGTTATCCTGAAGATTTAATGAGATAATACATGTAAACGACTTTGTAACCCATAAAGAGTATATCCCTAGCCTTCTGAGAGCCAGTCTTTCAACACAAATTACCTCTTGGACAACTGCCTCAGTCAAACTGAGACCAGTTAAAGACCTCAGTTTGAAAAGGCCAAGGTCCCCCACTGCATCCAGGGTCATTTCTGGTTGTCTTGATCCATATTTGGTCACTGGATCCAGATGGCTCTGGAGGAGAAAGTGAGGCTGGTGACTCTGCACAGCCCTGCCTCACTTACATCCAATTCATTTGCAAGTCGTGGCATTACCTTCCCAATGTCATGATCCTTTTTGAGAATGAAGAACAAACAGCAACTTCTGTGGGTAGAGAAGGAACTGCCCACCAGGGACCAAACTTCCAGCTGGACAGCTTCCTTCCTTCCTTCCTTCCTTCCTTCCTTCCTTCCTTCCTTCCTTCCTTCCTTCCTTCCTTCCTTCCTCTCTCTCTTTTTCTTTCTTTTTCTTCTTTCTTTTTTCTTCTCTCTCCACATAGGGCATCACATCCCTACCTGCAGGCACTCTGCCTAAAGGAAATATAAATTTTAATCTCTGAAACTTTTTTTCTCGTTTTTATTTTTTCCCTTAAAGACCAGTCTTTTTTTAAAATATAAATTTTTAAAATTTGTTTTCTCGTTTACATCATTCATTTCCATGAAATTTTTGAGTTACAAATTTTCTCCCTGTCCTTCTCCTATCCCAACCCTAAAACAGCGATCCCACTGTAAAGCCCCTCCCCCGATCTGCTCTGTTTTGTACCCTCCTCCAACATTAAAGACCAGTCTTAACCCCAAATCACTCTGGTTCCAGATCAGACTTGATCACTTTTGGGCTCTGAATGAATGTAAATAACAATTGTTTCTATTTTTGTCAGAGACATCGAAGATATTTACTACATGGTATGAAATAGCTGATATTAAACATTTCCTCTCAAAAATGGAAGCCTAGATAAGGAATGGAGGAATATGTGTGTAACTGATAGAAGGACATTTTGGTGGGGCTGTAAAGTAGATAGGAGGATTAACGAGCCACATATAACAAGTCTGGAAAGATAGATTGGGTTTAGGTAAGGAAAGCCTCAAAAGCTAAACAGAATTTTATGTTTTATCCTAAGTGGCAATAGGAAGTCACTGGAGTTTACTGAGTATGTGTGTTTAATAATTAAATCTTTTTCTTTTTTTAACTTTGTTCTTAAGAAAAATTATTTTTGCAGCTGTGGAACTATGTGCCCCCATAGAAAGCTGACTCTATGCTTGCTTAAATAAATAATAATAATAAAATGGCAAAGGTGGAGGTGAGGCAATTTAAAAGAAGCCCCAAGTGAACTTTGTCATCTAACATGTCTCCAAAACTCTGTAATGCCATATGGGGGTATGTGTGTGTGCAATGCTCTGAGACTATTACCATTCTCTATTACCTTATCAATCAAATTTCAGACCCTTATGGAGACACTTTAGGACCCTGAACCCAGGAACCTTGGGAATGAAATGTACCCTAGGCCAGTGCTTCTTAAACTTTTTCTACTGTAGATTCTTTCAGAGCTTCTTAAACTGTGGGTGTTGACCCTATGGGGTCTTGATCCACAGTTTAAGAAGTGCTACACCATTCTTGCTTCTAGTCTAGCCTCGCAGCCATCATGGACCACCTTTCTCATCACCACAAACAGCACCTGCTGACAAGCTGCCATCCATTGGAAGACAGGCACAGGAGCCCTGGGAGCGCCAGCATTTCCCCCACCCCCTCCCCTTATTCCTGCTTTCAGCCCTCACAGCCAACATCTGGGGAAGTGGCTCCTGTGGAGAAGGGATTAGCCATCTCTACTATCTGCTAACCCTCTGTGTGCCACCCACAGCTAGCAGCCTGAGGGAGAGATAGGAAGTGGCAGCATGTGCCAAGCAGGTAAAATCACTGTCAGAATCCCCTCAGATCTTGATGGAGGCAATCCCAGTACCCTGAGCCCAAGAGCCTTGGGAACAACAGGGTTTGTAGCCCAGAGCGCTCAGTTAATCATCTTGGAAAGTGTCTGGGGAGAGGCAGCCTGGCAGGAGATCCTTCAGAAGCTGCAGCCACCCCTGCTGAAGACCCAGAGAGAAAATCCTTGTTCCCAACAATCCTTGTGGTTCAACATCAGAAACTGATAAGATTTTATTCTAAAACTTTCCATATGTATTGTTTTCCCCCATTAGAATTTGAGCTCCTTAAGTACAAGGACTTCATGTGTATCCCCCGAGCTTAACCCTGTACTTTGCACAAAGTCAGGGTTTAATAAATGCTTTTTTCCATTTATTTATTCATTCAGTCAATTAACATTTGTTGAGCACCAGCTCTTTGCTGGGCATTGTGATGGGTTCTATGGATACAAAGATGCAAATGAATAATAGTCCCCATCCTCAGAAATATTCATATGTTTATCAGAGTGACCAAGAAGAGAGCAGGGTCCTGAAAGGGATAGTCAGTCAGCTTGCATTTCTAAAACTCCTACTGTGTGCCAGGCACTGTGGTAAGCCCTGGGGATACAAAGAAAGCCACCCCCCCCAAAACCAGCCCCTGCCCTCAGGGATCTTACAATCTAACCGGGGAGACACCTTGCAACACTTGTGTACAAACAATATTTGTACAGGATAAACTGGTGGTCGTCTCAGAGGAAAGTCACTAAGAATAAGGAGGACTGGGAAAGGCTTCTTGCAGAAGGTGAGACTTGTTGAGACTTGAAGGAAGCCTGGGAAGACTGGAAGGGGGTGGTGATGAGTCGGGAAAGTGGCCTGGGCCTGGGGGACAGCCAATAGAAATGTTGGGGTCAGGAGATGGAGCGTCTTATGCAATGAACAGACAGGACATTGGCGCTTCAGAGCGAGTAGCGAGTGACGGAGGACGTCGTGGTCCAGAACGTGGGGTGCTGCCAATAAAGAGTAGAAGGCCAGCAGTTTGAGGGCACCAAGCGCATGGGTTTCCTGGGAGCTCCAACACACGGAGGGACCAAATAAACCTCTCCAACTGCACAATTTTGCCTCAAGACGTCCCTAAAGATAGCTCCTGGGAAAATTTCAATAAGTAAAAATCTCACCCTAATTCAAGATCTGATGAAAACACGCTGAAATGGAGTGAAGTCCATTCTGTATCCCTGGGCATTGGAAGCGGTCAGACGCAGTTTGGAGGCGCTAATTTGCAAAGGGGCCACAAGAGGGAGCCAGCGCCCCTTGAAACTATAGAGAAAGATTCTTTTTTTCCCCACCCAACTCTTACCCTCTCAAGACTCAGGGGCTTCTTCACAAAGGCCAGAAAGAAAAAGAGGACACCCAGACATTCCACACTCTCTCATCTCAGTGTCTCTGCTTAATTCAGGAAAGCACAGCCTGCTCCCACACTCAAAAATCTTCCCAACAAGACCCCAAATGCTCCTTTCTCCTCCAAACCTTTCCCCAACTTGCCAGTGGTTTCTCCTTCCTAATAAAGATAGCCCATACTTTCAGATTTGCAAAGCACTTTGCAGGTACTTGGTGCTCATTTGGTCCTCATAACAATCCCGAGAGGGAGGTGCTGTTATGATCCCCATTTAACAGATGGGGAAACTGAGGTAAACAGAAGTTAAATGACTTGGCCCAGGGTCACACAGCCAATCAATGTCCGGAGAGGATTTGAACTCAGGTCTTTCCGACATCAAATCCAGATCTCTATTTTCTGCTGCCGTCTAGTTACCTTGCCTGATCTCATGGCACTTTATACTCTTCTTAGACACTCATCAAACTCCAATTTGTATTATTTTTTTTGTGGGATCTCAGGATTCTGAAGTGTAAGGTACTTACCTCAGAGGCTGGCTGTACATTCCTTCATCATTTAACGGGTGAGGAAATGAAACACAGGGAGAGGGAGCAACTCACCTGGAAGTCACACAGCTAGCACCCACCCAGGTCTAGAAAGCCAGATCTTGTGTCTGAGCCACACACAGCTCTTCTCACTACACTGAGGCTGCATTGGTAAACAGGTATTAATTCCTTCTCCCTTTGGAAGTTTTATGTCTTAATTAACCAGTTATGTCTTCATCAGTCAATAAGCTCAATATAATTATTAACCAGTTACCATATGCTAGGGCAGCTAGGTGATGCAGCAGACAGAGAAACAGATCTGGGGTCAGGAACACACGAGTTCAAATCCAGCCTCAAATACTAGCTGTGTGACCCTGGGTAAGTCACTTCACCCTGTTTGTCTCAGTTTCTCCCTCTGTCAAACGAGGTGGAGAAGGAAATGACAAACCACTCCAATGTCTCTGCCAAGAAAACCCTAAATGGGGTCACCAAGAGTCAAAACTCAACACGTGCTACACACTTGTCATACAAGTATGTCAAAGGTGAAATAGCTCCCAACATCATTGAGCTTATATTATACTGGGAGTATTTATTGACACTGAATTTATTTACTCTCCAACATTTCTGGAGAGTAATAGACTATGGAATCATGCCAGGACTTGTGTTCCACGCACAACCTTGCACACGGGTTTCATGACAGTACTTGATATCTGTGCTTACTATCTCCAAAGACACCTTGTGTATTTATGAGACAATAGATGCAAGATCACGGCAAGATATTTTGTAGTTACGGTTGTTTTTTGTTTTTGCTATGCTAGTTGAATAAGCTGCCTTCACTGAGAGTTAACTAGGTTTACAAGCTGGTTGTTCATGAGCCAGTGAGCTGTAGTCATCGGAATAGCCGTCTAGAGGGTTATCTGTAGAGTCTAAAGGAGAAGTCATCCTTCTGGGACTCAGTCACAAGAATGCAAATGCAAGTCGGGGAGTGCTCTGTATTTGTATAATTATTGCTTAGCACAGTGTCTGGCAAATAGTAAGCACTTAATAAATGCTTGTTCATTCATTTATTTTCATGCATGCATGCAGTCATTCATTTTCATGCATGCATGCATTCATCTCAGTCTCTCAATACCGGTCTCTAGCTCCTGGGGTGCTCTTCATAGCCTTGCCAGTCATGGAAGTTCTCAAAGATGTTAGTGTTTATTTTGCGTTAATAGTGATATAAAAATATTAAATGACACGAGCAGAAACTTATTCAGATGGCCCTTGGGATCAAGGGCTTCATCTCAAATTGCTAGGATCTCAGAGATCCTCCAATTCCACTTGAATCTGAAACAGAAGACCCTTCTACAAATCCTGGACAGATGATCCTCTAGACGATCCTTCATGCGCTTGAAGACTTCCAAGGAGGGGGAGCTCTTTACTTCTCAGTCACTTCTCAGACCCCCCCCGCCCCAGAATACTGTCCTCATCTCTGCTTTCTGGCTTTCTTCAGGTCTCAGCTCGAATCCTAATTTCTACAGGAAGTCTCTCCCAACTCTCTAAATTCTAGTACTTACCTTCTGTTAATTATCTTTAAAATATGGTGACTACGTCTTATTTGTACATAGTTATTTTCACGTTGCTTCCCCTTTAGACTGTTGAGGCCCCCAACAGGTCTTTTGTCTTTTTTGTATTCCTGGCCCCTCGTATAGTGCATGGTCCATAGTAGGTGCTTACTAATTGTTTACCGATTCACTGACCTCTGCCTCCTAACAATATGGAGAACATAGCTGGTGTTTGAGTAGTAGTAGCCTAGTAACAAATCCACCAGTGTGTCAAATCTCCTTAGCAGAGCTGACTTGGGCAAGAAGGTGGGCCAATTTTATCTCAGACAAGTCCACACAAGAGCTATGTTCTGGCTCTCTACCTCAGAGCCAGGCTATAGTCTAGAGTACCCCAAAGATTGTGGATCTGTCTTTTTCTCTCCCTCCACCAGCTCAGCCCCTATTGTTAGGGACCAGAGCTTAGTTAGACAGCAAAACCAGCTTTATATTATTATAGTCATGGTCTTCTTGGTTTTATTCACTTCATACACACCAATTCATAAAAATCTTTCATTTTATTTGTCATTTTTTGTTATAGTTCAATATCTTGTTATATCCAAACACTATGATTGGTAGACCCATTCCATGATTGATGGGCACCAACTGTTTCCAACTCTTTGCTACTTCAAAAAATGATGTTATTAATACTTTTGTATGTGTGGATGAAGTCAAAGTAATGGTATTGCCATTCAAAGGACATGGGAGTCTAGATACAAATTGTTTTCCCAAGACTAATTCACCAATCTCCCAACAGTATCCATGTTCTTATCCTTCCACAGACCCTCCAGCTGTTCTCTGCTCCCTTTTCTATCACTCCACCATCATCACTGCTGAGGCTAATGAAGGCCTGAGGACTGAGGATCAGTTTGTGTTTTTCTTCATTCCATGTTTGCCATGGTCAAATAATTTTTTTTTATTTTACCAAATAACCAACCTACTGGTGAGCCTCCCTACATTTAGTTAAACTGGTCCTTGGAAAGCAGACTCATTATGTTGGTTAGAACCATACTCGGTATCTTTGTGATACAGTAGAACCTACAGTAGGACATCCTTCAAGAATTCAGGGTCACTTTTATGCTACATAGAGGTATCAAAGTTGGAGGCTTATCTAAAAATACAAAAAATATGCCCAAAAAATAAAGGTACATAACAAAAAGGGCAGAAATAAAAGATAACATCATAAGTTGGTCCCCATAGAAAAACCAAGAGACTGAAGAAATGGAAAAGGAGTGTGTGTGTGTGTGTGTGTGTGTGTGTGTGTGTGTGTGTGTGTGTAGGGGCTCCTAATACCCCTTTCATTTCCTACATGGCTGGGCTACCCTGGACTTTACCATCATGCTCTCCCAAAATCTCATCATCAGGAACCTGATCAAACTATGCGTTGGAATCACCATTGGAATTCACATCTCATCAGTACACTCCATCCCTGGAATGTTTCTGATGATTTCTTTCGGCTCTGCCTTTGTGTTGGCTGCCCCCGGCATGCCTGGAATTCGTTCTCTACTCCGCTTCTCCTACCAGCTTTCCTGGCTTCCTTCAAGACCCAGCCGAAATACCACTTTCTCTAGGAAGCCTTTCCTGATCCCCCCAATTATTTCCCTTTCCTCTTCCCCTCTCCCTCTGAGATGACCCTCTATCTGCTCTCGATCCATCTTGTATAGACCTAGCTATCTCCTCATACCTCCATTTAAGGAGGGTCCTTAGGCCATCTCTTCATTCTCCACTCAGATCCACTCCTTTGGATTTCTCCATTATGTTGCACCCTCCTCTGCCAAAGATACTACTTTCCCTTCTCCCATCTTTTCAGCTTTCTTTTGTGTGTTGTCTTCTACATCAGACAGTGAGATCTTTCTTTGTATCTCAAGTACTTAGCACACTGTAGCTCAGTTATTCTCAGTTGTCACCCCATTTGGGTTTTTCTTGGTAAATTTACTGGAGGAGTTTTGCCATTTCCTTCTCTAGCTCATTTTGAATGTGAGGAAACTGAGGCAAACAGGATTTAGTGACTTGCCAAGGATCACACACCTAGTAAGTGCCTGAAGCTGTAGTTGAACTCAGGTCCTCCTGACTCCAGGGCTGGTGCTTTTTCCACTGGGTCACCAAGTTCCTCCCATGAGGAACACAGAAGAGATCAACTGGGCAGCATCGCCTTCTATGTGAAGGGGAGTGATACACACTGAAGTTTGGAAGATAGATTGGGGTCAGGTGGTGAAGAATGTCAAAAGTGAAACAGGAGAGTCTGTTTATGTTAGATTCTGGAGGTAACGGAGAGTTTCCGAGTTTATCAGCAGCCCTCTGTGGGGAGCTTTGGGGAAAGCAGTCAGTGTACTGGTGAATGTTGTGTCACATACAATAGAACTGCTGTTCATCTGCTGTGACCCTTTGTCATCCTTTGTATTTTCAGGCAGGCTTTTGGGGAATCTGAGGGTTTGATCACAGCTGAAACAAGTGAACTTGCCCAAATTGAAGAAACAAAAATAGAATACAGGCTTGAGGCAAAGTGCTTGTCTAGGAGAATAAAAAGTACAGTCCCTAGAAAGTGGACGAGGGAATCCTACTAATGTAGAGTGTGCAAGCTATCTCTACACTCCATTGCATTCCCCTTCCCTCTGCTTGGCCAGACATATGGGAAGAGTTTATTCATTTTGGCATGCATTATTTCCTTACAGTCTCCAAGTAGCCATTGTCTGTCCCTGGATTTTTGTCATTTTTCAAAGGCTTGACATATAAGTGCTCTTTGTTAGATCTAATGTAAATGGTTTGTTCATTCAATCTCCTTTAACAAAGATGAGTGGTGTTGTAGAAAGAGCATTGGACTTGGAATCGGAGACCCTGTGTTCAAATCCTGGCTCTTCTTCTTAAAGCAATTTGGGGTAAATTAATGTTATGGAGACAGCATAGTAAAATAGGAAAAAGTGCTGGATTTCAGATCAGAAGACTTGGGTTTAAATTCTAGCCCTAATACTCCCTATGTTGGATGTACTGGGTTGGCAGTCAAGAAGCACTTTCTAAGTCATTACCACATATATGTCAGGCTTCATACAAAGAGCTGAGGATACAGAGAGAAGCAAAAAGCTCCCATTCTAATGGGAGACACGACATGGAGATAGCTAGGTCTACACGAGATGGATTGAGAGCAGATGGAGGGTCATCTCAGAGGGAGAGGGGAAGAGGAAAGAGAAATAGTTGGGGGGATCAGGAAAGGCTTCCTAGAGAAAGTGGTATTTCGGCTGGGTCTTGAAGGAAGCCAGGAAAGCTGGTAGGAGAAGGGGAGTAGAGAGTGAATTCCAGGCATGCTGGGGGCAGCCAACACAAAGGCAGAGCCATAAGAAATCATCAGAGTAAATGGAGGAAGGGGAGAGTGAATTTAGGGCACCCTTTTACGTTTAATATGCATTATTAACATGGTTTCCATCACTTTCTTAAGTCAATAAGTCAACAAAATAGTAAATGAAGCCCTGATTTGCACCGAAAATTTAACAATCAGCTCTCTGAAGCCAGTATAAGTTGGCTCCAGCATACCCTTGCATGGAGAGGAGTAAAGTGTAAGAAAAATGGAAGGGGCCAGGTGAGGAATTGGTTTAAATTCCAAAAGAGGACTTTACATTGATTGCAGAGATAATAGGAAACTATTAGAGTTCATTGAATAAACTGGGTGACTTGTTCAGATCTACACTTTTGAAAAAAATTACCTGGGACTGGAGCCAAGATGGCAGACGAGAGACAGTAACTTAACTGAACCCTCCAAACATTGCCCTCCAAATAGTTTTAAAACAATGCTTCAAATAAATTCTGGCGTGCCAGAGTTGACAAAAGGTCATGGTGAGACATTTTTTCCCAGCCTAAGATAACTCAGGAGGTTGGTGGGAGAGATCTGTGATGCCAGGGTGGGAACTGGTCCAGAATACATATAGTGGCAGTACCAGCAGAAGCATCAATGGAAGTTCTTGGAAGCAGCTGCATCAGTGGCAGTAGGAACTTCAGGAGCTCTTGGCCCATAGATGGCAAGATAACTGACCAGAAAGAGCTGAGCAGGAATTCTTTGCTGGCACTGGGTTCAGGACACCCTTGCATTGGCCATATGCAGTCCAGGTCATAGACCTGGGGTGAAGAAGAGCTCTAGAGCTCATGGCCGCAGGGGAATAGGATCCTTGGTCACAGTTCCAAGGTGGAGAGGAATGTTTGTAGTCACTCTTGAAGGAGTAGGGATCCTGGTCTCAGTTTCAAGGCAGAAAAGAGCTCTAGTGCTCATGGCTACAGGAGAGCAGGGGACCTAGGGTCAAGAGAAGTGAAAGTACTTGTAGCTACAGAGGAGCAGAGACCTTTTCTGGGTGAAGAATAGAGCAGGAGCTGGAAGAGCAATGACCTCTCCTTGAATCATGCCACTTTGGAAGCACCAAAAACTTATATACTACCAGAATCAGCACTGAAAACAGCAACATGAAAAACCTGAAACTTGGGGCAATGCTTTAACTCCAGTTCAGCTTTAACATAAAATTAAAAGTCAAGAAATAAGCTGGAAAAATGAGCAAACAGCAAAAAATGAAGCTACTATGGTTACAAGGAAAATCAAGACACAAACTCAGAAGACATCTGTCAAAACAGCTACAAGCAAAACCTCAAAGAAAAATGTGAAAATTTAAAGTCAAACAAGAATTCCTAGAAGAGTTCAAAAAGGACTTTAAAAATCCAACAAGAAAGGTAGATGAAAAATTGGGAAAAGAAATGAGAGTTTTGCAAGACAATTATGAAAATAAAGTCAATAGCTTGATAAAAGAGGCACAAACATACTGAAGAAAATAACACCTTAAAAAAACCAGAATTGGCCAAATGCTAAAAGAGGCACAAAAATCCAGGGAAGAGAAAAACACCTTAAAAAGCAGAATTGGCCAAATGTAAAAAGAGGTACAAAAATTCACTGAAGAAAAGAACTACTTAAAAATTAGAATTAGGCAAGTGGAAGCTAATGACTCCATGAGACATCAAAAAACAATCAAACAAAATAAAAAGAATGAAAAATAGAAAAAACTGTGAGAGTTCTCACTGGAAATACAACTGGCTTTGAAAATGGAGAGTTAATTTAAGAATGAATGGACTACCTAAAAGCCACAATAAAAAAAAGAGCCTAGAGATCATATTTCAAGAAATTATCAAGGAAAATTGCCTTGATATTCTAGCAGGTAAAATAGGAATTGAAAGAGTTCATTGACCATCTCCTAAAAGAGATCCTAAAATGAAAATTCCCAGGAATATTATAATCAAATTCCAGGGAAAGTGTCAACCTTATTCTCATTGAATTTCACTTTAGGGAAGGAATGACATACATTCTAAACTGGTTATCTTGCCACACAGGAGAGTAGGGGAAATGGGGATGAGAGGGAGGATGATGGAGGTGTGTGTTACTGGAAGTACACACTTCTATAAAGGGACAGGGACAGGGTAGAGAATAGAATGGGGGGGTGGGATAGGAAGGAGGGACATATAATCAGTCTCTCACAATATGTCCATTGTGGAGAGGTTCTTCGTAATTACACATGTACAGCCTGTATTGAATTGCTTGTCCTTCCAGTGGGGGT
>CM053595.1:288234186-288245457 GCA_028646575.1 Pseudocheirus occidentalis
CAATCCACTCTCCTCTCAACTCCAGCTGTGATTACTCCCAAGGAGTTAACTGGAAGTAAGGAGCTAAGCCTTTGAGGTGCCAATAGAAAGGGGCATGGAAGATCTTCTGATTTCATTAACATTACACCCTGCTCATGCTCAGTGTCTGCAGAAAGGCTCCAGGAGAGTGAGCCAGAGCCTCTGTGCCAGCCCACTGCAGGACAGGAGGCAGGAGAGTTTTTCTATGAAGAACTCAGGAACAGTTCTCTAATTAAACTTCAGGGTAGAAGGGAAGGGAAGAGGCAGTAGAAACTGTGTTGGAAAAGATGGTTCAGGAAAAAACATGAATGAGACCAGAGACCTCACCCCAATACAGCAAGACAACTTTTTTTTTTAATGAAGCATTAACTACAGCTATGTTCAGCAGAATATTAATATAACTAAGAGGTTTTCATTACAAAACACGTATTTGAGAGTTACTCCTCCAGCAACCCATCCTGACACAAATTGTCTTTTATCTTGAAATTTACCTTCCACAGCCAAAATGGCTTCGTCCTCAGAATCTCCACAGCTTCATCTTGTGCGTTTCCTCCATTAAAGCTTTTTTCCCAGATTTCCTCCTTAACCAATTAAATGATCAGCAAGTGTTTTATATGAAGTCCCAGCAGCATGCTGCAAGATGCTGGGGGAACAAAAACCAAAATGAAAGTCCCTTACCACAAAGCACTTCCCTTCCATCATGGGAGACATTGTGTGTGGAAACAGCTGCACAGTAATTATAAGGCATGTATTCGGGGCAGGGGGGAGGTGGGGAGACCATTAAGGTTCCAAGTACAAAGTGAAAACTTGAACAGAATTTTGAAGGAAACAGAATGGTTTTGTTTGTTTAGTTGGGGTAGGAGGATATATTCCAAACCTGGAAATGAGAGCTTGACTGGACCACAGAGTGCATAAAGGGCAGTAACAGACTGGAAAGGTGGATTGTGACGCGGTTGGTTGTGAAAGATTTGAAAGGCTAGTATTTGATCCTGGAGGCAATGGGGAACCATTGCAGTTTCCTGAGCCAGAGAATGACATGATTAGACCTTCACTCTAAGAATAGGACCTTGGCAGTTGTGTAGAAACTCAAGGCAGGGAGACCTCTTGGAAGAATATTGCACTGGTCTGGGCGGGAGATAACAGACCTGATGGGTGGCTGTCCTGTCGGTAACAAGGCAGGAGCCAACTGAATCAGGAGAGGTCTGAAGTGGGGTGATGGGAAAGATGCTGCTGCTCTGGGAAGGGGGGGTATGAAATAAAGAGGACAGGTTCTGATTTTGAGATGCCTGCAGAATATCTGGGTGTTCTCCAGCGGGCACTTAGTGATGTGGAGAGAGATTAGGGGCAGATCTGTAGGTTGGGGAGCTGTCTACATTTTGTTGTTGTTCAGTCATGTCTGACTCTCTGACTGCAGTTGGGGTTTTCTTGGCAGAGACATTGGAGTGGTTTGCCATTTCCTTCTCCGGCTTATTTTATAGATGAAGAGACTGAGACAAACAGGGTTAGGTGATTTCCTGGGGTCATACACAGATTTGAATTCAGCAAAATGAGACTCCAGCACTTTTGCCCATTGATACCTGTGCGTGTGCAGATGACAGTTGAATCTGTGAAAACTAATGAGATGACAGAGAGAGAGTTGTGAGAAAAGGATCCCTTCCAGAGCTGTTGGGGGGGAGGGATGCGCATGCACGCACCGAGGTGAAGGGGGGAGAGGAAGACCAGGAAGGTGACGTTGCAAAGGTGACTAGGCAGGGACATTCCACAAGATGGGGAAAGAATGAAGAGGGCAGTGTCGGGAGCGACTGCAAGGAAGGGGTGGTTAGCAAGGTCCAAAGCCGCACACAGGTGAGCGGGAAGAGGAGAGAAGGCCAGGATCTAGCAGTGAAGAGATTCCTAGGCTGTGGGATCAAGGGTCGAAGCAACAGATGTAGGCAGCTTCTTCTCAAAATTTGTGAAAGGTGGAGGGATATGGGATGATAGTGTGAGGGGTTGATAAGTTGAAGGATTGGATAGATTTGATCCTGTTTGGAGCTGTCAGGTAGGGAGACAGGAGAGATGGGGGGGGAAGGGAGCGTGGATAGGAGAGTAATGGTTGCCAGGTCCAGCTCCCAGAGAACATAGGAGGGACTTGGCAGAAGGATACAGAGAAGAGGGTACATTGTGGTCTTCTTGACTAAGTCGTTGATTAGGATAGTTTCAGATCTTTCCATTCTTCCCGAGATTTAGACTGGACATTTGACAGGGCCCCAGGTATTTCATAGGCTGATCCCCTCCCTTGACAGATGAGGTCACTGAGGTCCAGAGAAGGGATGGGACTAGGATGAGCTCCCCCTTTTGAGATATCTCCAACTGCCAGGCACACACACACACATACACACACAAAATAGTGAGGTCGTGTATAGGCAGAAGTCCATGAGCTCTCTGTTCACCCTGTTTTACAGATTAGGAAGTGGAGAGAGAAAGCTTTCAGCGTGCCACAGAGTGTACAGAAGTAGGGCTGCAGCTGGAGACCCAGAGCTTCCCAAGGAGAAGGCCTTTGGCAGGCTCCAGTGTCCAGTCATTCTCTGTACCGTTGGGATCTTTGCAGCTTTACCAGGTGCTGACAACAGGTCTGAGAGTCAGATGGATCCTTTGTGACCCAGGATGGGCACAAGGCTTCAGGGCCCTATGTGTGCCCTGAATACCCACTGCTCTTAATTCCTGAGCAGAGTACCCAGAAAGTTTCTAGGCCTCTAAGGTCTCTGCAGACCTGAACCTTGTCCTCATCCTTAATTTCCCTAACAGTTCTGAGGGGCAAGGCAGCTAACTAGTTTTCTAGGTTATTTGCCTCTTGCTCAAGTTTCCCATGTTGACGTAGTCTTCATTTTCTGCCCCAGCCCCTGGTCAAGACTGTTATAATTGTTGGAAGAACACACATAAGATGGAGACAGACAGACACACACACACACACACAGGGTGATATTCTTAGAAGGGAGGGTTCCTTAAGTCATGTGTACTTTCCTGGTTTACTCTGTTGACCCAGGCCCTAGGCAGGAAAAGAAATGATTGAGGCCACCCCATTCTTGTCTCTGGCCATGTGCAGCTGAGGGGTAGAACTGGGCAGAATGGACCTGTCTGAGGACTTTCTGAAGAAGCTGGGTCTATAACTCCAGGGAATATGAGCAGCAGAAAGTTTCAAGATGAACCCACCCCTGGGTTCTAGGGGTTTGCAGCACTGTTGTATCTTCTGGATGGCTTATCCATCTGGCTTCCAGCCAGAAGCCGATTCTTTCACCCAGCCCCTTAGTGTGCGCGGTCAGAGGATGTGCTTTCTGCCCCAGACACCTTCATCTTCTGGGTTACAAAGAGAGACTCCGTGAGAAGAAATCTCTAAGCATCTTCTTGCTCCCCTGTGTGTCTCATCCTTCAGAGGTCCCTGGCACTGCTTGGTTTGCCAGTTTGACCTGCTCATTGTGGATGCCCAGTTGTCCATTCTACAGGATCAGGTTAACGTTATGTTTTATTTGGATGCAGCACAAAGTTCTTCACATGTGCTCAGTCTTCATAATTTTGTTGCCTGTATGACATGCTTGTCTGTCCCCAGCTAAAAAAAACTGAGAGATTTGTTGGAAGCTGGGAAGGGTGTTTGAGCCTTTGTGGCTAAAAAGCCCCACTGAATATCAGAGAGAGAGAGTGTGTGTGTATGTGTGTCTGATATGTGTTCTTCCAAGAATGGATCTCTTCTGGATCTCAAATAAATAATAGAAGCAAGTTTAGCATGGCTATTTGATTAGGTGCTTAGAAACCCCTAGTTTAATATGAGAATCAGGCAAGCCATTATAATGAACATGGAATTTTTCACGAATCATCTCTGAAAGTTCATCTGGGGACTTCTAAATTTGACTCAGTGATATAAAGGCAGTTATTAAAGCCAAAAATGGGTCACTTTTTAATAATTGAACTTTTAAGACATACCCTAGATAATTATTGTGAAGTGCTCAAAGCACTTTGGAAAAAAAAAATGTCAAAAAATATGAAATTGAAGTAGAAAGTAGACTTGACTGACAGGAGCGTTCCTGCTCACACCCTGCACACTTTTAGCCGGGGCTGCTGGAGCAGCCAGAGGGCAGGGAAGGGGCAGAAGACATCTGGACACTTTCCATCTTCTCCCTCCCCATGCCAAGGTACATTGTGGGATCATGATCAGAGACCCTCCTGGCAGCTGCCAGTGAGCCATGAGTGCCCCACCCAGTCAGACTGTGCTCAGCCTACACATGGGACCTATTCTCAGCTCTGTGAAGGGCACATTTAGGTGCTTCCCTTGACTAGGGCCAGTGTTGAGGCCTCATCTGAGCAGGGCAGGCATCTCTCATGCTGTCATGTGATTATTTTTCTGTACAGATCAAGGGCACCACTGGACACATACTTTCGGGTGAACAGGGTACAGCCACTGCAGTTAGCAAACCCGCCCAATCCTCATGATGACGATGATGACCCTGGCTCTGAGGACATCCATGTGTCGAGTGGCTCTGATACAGAGAGTAACAGTTCCAGTGAGGATGAGGAGGTGGAAGTTCAGGACGAGGACCCAGACACTGTTGGGCTTGGAGGTGGGCTCTCTAGGTTTGGGTTGGGGGGGGGGGGACAACAGCCCATCTTTCTGAAGTTAGGACAGATGGCCGCCATGTGGATAGTGTCCCTGCTTATGCTAAGATCTCAGCTGGGATTTTTCCTCCATGCTTTCATTCAGGCTTTCCATGTTACAGGGAGAGAGCCATATTAGATAATGCCGAGTACACTCTTAATTTGACCTGAAGTATGTGGCATTTGTGGCTCATTGACATAAGGGGATTCGGTTTTAGAGAGCTTCAGAATGGATATATATATGTTCATTCCCCACTGTATTATGTCAAGTGACTGTCTTCTGGGCTTATGGCTTATTTTTGTGTGTTAGTATCAAACTGTTGCTCAGTAATTGGGCTCCTAAGTGTCCATCCTTTTATTAATCAGCAAGTTTTTGTTCAGCACCTGTTAGGTGCGTAATGCAATCACAAAAAGTAAAGCTGTCTCTACCCCTACATTCTACAGACCTGACATTCTAAAGGAGAAGTCAGATCATTATGGAAATATATGTTCATAAAGAAGAACCAGGAGTTTGGTACAAGGTGGTATGGGAAGGTAGCAACTGGGGGCATGAGGCTTCCTGTGAAGGATATGGGCTGCCTGACTTTGGGTTAGAGCTGGAGGAAGAATGCAGGCCAGGCAGGGCAAAACATGGAGGAAAGAGAACAAAGCCATGTCTTTGCATCCCAAAGCAGAGTGGGGGAGGGAACATCCAGTGAGGCTGTGGAGATCAGTGGGGGCCAAGTTGTGCTGAACAGGCCCAAAGGACAAGAGAAATCCAGGAATATTTATCAGTTGAGCAGTTTCGTGATCTGATACAGTACTGAGGACTCTAGCAGCTGTATTGAGAATGGACTGGAGTGGGGAGATACTCAGGGCCATAGTCTAGGGAGGAGGTCGGGAGACCCTGAACTAAGGTAAGGAAGGAAAGGATCAGATGCAGCAGAACAGCCAGCTGACAGGCTGTGTCAGTGATTTCTTTTCTGTGCCCGCCTGTAGATTCTGGAGAGGTTCCTGCAGAGGCTCTTCCAGAGGACCCTTCAGCCCAACAGGAAGCCATTCCTGCTGCTGGTGCAGAGGCCCCCCTCAAACAGGTAACAGATCTGCTTGGTCTTTCAAAAGAGCAAACAAGGCCAGCGCGCTAAGCCACCTAACCAAAGCATGCCTGTGCTTCTCTGCAGCATTCTCCACTGAAACCTGAACCGCTCCCCCCACCAGCTGTGGCTGCCACGGACCCCTCAGAAGAGGAAGATGGAGACACTTGCGCCATCTGCTTTGAACAATGGACCAGTGCAGGAGACCACCGGCTCTCTGCGCTACGATGTGGGCACCTCTTTGGGTACAAGTGCATTTCCAAGTGGCTCAGAGGACAAGCTGGGAAATGTCCCCAGGTACGTACCCTAGTTTCCTGGTACACAGGTATAAAGTCTGCCTTCTTTGTTTTGGGCCCCCCTGTGCCTGCCAGACAGTAGCCTTGTGGGAAGGTAGTCTCCTACCTGGAGAGGGAGGTCTCCTACCAAGGAGACCCTGTGGGTGCCTTGCCACCAGCATGGCAAGAGCCATTCTTTATTTCTGCTATCTGATGAGCAAACCTCATCTGTCCTTGGCCTCCAGAGAAGTGGATAGTGGTCTTTGCTTCTTGGATTGACCCTGGCTCACACTCCCCACAGAAGCTACTTCAAAACTTGTCTTTCAGGTGCTCTTCCCTTGTGACCCAGCAGGGAATTCTCTGTTGGGACTCTCATCTCCTGTGCTCTGAAGAAGGAAGTGGCGCTGACCCTGAGCCATACCCTTGATCCCATCCCCCGTTTTCTTTCACAGATTGCGGCCTCAGTCTCTTCCTCTCTCCTGGTTCCTTCCCTACTACCTACACACATTCTCAGGTCCCTCCTGTCATCCCCTCCAGCATTTGTCTTTCTTCCTCAGAAAGAGTATCTGTCCTTGCTGCCTGCACAGCTTTATAACCACCACTCCTTGTCCTCCCCTTGCAGTCTGGTTTTCTTTCTGACAGTCCTACCTGAAGGTTTCCAGTGATCTCAGTCACTAAAGCTGGTAACTGGTTTTTGGTCCTCACACTTCTTGATCTATCCTCAGCTTTTGACACTGTACAGAGGGCTTCCCCCAACATTTCCTCCATTCCGGGCTTTTAGGACACTGTCCTACCATCTCTTCAGTCTTCTTTGTTGGGCTTCTCTCTTTCTCCTCCCTTTAAGTGTGGGGAACTTCCTAGGCTTTGACCTGGGACCACGTCTTTTCTCATTCTTGGTCATTTCATGCAATCTCATGGGTTTGACCATCCATATTGACATGTCCAGCCCTGACATTTTGTCCTGAACTCCAGCCCTACATTGTTCATTTCTGCTGGACCTCCACCTAAATGTCCTGTTGACTCCTCAAACTTGCTGTGTCCAGGACTAAGTCTGTCTCTTTTTCCCTAAATCCACACCTCCTCCAAATGTATAGACCATCTCCCACTGCCATCCTGCTATCGAGCCCAGCCAGAGGCCACCCTCAAAGCTCAGTCATCCTAGACCTTTCTCCCTCTCCCTTGTTTGTAGCGGGTGCAGAAATGTTGGTTGAATGAGCTGGGTGTTTTTGCATCAGTTTAGACAAGTGGTTCTTTGTTTAGTTTGTGTCCCAGACCCCTGTGGCCTGTGGACCCTTTTTTCCTATACTGTCAGTAAGTGATAAAATAGAATACACAGAATTACAAAGGAAATCATTTATAATGAAATAGTCATCAGAATGTTTTTTAAAGAAGCCAACAGACCCCACGTCAAGGGCCCTTCTGTAGACTGTTTTCTTCTACAAATGCCATTGCCCACTGCCTCATCTTGGCCTGGGAGAGACCTTGGGCTCTTGGAAGCCAGGTTCTGCCAGGTTCTGCCAAACTGCAAAAAGCTTTAGGTGCCATTTTAGTGGTCACTACAATAAGACCAGCCAGCCTCACTCAGGACAGCCACTGTCATGCATTGGGGCATGGCACCATCGCTTTTGAAGAATCACAGCTGCAGGATCCAGATGTGGGGGGAGGGGGGAATTGGGCTGTCGGATTTTCTGCCAATGGCTAGCATCCGAGAAGTAGAGGAAAAGATGTGGAAAGCATATGGATGACCCTGGAGTCAGGGAAATCTGGATTCAGAGCCTTGTGACCCCGGACAAGGCAGCTTCGTCCTTGGGGTCCCTCTAAGGCCCCTTCCATTTCTAACCTTGAGATCCTGTGATTACCTAAAGGTAACCAGAGAAGGTTGGCTAACAAGAGCGTGGGGGTAACAAATGGTCGACCTGAGCCCACAGAGCTTGAAAAGCGGAGAAGTCTCTGTGGTGCCTTGGGTAGAGTCTCTGTGGAGCTCAGTGGAAGGCATGATGAGAGGGGCGAGAAGGGGGGAGGCCTTCAGGGGAGTGGGTGATGACAGCCACCAGTGCCATGAGGTATGAACCCTGCCCAGGGTCTGCTTCACCGACCCACGTGGCGCCGCATGAATGGGGCCCCCGCGGCTGACAGAGGGACTGCCTTGCTTTAGATAGTGAAGTGCCACTGTGGCTGCTGAAGCATCAGTACCTCTGATTCTGTGGTTTGGGTATGAATCAGGAAGGAGTCCTTCTTCAACAATATTAATGCTTTTCCTTCATTCTCTTTAGTGCAACAAGAAAGCCAAACGCTCAGACATTGTGGTTCTCTATGCCCGAACCCTAAAAGCCCTGGATACCAGTGAACAGGAACGCATGAAAAGGTAGAAGGAAAGGGGTCTGCTTGTCATGTTCGCCCTTGATTCTCTGCTGGCATTTCTTAGCAAACAAGGTGGTGCAGTGGGTAGCACTCTGAATTTGGGAGTCAGGAAGTTCAGATCATCCCTCAAGAAATTTGCTTGGCTGTATGACCCCCCAGCAGAGGCGCTTAATCTCAGAGTTCTGCCTCTTCTGTTAAATGTGAATCACAGTAGCGCCTCCCTTCCTTCCTTGGGTTATTGTGAGAATAAAAGAAATACCACCTGTGAAGCTCCACAGTCTTAAAACGCCAGGCAGATGTCAGCTGTTGTTAGCACACTTTTTTTAGTGAACTCCCATGGGTTTAATGGTCACCTGTCCAGGGATTCCTGACGCGTCTGTGTTCAGCCCTTGTCTCCAGGACCACAGTATCTGCTTGGCATCTCCATCAGAACGTCCTAGGAGCATTTCAGACTCACTGATCCAGACAGAGCAGAGCTCTTCCTAGTCCTCCCAGATCCCATCCTTCCTCTCCACTTGGGGCAAGGCACCTGCATCCTCTGCTCACCAGGTTCCCAACCCCAGACTCACCCTTTGCTCCTCCTCCTCCCCTCCATTGTCAAGTCTGGACAGTCGTAGTCACCCGGCTTCCCTCACTGCCCTCCCCTTCTCTCCCCCTCCCATAGTATCACCATCATCTCCTCTCACCTCTTGCCAGGAGGCATCAGCCTCTTCCCTCTTCTCCCTGCTTCTGGTCTCTTCTCCAGTCACAGTGCCTGGCAGTCTGTAAATGTTAGCTACTATATAAGTGTTAGTGAATATTGTTATTTTTCTCAAATCTACCAAATTGATATTCCCAAAATACCTCTCTGAACATGCCACTCCCTGGCTCAGGTGTCTTCTGTAGTTGCATGTTGCCTCTAGGATAAAATGCAGGCAGAATCGTAGAGTTTGAGGGTTGGGAGGGGCCGAAGTGGCCAAATGGCCCACCCAAAGGAAATCCCCACTCCAACATGACCCACAAGTGTGGCCATCCAGCTTTGCTTGAAGAGCCTCCCAGGACCCCCTGAAGGCTCCTTTTCCACTGGGGTGGAGAAGATTTTCCCTGTTGTGTAGTTTATAGCTTTAATCTGGCATTGGAAGCCCTCTAGGACCTCCTTCCCACCTTGCCCACCTTTCCAGGCTTTTGTTATACTAGTCCTCCTCACACTGCCTGTTTCATCCCCTGCTGCCATACCTTTGCCCGCCCCGTGCCACCTGTGTGGAGTCAGTCATCTGTGTACATGTTGTATGCCCCCAATAGAATGTAAGCTCTGTGAGGGCAGGGATTCCTTCCTTTTGTTCTTGCACCTTCCCCCACCTGCACAGAAGAGGAATTTAAGAAGGATTTTTTTTTTTTTTAGTTGAATCCACATTATGATTTCTGCATCCTGGTCTTGGTCTTAATGGGATAAATTTGAAGCGGGTGGGTGTGTATCAGGACTAGAGTCGCTGTGTGGGTGAATCTCTGTGACTCTGATTCTTTGCTATGCCCAGGTAGGGAGGGTATGAGGACAGAAAGACTGTGATGGCAGCCTCCTAGGCCGCTGTAGTACACAGATAAAACACTCCTCACCGCAGTCCTGGGGAAAGTTGGCATGCTCCCTTGTGGCTGCCATTTCCTGTCTCCTCCTGAATGCCCTGAACCCTCTCCAAGCTGGCTGCCTCCTGAGCAGGGATCCAGGCTGGGGGGCAGGAGTGGGCACTGGGAGGGGAACCTGTGGTGTTGCTGAATGTGATGTCTGAAGAGTGAATGGCTGTTAGGAATTCTGAAATACCAGGAAAGGACACAAAAAGTGATACATTAATAGGCCCTCTTGCTCTCCAGTAGTAGGTGTGGGGACTGGCCTCAAGGAAGGCAGGTTTTCTGATTCACTTGCTTCCCCTTAGTGGAGAGATGGGGAATTGGATGCAGAATGCTGTCTGTGCAGTCAGGTTCACTGGCCGTCTTGACCATTTGCTTGGCTGTTCTTCCTTAAGGAAGGACTCTGACAGGGATGGTATATATGCCCATGGATCAGTAAGCACTGATTAAGCACCTACTGTGTGTCAGAAGCCACTCTGCTAAGCACTACTACTGATAGAAACACAAAGAATGAGTGGTTCCCTCCTTCACAGAACTTACATTCTAATGGGGGAAACTTATGTATAGAAGTATTGACAGAATAGTCACAAAGAGAGCAAATACAAAATTAGTGTGATGTAGTTAAATTCGAGAGTTAGAGAGGGAGGACATTAGCAGAGCATGAGATGATGCTGGAGCAGCATTGGGTTGGAAGAGAGGGGTTCTGGGACAAGAAGCACGTTCCCGGTGTTGCAGGAGCAGGGAAGGGGGAGGTCCCACAGAGGGAGTTCTCTGTGTAAGGCAATGAACCAGGTCAGTTCTGCACTCCAGCAGTTGTTGGGGAGGTGAAGGGCAGTGAGACAGTGAGTATAAGGCAGAGCTTATAAACCCGGGCAATGGGAGGGGAGGGTGTGTCCCTCCACTGGTGGGTTGGAGGAGAAGCCAGTGCGCCCTTTTTTGGGCATGGTGGCTTAGAGACATCTTTGGGAAATCAATTTCTAAAAGTCTCATTGGACTAGAGATGACAGATTTCTAGGGACGCCTGATTAGAGACAGTAATTAAACCCATGGGAGCTAACGAGGGAGAGTTCAGAGAAAAGAGCCCTGCACAAACCTGGAGCACACCTGCCGTGAGTGGGCATGACTCAGATTGTGAGCCAGCAGAGGAGGCCTGGGGTGGTCAGATGGGCAGCATGAGAGTCAGGAAGCATCGCAGAAACCCAGGTCAGCAGGCTCAGCAGCACAAGAGAGGTCACCAAGTGTGTGGGCTTAGAAAACTGTTCAGGTTTGTTTCTCAGGAATGCAGGTTCAAGGGGGTAAGGAGTTTGGGAGCCAGCTTT
>CM053595.1:288245557-288277275 GCA_028646575.1 Pseudocheirus occidentalis
GGATGAAGCTGAAGGGCGGGGGGGGGGGGGGGGGGGCGGCGGTGACGAAGGAGGGAGAGACTAGTAGAAAGCCGGTGACATCAAACAGCTTTTAGAAGTAGGCCAGGGAGGAAAACCCTGTGCAGCCACAGTGTGGGCACGGGGGACATTTTAAGTGTTGTGCTGTGGGGGGAGTTCGTGGGTAGCAGGGCTGCCCTCTTAATGGCTTTTTGGTGCCCTCTTCTCCCTTTGCAGTTCCTTGCTCAAGGAGCAGATGCTGAGGAAGGAGGCAGAGTTAGAGTCCGCCCAGTGCCGCCTCCAGCTGCAGGTCCTTTCAGATGAATGTAACAAGCTTCGAAGTCACGTCCAGGTACATGCCTTACCCCGGCAATCCACAGCACTTTGGGAATAGCAATGAAACAGGAATCTTTTGAGTAGCTGTAGATAGTTTTCAGCTTAACAAGCGTTTATGAAGTGCTAGAAACTGCTGGATGCTTGGTGTCTGGACCCCAAAACCAGTCCCCATCTTCAAAGAGTTTGCAGTCTATTGAGGGAGGACAGGTACATCGACAAAGTAATGGGGGGAGGGCTAGGAACCAATCAGTAAGCATTAAGCACTTACTGTGTGCCAGACCCTGAGAGATCCACGACTAGTGAAACTGGAAAAGCCTTGTGAAGGGGGAAAGTAAGAATTTCCAAGAGGTAGTGGTAGAGAGGGAAGATATTCCTGGCATGTCCAGGGGGCCACTGTCTGCAAAGACAAGGAGGTGGGAGATGGAATGTCAGAGAGGGACACCAGATAAGCTGATCAGCTGAATGTGAGGGGAATTTATACAGAATTAGCCCTTTTGTGGAGGTTGGCTAAGCTTTTAGAAGCTGCTGAGGCTTCCTGGTCCGGGGAGTAACATGGTCAGACCTGGGCTTTAGGAATAAAGTTTGGCAGGTACCCGGAGAATGGATGGAAACGGGGAGCAGGGCAGGAAGTAGCTGCATACAGAATACAGAGGGAGCCCATGGTGGAGAAAGGACAGCCTGTGTGATAGGTCTGGAGGCAGAATTGGCTACATTTGGTAGTGTCCAGCCTCCCTGGCTTACCAGACTTCAGAGCCTCATCCTGTGACTCTAAAGCAGCAGTGTTAAATTGGAGCCAGATCCTCTTTGGCCTAACCAGAAGAATAAGGCACAGCTGGAACATTTATGCTCAGACCTGGGTGCCATATTTTAGGAAGGAAATTTATGAGCTAAATGGAGGAGGGCCGCCACAGTGGTGGAGGAGTCATTGGGTGCTGATAGGCTTCTCATGGGCATGAGAGGTTGTTTCAAGAAGTAAATATAGTAAAATGTTAGGTTTTAGAACCTCTCTTTTTAGAAATAGCTAACGATTTTACCAATTTTACTGACCTTTTGTGTAATTAAACTTTTAGTTTTGCTTTCAGTTCTATTTAATTCACCTTTAATTTTGCTAATTTCCTCTTGTGCCTGTTTTGAGTTTATTAACTTGATTTTCTAATTTTCCTTTAGCTCTACCAGTTCATTAATTTTTTCTTTTTCCCATATTAATTTGTGTTCGTGGATATGAATTTGCCTCTGTAGGATTGTTGTAGGTACATGCTGTGAACTCTGTTATGGACTATTACCTTTCACATATTCCTTTATTGTCTTTATGACTTGGTTTCTACTGTACTTCAACTTAAGACTCATCAGAGTTTGGTTGCTTAACAAATGTAGTTTGGGGTGACAAGAAATCAGAAAAGTGGTGTGTTCCCAGCCTTAGCTAGAAGGGGTCTCTGAGCTCTCTCATCAGACTGGCCTCCCATTAGCTAGGAGGATGTTGAGGCCTGCCCCTAGAGGGCAGTGACTCACCTAAGGCCACTGGTGAGAAGCGGGGCCAGGCTGCAGACTGCAGACTCACCCTCTTAACTCCAAAGCTGTGACACTGAATTGAAATGTAAGGATTCCACCTTCCTTTGTCTGTTGGGTCATACAGATCAGATCCCTCAGAGGTGTGACTGCCTAGACCTGGGTATGACAGAGCCAAAGCCCAGCTGAAGAGGATCCCCTTCGCTTCAGCAGCAGCTGATTCAGGCCAGCTTTCAGTGTAGCAAAAGGATTAAAATACTGCATGTGGAATTTGTCTTTCACAGATTGTGTCCTTTATGTCTACTAGAAGTTTAGTGTGGCCAACTCCAGAGTGCCCTTCATGCGTTTTTGTGGTTGACTCCTCAGGAATTGAAGGTTCTTGTGGCTCAGCATGGGTCAAGCCAGCCAGGCAGCTCCCAGGCGTGTTTCCAGAACTGTCTGCCCCTCAGCCAGAGCCAGCACAAGTACCAGTTTCAGAAGGCCTTCACGGTGTCGCAGGAAGGGAGGTGCCGCATCATGGCATACTCTGACTCCCTGAGCTGCCTGGTAGTGTCCCAGCCCTCTCCTCAGGCCACCTTCCTTCCTGGTAAGCAGCCTGAAACCTTGGGCTTCGCGGTCATTATTGATGCCTTTGGTTCTTTTCAGGTCACGGTCCTTCCCTCAACTGCTCCATTCAACACTTTCTTGTGCCATAGAAAAAGTAGCCAAGGCAGCCAATCAACATTGCACATGAAGTAGTGACCCCATGCCTCCTGAGAGGAGGGAAGGTGTCTGGGACTGAGATCGGTCAGTGCTTATGGAGAGCGTACTCCGAGCCTGACTTGCTTCGCTCCACCTTAGTTCCTGTGGGTCCTCCTGTGCTTTAGGGAATGACTTGTCCATCATTTTCACCCAGTGCAGATTTAGTCCATGTACTATAATCATTTAGCCATTCCCTAGTTCAGAGGTAGAGATGGCATTATAGTTTGACTAGTCACCTACTGTGCGCCAGTCGCCACACTGTGCTTTGGGGACACAACTGTGAAGAATCAGATGATCCCTACTTGCAGTGAGTGGTCCTCCTAATGATGGAGAGAACAAGTAGATATAAAAACACAGACAGCAGTGAAGGAGGGGCAATCAGGAAAGGCTTCATGTCGGACTGTGGTGCCTGAGGGGAGGGAGGGAGCATGGGCATCCCAGTCATGGGAGAAGGACAGCCTGTGTGAAGTCAGAGAGATGAAGTAATGGGGAAGGGGAGGAAGAGGGGGAAGGCTGGTTTGACTGCAAAGGGAGGTGGGACCAGGTTGTGAAGAGTTTTGTGAGCTAAGCAGGAGTTTATGTATTAGCCTAGACATAGTAGAAAGCCCCTGGAATTAGGTGAGGAGGGGTCACGTGGTCAGATGTGTGCTTTGGCGGCAGCGATGGGAAGGATGAACTGGAGCGGGAAGACACTCGACCCTCCATCGGGAGGCGGTTGCCAGAATCAAGGCAAGAAGGTATGAAGGACTGAACGAAGCAGGTAGCTCTGGAGCTGTGGTGATGGAGAGAAGGATGCCAGAGATGTTGTGAAGCAGCAGGGCTTATGGGTACCTCTTACCGACCCATTATAAATAGATCCTTTTAGTACAATCTGATCTTATTGTTCATCTCTTTTCATGCTGTTCTCTTTAACTCTGCGCTGACTTCTCATGATTTGGGAGAAGCAAGGGGAATGTTAGGCCACTTTTTCATTTTGAATCCATTTAAATATTTCTCCTGTAAACAGCATCATAAAGTTACCTACTGTTTTTTCACCTATTCTGTGATTCTCTTTCCTCTTGTTATTTGGCCTTTATTCTAAATTTAACAAAAAAATGTTGCTATAAATATTTTTGTACATATAGCTCCTTTTCCTTTCTTTTTGCTCTTTGAGGTATAGACCTAGTAGTGGTATTGCTGGATCAAAGGGTACAGTTTTATAGTCCTTTCTGAATTGTTTGGATTATACTCCTGTCCAGTTGTTCTCCAGCATGGCTGGACTAATTTCACAATTCCACCAACAGCTCATTACCGTACCTATTTTTTCCTCATTCTTTCCACCATTTGTCATTTCTTATAGGTGTGAGGCATTACCTCAGTTGTTTAAGTTTAAATTTCTGTAATCAGTAGTGATTTAGAGCATTTTTTATATAATCATAGATAGCTTTGATTACTTCTGAAAACTGCCATTTTGTATCCCTTGATAGTTTATCAGTTTGCAAAATAACTTTTTTTTATAAATTCGACTCAGTTACTTATATGTTTGAGAAATGAGGCCTTTATCTGAGATTTGCTGCAAAAATTTTTGATATTCATTGCCTATGATACCTTTTAGCAAAATGTAGTTTCCCTGATTGTACCTTTTAATTAGGTCTATTTTTGCTTTTGCTTTGTCTGAGATCATGATTGCTACTCCTGCCTTTTTTCTTTAGATGAAGTAGATTAGATTCTGCTCCAGCAGTTTATTTTAACACTGTGTGTCTTTCTGTTTCAAGTTTGTCTCTTGTAAACAACATATTGTTGGATTCTGGTTTCTAATTCATTCCGCTGTCCGTTTTCTGTTTTATGGGTAAGTTCTATCCCATTCACATTCATAGTTATAATTACTAACTGTATTTCTATCTATCCCATTTCTTCTGTTTCTTTCTCTCTTTTTATCTTGTCTCTTCTCTTAAAAGTCTCTTTTGCTTGTGACTACTGCCTTCTTAATCCACCTTACCTTTTATCATCACCTCTCCCTTTTCTTATCCCCTTCCCCTCCTACTTCTCTGTTGGATAAAATAAATTTTCATATCCAACTCAGTGTGTATATATATATTCTACCTTCTTTGAACCAATTCATATGAAAGTGAAGTTCGAGCATTGCTGGCCACCATCACCTCAATTTTCTGCTTCACTCCCTGTCTGCCTCTTTTAAGTGAAAATTTTTCCCCTTCTCCCAGTGCTTCCCTCTCTCACCCATTTCTTATTTTGGAGACCATCCTAACATAATCAACTGGTACTCATGCCCTGTATCTATGTAGACTCCTCACTGTCTTAATAATGACAAAATTCTTAGGAGTTACATGTATCATCTTCCCAAGCACTTTAACTTTATTGACTCCCATATGATTTCTCCTTCATGTTTACCTTTTTATTCTTCTCTTGAGTCTTGTGTTTTTTAAATTTTTCTATCCACCTCTGTTCTTTCCATGAGCAATGCTTAAAAGTTCTCAGTCCACTTTCACTTAATGTCCACTTTTTCCCCTGAAGGATTATACTTACTTTTGCTTTGGTAGGTTATTCTTGGTTGTAGTCCTAGATTCTTTGTTTTCTAGCATGTCATATTCCAAGCCCTCTGCTCTTTAATGTAGAAGCAGCTAAATCTTTTGTGATCTTGATCACAGCTCTACTATATTTGAATTATTTCTTTCTGACTGCAGTACTTTCTCCTTGACCTGGGAGCTCTGGAATTTGGCAATAATGTTTCTGGGAGTTTTCGTTTTGGAATCTCTTTCAGTAGTCAGTAGATTCTTTCAGTTTCTATTTTATCCTCTGGATGTAAGATATCAGTTCAAGTTCCTTGATAATTTCTTGAAATACGATGTCTAGGCTCCTTTTTTTTTTTTTTTTAAATCAAGGGTTTTAGGAAGGCCAGTGATTCTTAAATTCTCTCCTCAATCTATTTTCCAGGTCTGTTGATTCTATTTTTTTAAAGGTATTTTTCAGTAAGCTTTTATCAATTTCCTAAATGGCCAGTTCTGTTTTTTAAGGAGTTATTTTCTTCAGTGAATTTTTGTGCCTCTTTAACATTAAACCAACTCAGTATTTTAAGGTATAATATATGCTTCAGTATTTTTGTGCCTCTTTTACCAAGCCATTAATTCTCTTCATAATTTTCTTGCATCACTCTCATTTTCTTTTCCCATTTTTTCATCTATCACTTTTAACTCTTCCATATATTCTTTTTGGGGCTGATGTCCAATTAACACTCTTCTTTGTGCCTTTGCTCATAGCTGTTTTCACATTGTTGTCTTCTGAGTTTGTATCTTCGTCTTCCCTCCCACCAGAGTAGCTTTCTTTTTTTTTTTTATTTTCAGAAATATTAAAAATTACTAACTTTTTTATTTTAGTTAGGAAATTGTCAAAGGATAATTGCAATCAATGTAAATGAATAGAGCCAAATGATAAGTTTAGGATTATCTTCTAAAACCTTTCAACCTATTCCAAACATTCTTCCCAGAACTGGAGACCAGCACAATAAGCAGAGTAGCTTTTTGTAGTCAAGTTCTTTTTTGTTCTTAATGTTTCCTGGTTTTTTTGTTTTTTGTTTTTTTTCAGTTTATTTCTCTCAGGGTGGGATGGTACTATCCCAAGCCTCAAGCTTTTCATGCTGCTACTTTCAGAGCTATTTCTTGGAATTTACACATTTTCAGTGCTTCCAAGGTAGGATGATCCAGGAAGAAGTGTGGTCACTGCTCTCTTGGTCTACACCAGTGATTCTCAACCTGTGGGTTGCAACCCCTTTGGGGGTCAAACGACCCTGTCACAGGGGTCGCCTAAGACCATTGGAAAACATATTTCTGATGGTCTTAGGAACCAAGACACCACTCCTCTGTCTCCAGGTGGGTCCTCCCACATGCAGATACACCCACATGTGAGTATTAAAGGGTTTTGAGGCATTAGGAAGGTTGAGAACTACTGGTCTACACTCTGGTCTTTAGCCAGGAAAGTCCCCTGCTGCCTTATAACTGCAAGCACTAGCACTCTCTTTGCCTTGGAACAATGACCAGAACTGTGTATGGCAGTAGGGCTGCCAGTCAGGGCCAGCTACACCCAGTCCCAGCAGATGATAAGTCCTTTGTTATTCCTTTCTGACTATTTGTCCTACTCCTTTACTGTCTGTGGACTGAGAGCTCCTAAAGCTGCTGCTCTCGCTGTTGAATGTGCTGCCTGTTGATGTGCTGCCTCGGCACATCCTCTAGGTCGGCCCCCACCCCAGTATCGCAGACCTCTCCTTCTAAATCGTCTCAGGCTAGGAGCATGGCTCACCCCAACCTTTATTTGGCTCTGCCACTCCAGAATTTGATTTGAGCCATTGTTTTCAAGTTGTTTGGAGGAGAATTCTGGGACGGTTCATCTGGGTTGCTACCTTTACTCGACCATCTTAGCTCTGAAAAGTATGATTATTTTATTTTTAAGATTGGATTTCTAGCTTCTCTGTCTTGTGCACAATTCTGTTTTCTGAAGTAGTAAGTCCCTTGTCCATTATGGATTTTTTTTGGTGGGGGAGGGGAAGGAGGTTTTTTTATTTCAAGCCTCCATATTGATTGTTTTCTTCATTGTTTGCTTCCAATCTTTTTATTTTTTTAAGCATTTTAATTCTAGCGTGATTTCCCCCTGAATTTTTTTAATTCTTCAAAATCTTTGTTTAGCTATATGGTTTTCTTTCCAGCATTAATTTTGTGTAATTTCTTTGAATGTGCCATTTACCCATTTTAATATTGCTTTCTTTTTCGTATGTATTGCTTTGGTAATTTAGCTTGCAATATTTTTTTTTTTATTGACTTGTTTGTTTACTTTTAGGTTACAAGATTCTGTTCCAGAGTCACTTGAGTTATAGATTTTTCTCCCTTTCCTCCCCATCCCCCATCCCACCCCTCCATAGTGGCATACAATCATGTATAGGATTTGCAAACTCCTTCACATTGTACAATAGTCTGGTTGTATAGGTGTTGAGAAACAAATAGCTTGCAGTATTTTTATGTTTTACTGCCACTTTTCTTCACTTTGCTTATTTTCTATTTTTAGCTGATGTCAGTTGTTTTTGTTTGTTTTTTAAACCAGTTTTCTTCTCTTTGATGTTTTCCTTTGTTGTCTTTTGAGGGATATGTGAGATTCCTTTGACTCTTTCACTACATCTTAACTGGAAAGCTTAAGAGCGGAGTCACAAACATTTAGTAAGCTGATGTGATAGACATTGGGACTAAATACAGATAGACAAGACATGGTTTCTACCCTAGAGGCTTACAATCTAGCGACCTTCCTAGTGCCGCGACCCTTTAGTAGAGTTCCTCCTGTTGTGGTGACCCCCAACCATAAAATTATTTTCGTTGCTACTTCATAACTGTAATTTTGCTACTGTTATGAATTGTAATGTAAAAATCTGATATGCAGGATGTATTTTCATTGTTACAAATTGAACATAACCCACAGGTTGAGAACCGCTGATCTAGAGCATTGTAAAATTCAAGTTCTCTTCAACCTGAGTCCTTATTGCTCTTATCTTCATGGTGTGATTTCTCCCTACCACATCTAGCTGGATCCACCAGAATTTAATGGGATTGGGCCATAGGGTGTCCTTAGGATAAGAACCCCATGTTCCTCAGATTTATCATCAGTATTAGTTATGAATTAAAGGCAACAGCAATGTCAACAGAAATGCTGCATTAAGAACTTCCATGCTTGCACCCAAGTTGGCAGTTTTAAGAGATTTTTCACTGCTGGATCAGTTCATCCACGCATATAAGAAAATCACATAGTTTACGCCTCCAAATTAGGATTTGTACACTTCCCCTTTCCTCCCTTCTGGGAGCTCCCAGACAGGATTAATGTCTGCTTTCTTTTTTCTTTTTCTTTTTTCTTTTTTTTTTTCTTTTTGCAGGGCAGTTGGGGTTAAGTGACTTGCCCAAGGTCACACGACTAGTTTTTTGTGTTAAGTGTCTGAGGCCGAATTTGAACTCAGGTCCTCCTGACTCCAGGGCCAGTGCTCTATTCACTGTGCCACCTAGCCGCCCCCAATGTCTGCTTTCTTTAAGATCTCATCCCTGACGTAGCATCTCCACTGCCAAGACCTTGGCATGCTATAGGTGTACTCAGTTGTTATTTTCTTAATTTGATTGTCTAGGTAGGTTTTGCTTCCCCATTCCTTTATTTTTAAAATAACTGATTGTTTTTAGGTCACCTATATTTCTCCCTGTATTATCTCTCTCACCTCTCAGAATAACCCCATATAAAGGAGAGGTTTGGTTTGGTTTGGTTTGGTTTTTTTAAGAAGAGTAAAAAAGAAGAAAAATCATTACATTTAAAAAGCTTGAAAACATATGCAGTGCTTCCCTGCAGCAGACCCCGCATTTCTTTGGAGCGTCTCATCTCTTTTCTTCGGGGCCACGCTTGTTCTTCATAGTTGTATGGTCTTCTCTCTTGGTTGTCTCTCCTTTCCATTTCCGTTGCTGTAGCCATGGGATACATTGGTCCCTGGGCTCTACTTCACACTGCCTTATTTCATGTAGGTTTCCCTATACTTCTCTCTGTTTCATCCCATTCATCACTTCTTACATTCAGTTAACCATTCTCCAGTCCATGGGCTGTGTCCTTTCTAGGTCTTTGCTTCGTCTGTGATGACTTTGTTTCACTGACCTTCTTGCGCTAATTCACAGCTCCACCCACAGTGCATTAGTGTGCCGTGTCTCCTCGTCCTTTCCCTCCAGCATTGACTGTTCCCATCTTTTTTATCTTTGCTGGTTTGCTGGGTAGGAGGATTTTTTTTTTTTACTTGTGATTTAGAGCATTCTTTTTGTATCATTGTTAAAAGTTTACAAGTCTTTAGAAGATTGTTTATATTCTTTGTCCTCTTGTTGGGGAATGGTTTTTGGTCTTATATTTCTATTATTTGTCTACATATCTTGGATTTGTTGTTATTCAGTCATATCTGATTCTTCAAGATATGGGGTTTTCTTTGAGAGATGCTGTAGTGGTTTACTCTTTAACCAACTTATTTTACAGATGAGGAAACTGAGGCAAGTGGGGTTAAGTTCCTTTGCCCAAGGTCACACAGCTAGCAAGTGTCTGAGGCTGGATAAACTCAGATCCTCCAGACTTAGAGCCCCATATATCTCAGATATAAAACCCTTCTCTGAGAAATGGGATATGAAAATTTCCTTTCCCACTCAACTGTTTTCTCATGCTAGTGGCGTTCAGTTTTTATGGAGGAGTTTTTCCGTTTCATACAATCAAAGTAATTTGGTTTTCTGATTGCCTCTGGTTTAGAATACATCTTGTGCCCATGGCTATGGAGATAGACGACCTGCCTCTATGTTTGTTTTTTTATGATATGATCTTCAATACTCAGGCCACATATCCATTTAGAATGTAGCATAGAGGATGGTGTGAAGTGATGGTCTAAGCCTAGTTTCTGCCAGACTGCTTTCCTCTTTTTTTCTTAGCAGTTTTTATCAAATAACAAGTTCTTTCCTAAGTAATGTCTATTTGGGGGCTTTACCAGACTTGATCTCTGACTCTTCTCCTTCCGTTCCATTTCTGGTGACACCTGAATTATCTTTTCACATTGGTGTTCAGAGAGGCAGATGTATGAAGAATCCTGGTTAAAGGGTGGCAGAAGAGCACCTCTCATCATGGATTTTCCCATCTGCTTTTTCTTGGCAGGCTTCGGTGTGAAGATGATCAGTATGGCAGACATGAAGAGCAGTCAGTATGTCCCCATACACAGCCGGGAGATCCGGGGGCTAGCCTTCAACAGCAGGCCCAACAGCTGGCTGCTGTCAGCTGCGCTGGACAACACCATCAAGCTGACAAGGTGCAGTTTTCTGGGAAGGGAGGTGAGGGAACGAGGTTGGGCAGGGTGGGAGAATTCTCCCTGAGCCATGGCCTCTTTCTCATAATGCTATAGTCCAGCAAATTCAGCCCTCACTGTTAGTCTTAAATGCCTCATTCTCTTCATCTTACCCTTTGATCCCTGTATGACACCAAAGAAAGGAAATCTGTACAAATGAAAAACCCAGTTAATTTGTTTTGAAATCAAAGGGGTCAACATGAGAGTGAATCTAGTTTCTCAGAGTGGCCTTAATGAGGCTGATTGATGTTGACAGCCTGGCATCTCTGCGGTGCACTTAATTCTACATCGTGTCTCTGTTCATCACTTTCCCCTCTTCCCCAAAGTCTGGAGACCAACACGGTGGTGCAGACGTACCACACTGGGCGTGCCGTCTGGAGCTGCTGCTGGTGCCTCGACGATGAAAATTATATCTATGCCGGGCTGGTCAATGGCTCGATTCTGGTGTACGATCTCAGGGACACCAGCTCGCATGTCCAGGAGTTAGTTCCTCAAAAATCCAGGTAGGAAGGTTACTTCTGTTTTTTCTCCTCATGGCTTTCTCTCCTGTTGCACTGAGTCGTTAATAATGATGGTGGTGACAGCTAACATTTACATAGCGAGTGCTTACCGTGTGCTGGAGGTGGCGCTCACTGCTTTACTATTATCACCACACTTGATCCTCACAACAACTCTAGGAGGTGTGTTATCTCATTTTACAGATGAGGAAATTGAGGCAAATGGAGTTTTGTTTTTTAAATGACTTGCCAAGGATCACACAGCATGTGCCTATGGCCAAATTTGAACTCAGATCTTCCTGACTCCAGACTCTTATTTATTGTGCCAGCTCTCTGCTGCATAAGGGCTCATGCTTAGGGACAAGGGGAACAGTGTGACCATCAGGATCACAGATGAGGAGCTGTAAATGCCAAGCCTGGGGTGTAGGGGCTTACGGTGGTCCTAGAGGCTGGAGGGGGTCGCTGGCATTTCTGGGATGGACATGCAGAACAATCAGATTGGGCAGTTGGTCGGCTCTGTGAAGGGCATGAGGATGGGGAGTCTTGAAGGGGCTAAGTTGTGAGCTTGGGGCTTTAGTATTTCTGTGCCTCTATAGAAACAGAACTGTTCACCAGAGGAGATGATGACTTCTAGTTTGCCTGTGTTGAATTTTCAAGGCCTCTGGGACACCCACTTTGAAATGCCTAATTAATCATTTGTGGAACAGTCCTGGAGCTCAGGAGACCCAGGCGTGGGTAGGTGATCATTGTACCTCCATATGAGAGTGTGTAGACAAAAGAGAGAAGAGGAGCCCAGGCCAGATTCCTGGGGGACCCCACGGTTAGTGAGTGCAACATGCATGATGAATTAGCACAAGAAGTAGCCGTCTCAGAGGTGGGGAGAGAACCAGTGGCCATATCGTCTCTGCCTACAGTGTTTTCTCAGTTGTGCCCTGAGATGGGGGGGCTTTTAAAAGACCTGGGAATAGAAATCCTTGTCCGGTTTTTCCAAATGTATCTTCCCCTTCAAAATGACTGCTATTTTTTCATGTAGCCTTAGAATAACTAAGCAGATGAGGAGAAGAATTCATTATTATAGTAGAGCTTTCTTTGGACTCTGAAGTAATATCTTAGCATCTTCACAGCAAAACTGATACATTTGGAATTTATCTCAATTAAGGAGTGTCTGCCTTGAGATACGTTGGGCCCCTTCTGTGAAAGGGATGGACGGAACATGGGGCCTTGTAGTAACTTTGGCATCAGCCAAGCCAGGAGTGATATTGCCTGAATTTACCTTATCGTGAACCACACACGTAGTGATGATGATCGTAGCTCACATTTCATAGAACCTTGTGTGATCCAGAAGGGCATCCCCTGCAGTCGATGTCAGAGGCTGCAGAGGCCAGGGAGGACGAGGATGGAGAGAAGGCCACACTGGGCAGAGCAGCTTTAGTGGGAGGATGAGTGAGAGCCAGAGCCCAGGATGCTCAAGAGGGAGCAGGTGCTCCATGTATCCATCAGCATGGGCCAGGCATCTTACAGATAGTCTCCCATTCAATCTTCACAACAACCCTGTGAGGTAGATACTCTCATTATCCCTGTTTTATAGCAGAAGAAGCTGAGGCAAGCAGGTTAAATGATTTGCCCAGGGTCACACAGGTAGGAAATGTTAGCAGCCAGATTTGAACTCAGGTCTCTCTGACTCCAGGCCCAGTGCTTTGTACACTGTGGCACCACCAGCTCCCTGGAAGATACATGGAGCTAAGTGAAGTGCAGACACTGATCACAGGTGGCAGCATCCAGAAGTTTTGCTGAGAGTCAGGCCTGGGGGATCCCATAAGGACTGTTTAAGGACCAGTGAGGAAATTGGGTAAGTCACCGTGCAGCCCAGAGTCCGCCAGACTGGTCTGCTCTGGACTCATTCCATAGACCAGCCGGTACTTAGCACCTTGCCAGCACCAGCATGTTTGATGGCTATTGGTCATTGTGATTGGGAGATGTTAAGTGCTCCAGTCAGTGCCTCTCATGTGTGAGCTGTACTCACTGGGTCAGTGGCTGTGCTGGGGTGGCGATGGAGGATCCCGCTGCGCCTCCATGACTCAATAGATGGTCTCGGGGAGTTACTGGGGCCCTGATGCCTTCCCAGCTCCCTCACTGGGACCATCCTCATCTCTGCTGGGGCAGCTCTGTCAAGCGAGGTGCAGCTCAAGATCACAGGATGTAGCACCAGAGGAGTAGCTGTTTTGTAAAAGTTTCTTGTTTTACAGATGGATAAACCGAGGCCTGCAAAGGGGAAATGACTCACCTGAGACCTGGCCTCTGGCTTTAAGCCCTTGGCTCTTTCTTTGTTCACTGTTATGAGCGCTGTGCTGCCTGCTCTGACATCCGCCGGGGCGGCTCTGTGCTTCACTGGCTGTCCAAACCCTTTTATTTTCCCCGGCTTTGATCGTGTTGATCGTTATCCATAAATGGATTGGGTTTTTCAGGCAAGATGATAGAGGGAGGGATTGTTCAAAGGGAGCCCAGCTTTTCACTTGCCTTTCACAAATAGAAACAACAGCAAAGAAAAACAGCTTTAAAAAAGACAAAAGCCAACCAAGATGGACTGTGAGCAAAAGGGAAGGAAAATGATGATCTAACAACCAAAAACCCTAGAAGGAAGCAGCCAAAAAGGAGAAAGTACCAAAAGTAATGCAGATCAAAAGGGACCTGCCCCAGGCTGTCCTCGCAGGTCTCTTCTGTGGCAGGGGGCTTAGCCAGGGGCCTGGAACTTAATTTTAAGATGTTTGGATATCTATCTTTTATTATAAATGGTCTTCTCTGTCATCCTCTGGATTTTATTTTGAGCGTTTAACAAGATGATTCTGAGTAGGTGCTCTGTGGCCCTTTTGTGATGGAATTTGAAGGAGGTAAACAGAACAGAAGTTAAATCTAGTAAAAAGTGAACAAAACCAACTAGAAGAGCTTGGATAAAGTAAATCTCAGAGAAGAAAGAAAGCTTGAATTTAAAGTTGTTTCAAGAAAGATTGGGAAGAAATAGTAAAGAAAATGACAAATTAGGAAGACTACTTCACAGAACCATAGAAGTACTGCCATAACAGAAAACAGGGATTTCTGCCAACACAGATGTACAGGAGGAAATGCAAGCTCTGACCAAATTGTTCGAAGAATTAAACAAATAAGCCAATCTGAGTGGCAGCCGTGGCATAGTGGATAAAGAACTTGGCTTTGGAACCCAGGAGGCAAGACTTGCCCCCGACATACCGGCTCTGTGACCTCAGACAAGCCATTCGACTTCTCTGGGAAATTGCTTCGCACTGTAAGTGCAGACAAGAGCTTGGACCTGCTCCAGACCTTCCCCGTATCTTAGGGGAAGAGAGGTGGAAGATAGAAGCAGCCATCTCTGATGACGGCTGTTCCTGACAGTGTGCACAGAGCAGATCTTGTGAAGAAGATACTCAAGAAGTCAGTGCTGGCAAAAACAAGCAACAATATGTACATATAAAAGGAATCCACCTCCTCGTCAAGGAGGCATCCAAATTTCAACTAAACACCTTAATGCCTAAATATAATAAGGGAAAATACTGCCAATTTTTTCCCACAAATTACCTAACTGTGCAGCATTAATTATAACCACAGAAGACTTCTGAAACAATACAAGAGGTGATTGGCAGAACTTGGAACTAAAACTTCCACATATTAATGCCTAATACTAATTACATGTTATATATTAACAGTGTTAAGGTGTGGTGGGTAGAGCACTAGCTCTGGAGTCAGGAGGATCTGAGTGAAAAATCTATCTTCACACACTTAGCTGTGTGACCCTGGACAAGTCACCTAACCCCAGTTGGCTCAAAAAAAAAAAAGAATCAGTGGACCCTGTATTCAGAATTACCTTGCAAAATTAAGTATTTTGTATTGGTGCAAGAAAAGGACAGTTGAGAAATATTTTGACTTCTAAAAGTTTGTAGAACTTCAGAAGTCTTTGAAAAACAGGCCACCAACAGACACTTATTAGCCGTGTGACCTTGGGCAAGTCACTTAACGCCAATGTCCTGCCCGCTTCCTCCTCTCCAAAAAGCAAAAAAAAAAAAAAGCCACCAAGCAAAAAAGTTAAATGCTTAAGATAATTCTGATTCCAGAAATCAGATCATCTATCTGCTAACAAAATGTGAAACTGAAGAGGTACCTAAAGAGGTTAGGGCTGCCTGAGATCCCAAAATACCAACATGCCAGGTCCTGCGGAAAGAATTCTACTCAAGTCTCCTCAGCCAAAGAAAAAGTAAAGTTTATTGAAAGTTCAAGTTTGCCATATGGAGTAGACTCTTAAGGAGCCAGTCTTGGTTGTTGTGTGGAGCTTTCACACAGAGCAAGTCTGTGCTAAGCTATTCCAAGGCGCTCTCACAGAGCAAGTCTGCTAGGCCATTTCACGGCGCTCTCACCCAGATGGAGGGAAGATGGGGTCTTGTATACAGAGGAATCTAGGGGTGATTCAGAGGAGAAGGGTCTTCGGGAGGAGCCAATGAGGTCTGACTCCAGTAATGAGTTTGGGGAAGGACTTCAGGTGGAGTTAATGAGGTCAGTGCAAGAGTGGATTGATATTAAGGTGTTTTCCAGAGCATATACCTCAAAGATTCAAGGAGAGCTGGGGCGGGAGGGGGGGGGGGTGGTCCAGAGCCTACATCTTATCAAAACCACTCTGATAATTCTGTTGCCTAAATCACTTAATTGGTTCTTCGATGTCTTTCTGGAAAACAGAGACACCAAAAGGAAGGAAGAGGATAGAGGCAAAGCACTGATCCTTATTAAGAGGAAGCCTAGTTCAGATAGAGCAACAGGTCCAGGAAAAGGGCACCCACCCACAGGGGAATCTGGGTGTAAAAGGTGGTCCTTCAGCTACACTTGGAGGGAGGCTGGCATTCTGAACTGTGGAGGTAAATCTATACTTTATTCAAGTATAGAGGTGGGAGAAGATACCCCTTTGGCATGCTCCTAGACAGGAGGTGAGAGAATGGGCAGTAAGCCTGGAGTAGTAGAGTGTCTTTTCTCCTACAGGTGAGGGAGACAGGCCTGTGCTTTAGGAAAATCACTGTGGAGGATGGATAACAGGAGAGACCCCGACAGCAGCCAGACAATGAGCAGGGACTGTGCCCTCGTCCCAAGGAGAGATGGACAGGGCCTGAACCAGAGGGGGATGGCTATGTGAATGGAGGGAAAGGGACACAGGGGACAGGTTAGATGGAGGTAGAATCAGCCAGACTGGGTACCTGATTGGATGGAAAAGTAAAAATCAGATGACTGAGGTTGTGAAAAGGACACAGCAAACACATTTCTGGTTTGTTCCCTCATTTCCACTTTGTTATACATGAAGGATTTTTTATGTAAGATATTATCACTTATTTGTTTCCTTGTATCAGCGTTGTGGGCTGTTTTGCTCACTGCAGAGCAATGACCGTTACTTGTCCTTCTTCAGGTGTCCCCTGGTCTCCCTCTCCTACTTACCCCAGATGGCTTCATCAGCATTTCCTGCTGGTGGGATATTAGCCGGAAGCTTAGAAGGTGCCTGCTTCTGGAGACAGAGCGGCCGTAACTGCTTCGACCCTCACAGCCTACCCCTGGAGCCAGGCGGGTGCACTGACTTCCAGGCTGAGAGTCACAGCGGACACTGCCTCGTCACCTACCGGCCCAGTAAGTGGTGGCTTCCTGGAAATCAGCGCATGCTGTAGTTGGGACTGGACTTAAGAAAGTGATGGGGGTAAAGCTCATTAATCATGAAGGTTAAACCTGAAAGTGGGTCCCGGGGTTCCCTTTCTGTCTCTGCCATATCAGATAAAATGCGGTCAAAATCCCATTGCATAAAGACAGATCTCCTGTTCCCCTGCTTCTAAGTGTGAATGTGGCCAGATTCTGCCGGTGATAAAGGTACTCTGTAGGAGTAAAGTGGGGATTTGGGGACCGGTGGGACGTCTTTTTAAGCCAGTGCTGCCCCTGAGCAGTCATTTCTTAAGTTGGGGTGCTAGGGCAGGGCGCTAAAGAGCTGCCTGTTGCATGATTAAACAAGATCCTTCTGACCAGATAGGTAGCTCTGTAAATGCCGATTTTTAAAAAAATTTAAATAGTGTTTTATTTTTTTTCCCCAGTTACATAGTAAGAAAAAATTTACCATTCATTTTCACAAGATACTGAATTCCAAATTTTTCTCCTTCCCTTCCCCTTGCTGACTTATTATAGATAGCAGCTTGTTAGTGAGACAAGTTTTTGAAATCCCTAAGCCACTGCTAATTGTGAGTGGGTATAATATATTGTAAATGGGAAATTTTCAGAACCATGGAAACTTCTTGCCTTGTTAAATTGTTCCTTGTGCTAGGGTTTACTGTGTCTAAGAGACATCTAGCCCTTGTAGAATATTTAGCAAAGATACCTTCCCTAGAGCATTTGGAAGATTGACTTTGAGAGGAAACAGAAGGGAGAATGTGTAAGCTTTGTTTGTCTTTCAGTAAAACCTGACCTGCTGTTCCCCTTATGAAATAACTTCCCTTTGTAGTAGTGCAAACAAGTCACAGGTTAAAGGCACCCTTGACATCTGGAGACCCTCAGAGGGACAAATTCCCATAACAAATTAGGGCTGTTCGTAGAAGAGATACTGCCTCAGCTTGGGCCGGAGCGACTCTTGTTTTCTCATCGTCCAGGCTTTATTTATGAGTTTGGTTTGGGCCACACCGTTGGGCCTTGCTTGCTCTTGAATGGTGGCCCCTGACTTCAGTAGGTCTCCCCTGTTCTCTCTGGAGTGTACAGGGCCATGCTTCGTGGGATAGGTCCAGCTTGCAACATGTTCTTTCTTCCTCCCCTAGATAAAAACCACAGTTCCGTGCGCAGTGTGTTGCTGGAATTAACCTGCAGTTTAAATGAAGCTACTGAGCCAGTCTTTTCGTGCCGGCCCATTCAGACATTCGTTGCTGGACCCACTTGCAAACTGCTGACCAAAAATGCCATCTTCCAGAGCCCAGAAGACAATGGTAGCATCCTGGTGTGTGCTAGTGATGAATCTTCAAATTCTGCCATGGTAAGTTATTAAAAACGAAAGCAGCAATTTCAGGTTTGAGCTCCAGGCCGGGAATCATTATTCCTGATTTCTAGGTTCAAATCTCAGTTAAATTTGCCGCTGCGTTTTGGTTATATAGGCCTGCAGCCTCCCTACATGGTAGTAAATATTGCTGCTTTCTGTCTCTTGTCATTACTTTGTGAGTGAAGGTTAATTCTTAACACAGAAGCTCTTCCTTCTAAATGCAAACAAGCATTGGGGAGAAAACAGCAGGAGCCTTTGACCCCCAGTGTCTCAAGGTACAGCCCTTGGTTGTACAGATGTTTCAGGATGGCAGCAGCCAAGTCAGAGCTTGGGTAAGCTTTGGAACTCCCAGGAGAGCTGTCAGATTCATCTCCACCTCACAACTTCAGGGCTACTGGGATTTATGGTTCTTGTCACCATGGCTGTACCATGTACCAAGGTGGATCCCAGCCAGCCCCACCATGCCTCAGAAAGTGGCTTCATGAGTAGCCTGTGCCCAGTGGCCACCTTCTCCAGGCCCACAGAGTCACATGTCTCTAGTACCTTTTACCCACCAGAGTTCATTGAGAAAAGCTCCCAAAGGAGGTGACACAGCATGAAGTTACCTCCATATCCAGGAGTGGTTTTAGAGGAAGTTTGAATTTATCTTCAAAGAAGCAATCAGAAGTTTGTCTTCTGCAAAGGGATACCTTTCTTGTATTCTTATCTTCCCTCACCCTCCATCCTACCCACACCTAACAGGAGAGGGAAATAGTTTTATATTGTGTAAAACTGAGTCGTTTCCAAAGCCTTTCCAAGAAGCACTTGTAGACATTTGTAAACATAAACTTACTCTGTCATGTTTGTACTTTTAATGGGGTGCCATTGCAGTGACGAGCTTCTCCAAACAAAGGGTGTTTGTGTTGGTGTGTGTGTGGACACTTCTTTTGACATCGGAGAAGTGTTTGTGTCTGAGCCCCAGCCCATGTGCTGCTGGACCTGTAGGATGAGGTTGGGATTTTCAGTCCTTGGTCTTTCTGTGCACCTTTGGTTCCTCATCCGGAAAAAAGCACTGGGCTTTGAATAGCAAGTGAGAGCTGGGAGCTGTTTCCCAGTTTTTCTGACTGACTTACTCTAACTTCTTCCTGACACTACTAGGAAGAGAAGTTGGTTTTGGACTACAACATCCCTGGACCTGGTAAATGGCAGAAGGAGGGCATTCCAGCCATCACTGAGGGGGTAGTGACTGCACAGGCAGAGGGAGCCTCCCAGCCCCCAGATCCCTGTGTGGTCTTAGGCTTTCATTGCCTGCTACTGTGGGGGTCCTGAGGCACAGGGCCAGGCCCACTTGGGTTCCAGCTCTTCTCTGCCTTCTCCCCAGCTGCCTCCCTTTGGAGAGCTGGTTTCTTCCGTTAGGAGAAGATAGACTCCCCTGTTGGCCTACGTTTGTGTCTGTGGTGCTTACCTGGCAATAGCAAACCTTTACCTGCCTGTCTGTCTTTCCCCTCCTTACCCTGATCCCACTAGGCAGGTGGCCCTCAGACAGAAGGCAGGCCCTCTCATTGCAGATAAAATGCTGGGAAGGTGAAACAGCATCTTCTCTTTGTCCTGTGGTCCTTCCTGTTCCCTTACCCTGTACCCAGGTTTGATGTCGGCTGCCTGACACGTGTGTCTCTTCTTTCAGATCTGGGATGCAGGCAGTGGGAACCTCCTTCAGAAGCTCCAGGCAGACCAGCCTGTACTGGCGCTCTGCCCCTTCGAGTTCAACGAGCACAACTACTTGGCCGCCCTGACAGAGAAGGCTGTCAGGATCCATAAATGGGAGTGACGACGGTGAACGTCCAGTGCGCTGCGGGCCTGGCCTCTGGCAGTCACATGGCAGGCACAGGCTTGTGGCCAGATTTCAGCTGGAGCATTCTGACTTTAAAAGCTGAGCCTCCACACTGGTGGAGAGTGCGGCCAGGAGTCTTTTCACGCACTTCTCCTGTGCAAGGCTTCATTTGTTTTCTCTCTCTGGTCTCCTCTTAACTAGCTGGATTCAGAGAGCCTCCAGATGGGGTGTGGTGTGTGAAAGCTCCCCCTGGGCTTCGCATGGACTGCCTTTACAGAAATCCTGTTTGCTAGTTCTGTTCTTAACTGGTGCAGAGGATTGTCTCTCTGATCAGATATAAGGGAGTGCTAGGAAATACAGGAAACTTGGATTATTATTGACTAAATAGCCTGATGAAGGGCTTCTCTTAAGAAACAGGGTAGCTTTGGATGAGGCACCACTCTGTGGCTCCCCCCTAACTGGCTGTGCGCAGAGTCCCTTGAGAAAGCTGCCTAATGTGACATGTAGGCTGAGGGGAGGAGGGGAAACTTTAATTTACCAGACTTCTTGGGATCTCAGGATATATTTGTCTTAGCATCTGAAGGCTTAGTCTTCCTTCTCCTTTAAAAAAATGTTGGAAAAACAACAGGAATTATGTCAAGGTTAATTGTTTTCTCTCTGTCAATAGCAACCTACAAAGAAATGGCAAACCAGCTAGGGTGGCAAAGGGAGGGGACTTTTAGCTGACGTAAAAACAGGGAGCATGAGCAGAAGGGTCTCTTCAAGCTAGATATCAGAAAAGTCCCAATATAGCTGTTATTTATATACACCCCTGGGGATGAGCATTGTGCTGCCCCTTGAAATGTCTGTAAATCCCAGGTGCACTGTCAACACGCATAGTATTGTTGGTACCTTTCTCCATCCCAAACAAGCTAGATTCTAACACCTTCCACTCCTCTATGTCACCAGGGCTTGTTTCTCTAAAAGGGTTAGCAGTAGAATGACAGCATCTTTACAGATGATAGGAAAAGCTACATTCATGTCAGAAAGACTTGAGCCACTTTTTCATCCTGCAAAGGGGTTCAGTTTGGATATTTCTGTTCCTTTAATGGAGGATTCGTGTAACCTGAACTGACAACCCAGTGACCCAATCAGAAAAGCTTCCAGGTGCAGGCCTCTGAAATGAGAACTGTGGTGCTTGGAATGCGAATTTTTTTCAATTTTCTCAAAAGATTGGAGGCTTATCATAATTTAAGGAAAGAGAAGGCAGCATTGCTCCCAAGCACCCATCAGAGATTGTTCCCATTAACTGGGTTGGCCATAGTTTTCTGGCCCAAATGTTCCAAGAGCCTGCTTCACCCTTTGGTGCAGGCTACACTGTTTACTAAATTAAATGCCGCATTCTCCCTTCAGATCAGCCCCTTTCCATCCCTTCTCAGGGACACTTTAAAACCCCAGCTTCCTGACCCATGAGAGAAAGGAGAAAAGCCCACTTTTATCAGCCAAAGAAGGTTCATTTGTTCTATTTTGATTATCAGGAATTGTTGCCTCAGTCTGGGCCTGGGGCCCAGATGGCAGCACAAAACTTGAGTTACCACCCACTCAATTGGGCCTTTGAGCAAACAGACTGTCAGCAGAAATGAGGAGGGCAGGCACTGGGCACAGGCTCTGTCTTCAGAGAGGCCCTGACTAGGGACCAAGGGTGGACTGTCGATTGTACTCCGTATCTGGGTAACCCCAGAGTTAGCTGCCCAACAGTTCAGGTGCGTTAAGGTTACATACAGCAAGGGATGAGTTTCTGGCTCAGAATCTGCTAAAGGACAGGAAGAAGAAGTGATTTGGGCAGGCAAGGTTGAAATTTTGCCAATTCTTGCTTACTTGCTTTATGACAGTGAATTCAGGCTTTTGGCTGGCAAGTATGAAGGAAAACAAATAACTAAATTTAAGCACTCCCTCAGAATGCTTTGTTGGGAACAGAACTGAATTCTTCTGGACTTTGTGGCCAGAGCCATCGGTGCTTTGTCAAGTAGTATGAAGGCATGCTGTGATGTGGACAGGACCAGCACCTCCTGCCTGTCAGCCTTCTGACAATTTGGTCTGCACTTATCCATCACAGGGTTGTTCTGTTAGAGCATAGATTAAGAACCTCTTTCTCATGAGGGCCTGTGTCTGAGGATCCCTCCTTCTAGAGTCTGTAGGGTGTGTCTTTTGTGGCATCTGGCACAATTTTAATTTCAGTTATTTCCCATCTGAATCTTGGAGCCAGCAGGGATTAGAGTATTTGGGGGCTTGTTTTGCGCCTAAGTCCACACTTGCTTGGACAAACAAGATTATGTGATCGAAGAAACCTTTGTCTAATTGTACTTTTCGTGTCCTCTGTGTATATGTAAAAATAAAGAATTTACAGTAGGCTCTCCCACTTTGCCTGTTACATTTGTATGTGTTGATGTGCTCTTCCTCCTCTCCACCAAGTCTAGTCTCCACATGGTAGATTTTTCCATCTTATTCAGGTACGTATTCTCTAAACTCCTAATGCGAAGTCCTCTTGATACATCCGACTTCAGCTGTGTCTAAAATGAAAGTTTTTAAAAAGCGTGTCATGTTGTTTTTAAGTGAATCAGCTCTTAAAGCTTTTACTGGAACTGTCCATTTTACTGATGTATTTTCCCACTTACTGACTCCAAGCGTTTCCCCTGAGGTGTTCTCAGAATGCTAGCAATTTCCTAGGGGATGTCCAAGAGGCATGCCCAGAATCCTGATGGTGGGAACCTAGATGGGAAAGGGGGAAGGGGGTCCTAGCCGGGGGCAGGTTCGTGCCTAGATGTCTGGAGGAGATTTGAACTTGGGCCTCAGACTTCACCTAGTAGGGAGCCTAGAAGCAGCTGACCACAGCAACCTCATGCCTTCTACCTTGGTATTTTTGTAGGACTGTTTCAGTCAGCAGTTTTCACCACCATCAGCTATCATGTTACTGGTGTTAGAAGGGCTATAGATAGCTTTGCAACTAAACCTCCAGTAGACTGTACTGGACCCTCAGTGCAGTACCAGGAAGTGGGGAAGGTCTCTGATGTATTCCCCTGGCAATGGGGGAAGAATGGCAGGCATTTTTTGAAAGGACCTGGCATGGTGAGCACTGTGCTCTGGAAAGATTATTTCATCCAATTGAGGTGTGATAAATGCCAGCATGGAGTAAAACGTACAGATGTGATATGGTTTTGTTTTGGTTTTTTTTTTTTGCTTTTTTGGAGGGCAGTTGGGGTTAAGTGACTTGCCCAAGGTCACACGGCTAGTTTTTTGTGTTAAGTGTCTGAGGCCGGATTTGAACTCAGGTACTCCTGACTTCAGGTACTATTCACTGCGCCACCTAGCCGCCCCCAGATGCGATATGTTAATCATGGACTCTATTATGCTTGGAAACGATGCTTAAACTTACAGTTGAGCAGTATTGTAGTAGGTAGAAGGGCCATGGAGCCATCCCCTCTTGCCCTTTGGTTTGTCAGCCTTAATCTGACCACCAGGCCTCAAGATCTTTAGTTTCATGTTCTTTTGGGGAGTGTTGTGGACTCCGGCAGTTGGTCAAGAAACATGAAGCAAGCGTTTCCTGAATGCTGGGTTCTGAGAATATGAAGAAGACAGAAACAACCTCCCTGCCCTCCAGAAGTGCACGTCCTGACAGAGGAGACAGTGTGCAAAGTCATGTATATACAAGATGCAAAGGGTTGAGGCAAGTGGATGTGTTGGTAGAAATGGAGAGGTTTATGATAGTGATTTAGGAGCCACAAGAAGTTAGGGAGCATGACCCTTCGGGATGGCAGACTTGCTGACCAGTGTAGGTGACAAAAGGAAACTAGAAATCGTGCAGCGCATCAGGGCAGGTTGCAAAAAATTGACGTAAAGCTGCAACTTGGTGCCTAGTGTTTTACATCATAAAATTGTGTTATTTCAAATACAAGATTCAAAACATCCTCAAGAATTACATAAACTACTGTGGTTATTCAGTTGTATCTGACTCTTCATGACTCCATTTGTAGTTTTTTTGGCAGAGATACTGGAATGGTTCCCCCTTTCCAACTCATATTACGGATGAGGAAATTCAGGCAAAAGGTTAAATGACTTGCCCAGGGTCACACAGCTAGTAAGTGTCTGAGGCCAGATTTGAACTCACAGAGATGAGTCTCCGACTCCAGGCCTGGCACTCTATCTACTGTGCCACCTAGCTGCCTTACTTTTAGGTTTAATCCTCCTTATTAACATTTTGTCCATCACTTTGTCTAGATACTAATCAACAAGACAGTCAGTCTCTGATTTGTAGTATTTGCTTGCTGATTGAATAAATGGATGACTGCACTAGCCTTTCCTGATCCACTTCCCTACCTACACCCTCAAGTTACAAATACTTCTGGTAACCCAGTGCATCATGCGTAATTAGTGTTTAATAATTACTTATTGACTTGAAGTGGGAGAGTTGAGAAAAGAAAGAGAGTAGCGGAATCCAAGATAAAGCCTTAATTACAGCTACCATGAAAAAGTCAGTTTAGTGACTTACTGGCCCTAAGTATAGAATGAAGCCTATTCTGGCCAGCCTGGTCAGTTCACCTGTTCCAGACTGGGTCTTGTGACTGGTGAGGTCTTTGGTTATGAGGCCTGGGTCATGGGTTCTATCCCTGCCTCGTCCAATTAGCTTCATTCTGTGCCCCAACCAACCATAGTTATGTTGCATCCCAGGAACCAGCCAGCCAGGCAGCAAGTGCCTGCCCTTGTTAATGAGGGGGAGCTGGGGGGGGGGGGGTGGAGGGGAAGTAGAGGGGCCAAAGTTGGATGTATAGAGTAATGCCTGAAAATGCTTCTCTACTCTTGGAAACAGCTCAGTGAATGGCCAGCTGATGGTGGGTCCCTGGCATTCTCTTATCTCAAGCAACAAATTCCTTACCCTGTATGGATTTCCCTTTAGCTTTGTGGCATTTATCCCAGGGAGGGCTTAGATAAGAAAGGGGAGAAATGTCAGGAATCCTTTTTAATAAAGTCAATACCCACCAATAAGTTATCAGTCACTTAGGCCCCTGCTGCATAGGTGCTTCAGAGTCTGAGAAGGCTTTGATCCCACCTTCCTAGGGAGGAGAGATCTTCGAAGGGTGACTAAATGGGCACGCCCCTGGTGGAGAGAAGTCTTTTACAAATACCTAACTCACCCCCTGCTTCAACCTGAACACAGACCAGCATATGCAGGAGAAGGCAGTGAGTTCACCCAAGGGCCTAGAGAAAGAGCTGTGTCTGCTGGTTTGGCACACCCTGCCCTAGGGATGGTCCAAAGGTGCCTCATGGGAGGTTCCCCTCTTTACTGTGCCTGGCTTATCTTGATTGATGAAGTTCTTTATCATCAATCCCTATCATATTTGCTGAGTACCTACTATATGGCATTGTGCCAGACCCACAGGGAAACAAAACACAAAGTGCATTTATGGAGGCCTTGCCTTTCAAGGTTAAGCATCACTTTGCTCCCAACACTGTAAAAGAGTTGTGCTGAGTGTTATTATCCCCACCTTATCACTGAACAAGTGATCCCAGATTTCAAGTAGCTCTATCTCTCTGTGTCTTCTTGTTTGCTCCACATACAGGAGTTCTGAATGGGGAATGGGGAATGGGGAATAGGGAATGTGAATGGAGGGGGAGACCACGAACTTGAGAAAGAGATTATTTCAACAAACTTGTTTCCTTTATCATGCTATGTATGTTTATATAATTTAAAAACATTAGTCCAAGTAGGGGTCCACAGGCTTTCCTTGACTGACAGTCAATAAACATTTAAGGGCTACTATGTGTGAACACTGTGCTAAGCAGTGAAGATTTAAAAAAAATTTTTTTTAAGAGAAGACTTTCTGTCTTCAAAGAGTCTGCAGCTTTTAGGGGATGCAACATGCAAACAACTGTACATGCAAGATAGAAACAAGATAAATTGGAAAGAATCAACAGCAGGAATTAAGAATCAGGAAAGGCTTTCTGTAGAAAGTGGGATTTTAGCTGGTACTCGAAGGAAGCCAGAGAATATGGAAGGCAGAGATGAATGAGGAGAGAATTCTAGGCATGGGGGACAACTGGGAAAATGCCTGGAATTGGGGGAGAGAGTGTTTTTGGCAGGTGGTACACATCTGTAATCCCTGCTCCTGGGGAGACTGAGGCTGGTAGATCGGTGGAATATTTGAGTTCTGCACTGCAGGTGGGTGAAAGCCAGTCAGGTGTTTTTACTAAGTCCAGTACCAATATGGCAAGCCCCTGGGAGGAGAAGACACCAGGGCTGCCCAGGTGTCCTAGCCCAGGTTGAGAGGGGAACAGATCAAAGCTTCTGTGCCAATCACAAGCAGTAGCATACCTGTGAGTGGCTGCTGGACTCCTAGCCCGTTGTGGTTTGTCCTTTATTCTCGAAGAGAACCAATGACATCAGGGAGGTGATGCCAGGATGTGCAAGTGCATTGGATTTAAATGAAGAAGCACTTCTATGCTAGGCAAGACAGGAAGACCCAATCCCCAAAAACAAAAAGAAAAGAAGGTCCCCTGAACTAGAACTTCATTTTCAATGTCTTCAAACCATCCCCTCTCCTATCTGGTTTTGCCCTCATTTTACTAGAAGATATTTATTAAGTGCCTACGTATTGACTATGCATATTTATTACAAAGGTTTTGTTTTCCTTTTTTCCTTTCTTGGTGCTGGATAGAAGATAGGAGGGAAAGAAAATAGATGCTTGTTCATTGAAAAAATAATTAAAAAAAATAGAAATCCAAAGACTCCAGCTTCTGGGATAAGAACTCACTAACAAAAAACTGCCAGGAAAACAGGAAAATAGTATGACAGAAACTAGTCGTAGATGAGCATCTTATACCCTATACCAAGATAAAGTCAAAATGGGTACATGATTTAGATATAAAGTCTGATACTATAAGCAAACTAGGAGTACAAATAGTAGTTTACCTGTCTGATCTATGGAGGAGAGAATTTATGACCAAATAAGAGATAGAGAACATTATGAAATGCAAAATGGGTAATTTTGATTACATTAAATTGAAAAGCTTTTGCACAAAGCCAATGCAACCAAGATTAGAGGAAAGTAAAAAGCTGGGGAAACAAATTTTATAGCCAGTGTCTCTGATAAAGGCCTCATTTCTAAAATATATAGAGAACTGAGTTGAATTTATAAGAACACATCATTCCCCAGTTGATAAATGGTCAAAGGATATAAACAGGCTGTTTTCAGAAGAAGAAATTAAAGCCATCTATAATTATATGAAAAAATGCTCTAAATCACTGTTGATTAGAGAAATGCAAATCAAAACAAGCACATCACACTTATCAGATTGGCTAACATGACAAACCTGGAAAAAGATGAAATGTTGGAGATGTGAGAGAATTGGAACACTCATGCATTGTTGATGGAGCTGTGAACTAATACACCCATTCCAGAGAGCTATTTGGGGGGGAGGGGAAAAAGGAAGGGAAGAAAATTCAAAATCTTATGGAAGTAAATGTTGAAAACTAAAAATAAATTAATTATAAAAAAAAAAGAAACCAGTGGCTAGGTGACACAGTGAATAGAGCACTGGCCCTGGAGCCCTCAGACACTTAACCCTCACTATCCATGTGACCTTGGGCAAGTCACTTAACCCCAACTGCCCTGCCTTTCCCCTCCAAAAAGAGAAAAAAAAAACCTCCCTCTCCAAAATAAAAAAAAGTGAGTCAGAAAATTAAGTTCAGTGTCAGAAGTCTCTTTTCCTCAAACATGTCTATGAAAATCCCTTTTCACCCCCATGCTTCATGTGAAAGTATTCCTTTACTTTGTAATTTGTGATGCTAAAAATAAGGATTATGATATCATATTAAAATCATTGTATGGGCTCTTAAAAATAAATAAAAATAAAAAACAGTAAAAAGTAAACTAGGGGGAACTGCCTGCTAACACCACTCCATCTAACAACTCTCATTCTCTCTCTCTCTCTGTCTCTGTCTCTCTGTCTCTGTCTCTGTCTCTGTCTCTGTCTGTCTCTCCTCTCTCTCCTTCCCTCCCTTCTCTCTCTCTCTCTCTCTCTCTCTCTCTCTCTCTGTCTCTCTCTCTCTGTCTCTCTCTCTGTCTCTCTGTCTCTCTCTCTGTCTCTGTCTCTGTCTCTCTCTCTGTCTCTGTCTCTCTGTCTCTCTGTCTCTGTCTCTCTCTCTCTGTCTGTCTGTCTGTCTCTGTCTCTGTCTCTGTCTCTCTGTCTCTCTGTCTCTCTCTCTCTCTCTCTCTGTCTCTATCTCTGTCTCTGTCTCTCCTCCATAGTGGAAGGGATTCACCCAGGGATGCCACCAGAGTCTTCAAGGCACGATGGAAGGAAGGAACCCACAATTATCTTAAAAAGAGGACTTAAAAAATTGGTACATTAATCCAAGCTATCAACAACCATAGGAAAAATTGTTCTAATTCCCTTTTTTAATTAGAGAAATAAATTAAAGTTAAAGCAACTCTACAGTTCTATGTCACACCCATCAGCTTGTCAAAGACAACAAAATGGACAATCTGTCAGCCAATAAACATTAATTATCCACTGGGTACCAAGCATTGTGCTGAGCTCTATGGATACAAGGAAAATGGCATTTGTTAGAAGGGCTGTTGTAAACAGACTCACTAATGTCCTTTTGGTGGAGCTGTGAATTGGTGCAGACTTTCTGGAAAGCAAATTGGAACTATTTCCAAAACCCCACAACACTGTGCATGCCCTTTAACCCAGAAATACAACTATGAAGCTTCTACCCCAAAGACATCGAAGAAAGAGGAAAAGGATCCATGTGTACAAAAATATTTACAGCAGCTCTTTTTGTGATGGTGAAGAACTGGAAGCTTCCTGAGTGTCCATCAATTGAAGAACGGCTAAATAAATTGTGGTAAACTGATAGAATGATAAAGAAATGATGAAGGAGATGTTTTCAGAGAAACCCGAGAAAACTTGTATAAACTGATGCAGAGTGAAGCGAACAGAACCAGGAGAACAATTTATACAATTACATTGTAAAGACAAACCCCTTTGAAAGATTTAAGAACTCTGACCAATGCACTGACCAACTATGATTCCATATTTATCCTAGATTTTAGCAAAGCTTTTTGACAGAGTATTGCTTGCTATTGAAAAAGATGGAAGAATGAAAGCTAGACAGAAGAGGACTGCAAATGACTGAAGGCAGAGTAGTCATCAAGGGTTTCATAGCCATATGGCCAAGTGGTCTCTAGTAAAGTGTAGCAGAGTTCTCGGTTTAGCCCTGGATTATTTCACACGTTTATCAAAGCCTTAGATGAGAGTGTGAGGGGACAATTATCAAATCTGCAGAAGACACAAAGCTTGAATAAACAGCTAACAACGCATATTGGAGAAGGGATTCTTATTCAGGTATAGTTTGAATTACATAGCCTTTGTTTCTGCAACTAATGAATCTTTGCCTTTAGGTCAGCCTCATTGGTCTTGTTTATGCCAAAGGCTTAAATTATGATCCCAAAGAGTACTATTGAAATCCTGACCATAATCTTCTTGATACAGTTTAATCTGAAGACTTCTTAAAATATTTGGACTGATGTCAGGACCTATGCCATCTAATTCATTAAAGATGCACATGCCTAGTCCAAACCCTGCTCCTTCCCTGGTACTTTCTTTCTTTCTTTCTTTTTTTTCATTGACTTGTTTATTTACTTTCAGTTTACAAGATTCAGTTCCACAATCCCTTGAGTTTCAAATTTTCTCCCCTTCTTGCCCTCCCCCATGGCGGTATGCAATCAAGTAAAGGATCTGCAAATATTTTCACATTGTACAATAGTCTGGTTGTATAGAAGGATTGTAACCAATGGAGTGAACAATGGGAAAAAAAGAAAAAAAAACAGATGAAAAAGAATGATAGCATGTAGATTGCTTCAGTCTCCATTTAAACTCTGGTCTTTCTAGATATTTCTCTGAATGTAGACATCTCCTTCCATCCTGAGACTTGCAGAGTTGTCTTATACCTGTGTGTTGCTGAGAAGAGTCCAATTTATCGAAGTTGGTCATCACACATACAATGTGTCTGTGATTGTGTACAAATTTTTCCTGGTTCTGCTCTTCTCACTTAGCATCAATTTGTATAGGTCTTTGGTGAATATGAAGACCATCTCCTCCCCATTTCTTATAGCACAATAGTATTCCATTGCATTCATATACCACATATACCACAACTTGTTTAGGCATTCCCCAATGGATAGACATCCCCTTAATTTCCAGTTTTTTTGCCACCACAAAGAAAGCTGCAATAAATATTTTTGTATATATGGATCTTCCTCCCACTTCTATGATCTCTTTGGGATACAACCCCAGAAGTGGTATTACTGCGTCAAAGGGTATGAAATTATTTGTAGCCCTTTGGGCATAGTTCCAGATTGCTTTCCAGAATGGTTGTATCATTTCACAGCTCCATCAACAATGTTATTAGTGTTCCAATTTTTCCACATCCTCTCCAGCATTTGTCGTTTTCCTGTTTTGTCATTTTAGCCAATCTGATTGGTGAGATGTGGTACCTCAGAGTTGGTTTGATTTTCATTTCTCTAATCAATAATGATTTAGAGCATTTTTTCATATGCTTATAGATATCTTTAATTTCTACCTCTGAAAATTGCCTGTTCTTATCCTTTGACCATTTATCAATTGGGGAATGACTTGTATTCTTATAGATTTTACTTAATTCCCTGTACATTTTAGAAATGAGGCCTTTATCAGAGACGCTGGTTGTAAAAATTCTTTCTCAATTTCCCACTTACCTCTTAATGTTGGTTACATTGGCTTTGTTTGTGCAGAAACTTTTCAATTTAATGTAATCAAGATTATCCTTTTTGCATTTTATAATGCTCTCCAACTCTTCTTTGGTCATAAAGTCTTTACTTCATAAAGTAAATTACTTAATTTACTCCATAAATCTGACAGGTAAACTATTCTTTGCTCCCCAAGATTATTTACAATATCAGTACTTAGATCATGCACCCATTTTGACTTGACTTTGGTGTACAGTTAGATGATGGTCTATGCCCAGTTTCTGCCATACTATATTCCAATTTTCCCAGCAGTTTTTGACAAATAGTGAGTTCTTAACTCAGAAACTGGGGTCTTTGGGCTTATCAAACAGTATATAACTATAATCATTGGCCACTGAGTATTTTGTACCCAATCTATTCCATTGATCCACTACTCTATTCCTTAGCCAGTACCAAACAGTTTGGATAACTGCTGCTTTATAATACAGATTAAACTCTGGTACGGCTAGGCCACCTTCCCTAACATTTCTTTTCATCAATTGCCTTGATATTCTGCTCCTTTTGTTCTTCCAAATGAATTTTATCACTATTTTTTCTAATTCTGTAAAGTAATTTTTGGTAGATTGATTGGTATGGCACTAAATATGTAATTTAATTAGATCTCTGGAGAAAATTGAATGGAGATAAAAAGGAATATACCTTCTTTTCAGCAGTATGTGGCACATACACAAAAATTGGCCATGCCCTAGGGCATAAAAACCTCACAATTCAGTGCAGAAAGGCAGATATATTAAATGCATCATTCTCAGATCATGAAGAAATAAAAATTATATGCAATAAAGGGCCATGGAAAGATAGGCAAAAAAATAATTGGAAACTAAATAATTTAATCCTGAAGAATGAGTGGGTCAAACAAGAAATTATAGGAACAATCAGTAACTTCATTTAAAAGAATGACAATAATGAGACATCATACCAAAACTTGTGGGATGTAGCAAAGGCAGTACTTAGGAGAAGTTTTATATCTCTGAATGCATACATGAAAAAATTAGAGAAAATGGAGGTCAATGAAGTGGGTGTGCAATTCAAAAAGCTAGAAAAAGAACAAATTGAAAATCCCCAATTAAATACTAAATTAGAAATAATGAAA
>CM053595.1:288287669-288305020 GCA_028646575.1 Pseudocheirus occidentalis
ACCATTGGTCTTTCTTCTAAATTGAAGGGAAACAGTCCATGTGGAGAAAGGACCTGATGTTCCTGCTGCCACCAGCAGTATAAGCCCAGGAATAACAATCTCCTCCCCACTACCACCCAAGCTCTGACCCAGCAGTTATCTTCCATGGTGGAAATGCTACTGAAGTCCCAGAAAAGTGTTATTGCCACCAAGATCCTTAGTAGTAGGTGCTTAGAAAATGTTTGTTAAATTGAATTATTGAATTCATTTTATTGGTTTCTCATCCTTTTACTGTTAATTATTCATTTGGGGAAGCTGGTGTGATGAAACAATTTTCTTAACTCAAAGCAAGTCAGTTCAGTTAGCATTCATGGATACATTTGTTAATTATTTGGGGTGGTATGCCAGAAGTACAAAAAGGAAATCAACTTTGGAAATATCGTGGCCAGTATATGTGACTGAGGCTAACATACCTGAGGTAGACCCACCTGGAGGAGCTCAGCAGTGTTCTTTTATCTTAAGTTTTTGTCTTTTTGAAGAGGGGAAGGCAGGGCAGTTAGGGTTAAGTGACTTGCCCACCCTCGCAGCTAGTACATGTTAAACATCTGAGGTAGGATTTGATCTCAGGTCCTCCTGACTCCAGGGCTAGTGCTCTATTCACCCTGCGGTGTTATTTTAGTTGTCCTACACTGATGACACAAAGTCTATTGGCACATCAACCACTAATGACTTGCATTGTCAGGTAACTGACTTGTCTTATTTTCTTGGATGCTTGTGTTGTAGAGGGGTTAGGCAGGTTTTTTTTTTTCTTCTGTGTGTGTGTGCAAAAGAGAAAAATCTTTGAATTACCAGGATTCCTTTATCTCTGGTTTAAGTGTGGTAGCTGTGTTAGTTTAAGCTTTGATTTGTTCCAACTTTTTATCAGATTGTTGTGAGCATCAAATGAGATAACTTACAAAAAATACTTTGTGAATCGTAAGGTGCTGTGTAACAAGCTCATTGTAGTGGTGCCTAGCACAGAATTCAGAGTCACAGGGGGCCTCTTGGCAGCTGTCAAAGACAGTACACGGCTGAAAAGGAGTCCCCACTACCATGTACCTGACGGGTGAGCCATGTAGCAGGCTCACCGGGACAGGGGAAACTCACAATCCCTGGTCATCACCTGTCTGTATCTGGGTAGGGGTCACCTAGTCCAACTCTGTCGGTTTAGAGATGAGGAGACTGAGGTCCAGGGTGATCAAGTGACTTGCCTAAAATCATACAAGGAGTAAGCATCCGAAGGAAGAAAGGAAATACACTTACTAAGTGCTTACTCTGTGCCAGGCACCGTGCTAATATTTGTGATGCTAAGTGATTTACAGATATCCCTTCTGATCCTCACAGCAGGCATGGAAGAGAGATGCTGTTATCTCCATTTTATAGATGAAGTAACTGAGACAAGGTAAGGTTAAATGACTTGCCCAAGGTCACACAATGGTGTCTGAAGTCTGATTTGAACTCGGATCATCCTAACAGTGCTCTCCCCCCTGTGCTGTCTTGAATATACATCCTCTTGGTGTTCTTTTCAGTGTGCTAGCCTCTTCTGATAGCCAGCTCAGTCCACTTTTGGATAGCTCTGATTGTAAGGAAGTTTTTCCTCATCACAGGCCTCAATTTGTCTGTTTATGACTTTGTAAAATGGCAGATCTATTGTGCTCTGATTATGCCAGTTGTAGGGTGGCACACTCTCCTGAGGGATGGTTCCACCTCCACGAGAATACTGAAGCACTGTAGAATGACAGTCCATGCCAGTATGGAAAGAAATGGATTTTACTGGAGGGAGCTGACTCATGAGACTGGTGTTTTGTGGCAGGAGGACAGTAGTAGATCTCAGCACCAACTTTAGATCAGGCCAGATAGTATCTAAAAACACAAAGAAGGCACAGTGCCAGGGCGGGCCCAGGGTCTCATGCAAATTTTTTCAAGGGATAGAGTTGCTTTTGCTGTTTACATTCATTATGATACTTGAGGTCATGTTCCCACACTCTCTGCTCCTACCACACCTTCCAACCCTCATGCCCTGCTCATACATTTTTTCTGACAGTTATCTTCTGCAAAGTTCCCTGAATGGTACGTGAGTGTTTCTGTTAAAGAGAGGAGGGAGTAGAGAAGCTCCACAATGATTTACACTGGAAGCATGATTCATGACAGCAGTATAAACACAAGCAGGAGAACAACACAACCAACAAGAGAATTACCACAACTGTCACACTTCTAAAAAGAAGAACTCTGCCTCAAGGGAGATCAAGAGTCAGTGGCATTTGGTGATTAGTGGAAAAAACTGAATTTCTCAGCTTAATTCAACACATGCTAGCTGAATTTCTGAGCTGGGTTCATCGCTTGGGCAGTTTTCAACATATTAGGGGTGATACAGATTAGAATCATTTAGAAAATGGAATCAGGATCTTTTGATTTTCTCAATTTTCCCTTTTTATCAGTGGGAGACCTGTCACGGGTCAGAGTAGGAGCAACAGGATTGATGAATCATAGTACTAGCCATGGCAAGAATAACTAAATCCAAGGATTAATTTTAGAGGGGAGGTTTACATGACGCCAAGATAACTGAGCACATTCACTGTGTAGACAACAGTGAAACACACAGCCAAAGTAATTCAGTAGTGACTGTCATCATTAGCTAGCATCCATTCTTTGTGCCTTTTAGTCCCTCTCCCAGAGTCCATTTAAATCATCAGATTTCATCTTGGATCCTGATGTTACGTGTAGTCTTCTGGCCTCTAAAAACATCTTATCTAGCTCTCGGGTGGCTCTGCAGAGGACTCCTCTTCAGTAGATTTACTTCTGTGGTTCCAAGTTACTTGTAGAGATCCTTGGATGTTCCCACTAAAATCTTTTACAAAGCATCTCAATACAAGTTAGAACATCCTTTCAAATTTTATTTTTCTGGTAACTAATCCATGTGGTGAAAATAATGAAAATCTTGTGATTGATTCTGACCTTGTTAATGAGGTATAAGAGGAACTTCAAATTAAGAACCCTCAGTTCACTTGAAACTTCAGAGAATTTATGTTTTTATATACCTCATTGAAATCATTTATATTTGACATATATGATTGTCTGATCTTGTTGCTTTCTCAAAATTGGAAGATGGGGGTTAGTTGGTGGCCCAGATACTTTACAGACTGGCATGCTATCTGGACTTTGTTCAGAGACCCTATAGCCTTGAACACCCAAGAAATTAAGGGCTCCATTGGCAGCAGCCAAAGAAACCTCCCAGGTGGGGCGACAAATAAGAATATCATCCACATACTGAATTAAGCTTCTATCACCTAATTCCAAGTCCCTTAAATCCCTTCCCAAAGCCTGATCCAAATGGAGTTATTCCAAAAACTTTAGGGCAAGACTGCCTGTGTTAGCTGATATGGACTTGATTTCCCAGGTAGTGTCTATTCAAAGGCAAAAATAAATTGTGAATCTGTGTGAAGAGGTATACAGAAAAAGGCATCTTTGAGATCCAGGCCAAAAAACCATTGGTACACCCCCCCCAGCCCCAAATCTGAGTGAGTGTAGCATATGGGTTAGGGACAATGGGGTGTATTGGAATAACAGCTTCATTAATAGCCATGAGATCTTGAACCATTTGGTATTCTCTATTTAACTTTTTTTATGGGAAGGTAGGGATGTTACACGGAGACTGACAAGGGACAAGGATTTTATGCTTAAGGAATTTTTCAATTAATGGTTGCAGTCCTCCCAAGCCTCTGGCTTACTTGGATATTGATGGTGATAGGGGAATACATTAGGGTCTTAGAGCATGAGTGGCTTACCCAGAATTTCCTGATCCCCCCTAATTGACTCAGCTGTCTCCCACACTTCCAGGGCAACATGGGCATTCCTGGTGAGCAGAGGGAAAAGGGAAATGAAAGGTTTAGCTAGAGCAAATTGGCTCCCTAATTTCACCATTCTGTCTCTTCTCAACAGAGGGGTGGGGCAAGAAGAGATGATAAGGAAGGAATGTTCAAATAATAGATCCTCAAAGAGGAAGGGGAGGAGGTATGTATGCCTGATGACATCCTTTAATTTTCCTTTCAGTGCCCTTGACACAACAGTAGGGCCAGAGTAGTTGGTTAAAAGAGAGAATGTAGCCTCCACATTTATTATAAATCGGGTAACCTTACCTTTGATTTTGATTTTTGCCAGGGTTTGGCAAGAGAGATGGAGAAAGTGGGAGGGAGCACTGCCAAGTCGAAGGCTCTCCTGTCATTCCAAGTCTTGAGAACACTGGAGGACAGGGAGCTGGGCAGTGGAGCGGCTCCACCACTTTTCCAACCTTGGGGACAGTCCTTCCTCCAGTGTCACTCCTGATCACATGTTGGGCATGGTCCTGGAGGTATCAGTGCTTGGGGGGATTGGGAGGCCTGGCACCCTGGAGGGGCAGTCCTTGAACCAGTGACCCTCCTTGTGGCAACAAAAGCAGGTTTCCCCACTGTGCAAGTTGCTAGAAGCACCTTCAGGTCTTTTCCTGACCATAGTACCTGTCAAGAAGTGAGCATGTTCTCTGTCTCTAGTTCTTTCCCTGCATTTTCTCTCTTCTACTACAACTAGGTCTCTGTTGTTAAAAGACTACAAAGGCCAGCCCCAGTAATTGGGCCTGTGGTGTTTGGGGTCCCATTACCAATTTCTGCAGTTTCCTCCTAATATCTGGGAAAAACCCATTAATGAAATAAATGCCAAGAATTGCCGACCCTTATATAGAGTCAGGATCTAAATTCATGTACTGCTTAATAGCTTTTATTGGCCAATCCTGGAAAAGGGCAGTGTTTTCTTTCTTTTCTCTCAGTAATTTCCTTAATTTTTTGAAAATTTATTTGCTTCCAAAATCCTGTTATTAGACCTTCTAACAGGCAAATTACCATATGGTCTCTCTTTCCCTATCCTCTCTTTTCTGATAATCCCATCCTGGATCACTGGTGGAACAGCAGCCCTTCCTGGAACGTATTTGGTGGGGTCAGAGCTAGCCAAAGAATCTGCAGATTTTGGGGCTCGTTTCAAGTCTCCTCAGCGGTAAAACAGGTGGAGAAAAGGATATGCAAATCACCAAGCTCAAATTGAAGAGATAAATCCCTGAAGCACTCAATCAGGAAATTTAGTGAGATCTTCAGAGTATCGACCCAGTTTCTCTTTAAGCTGAATGAGGTCTGACATAAAGAATGGGACATGCATTCTAATTGTCCCACTGGACAAGGCAGCTACTTGCCTTAGAGGAAAAGGCCCTGAAGGTATAGTGGAATGGGTGGCTTGGGAAGAGAAATAGCAAGACCCACTTAGGTTTTGGTTGTTTTCTTTTTTGGCTTTTAGGAGAGGGGAAGAAGGTAGGGCAATTGGGATTAAGTGACTTGCCTAATGTCACATGACGTGTGTGTGTGTGTGTGTGTGTGTGTGTGTGTGTGTGTGTGTGTGAAGTGTCTGAGGTTGGATTTGGACTCAGGTCCTCCTGACTCTGAGGCCAGTACTCTATTCACTGCGCCACCTATTTGCCCCAAAGACCCATTTCTTGTGAGGGAGGGGCTGGGGAGTGCTGGCTGGAGAATTGGACTGCAAGGCCAGGGATCTGGCTGGCAAGGGGAAAAATTAGCTGGCACCTGAGAAAGAGGAGGGGCCAGAGAAGGAGATGCAGGGTAATAGACAGGAAATGAGAAGGGGAGGATCAGAGGGGAGAAGGAGAATGAGGCAGGAGACAGAAGGGATGGGCTAGAGAAGGGAAGGGAAAGGAGGGAAAATGGGTTGGCCAAGGCAGGGTGTGGCCTGGGAAATGGGAAGGGTCAGCAGAGACTTAGGGAAGACCAGAGGGGCAGGAGGGAGCAGGGCAGGTGGTGGGAATGGAGGCTGGAAAGAAGGGGGGGGGGGGAGCAAAGCCCTGAGGCCATAAAAAGAGGGTCATCCAAAATATCCATTTGACCCCCATTCCCCGTTTGTGCACTGGCTCTAGCTACAGGCATCTTGCAGGTTTTTTTCTGAGAATGAGGGAGAATCCCGAGAGAATCTTTTTCTCAGAATCTTTTTCTGAGAATCCCAAGAGAACTGGATGAAGGCCATTATGTGGGTATTTTCATCCATTTACCTTCTCGATGACAGTACAAATCTAGCTGTAAGAGTATTGCATTGTAAAGACCCCCAAATGGGCCATGTTTCTTGGTCCTCCAGGTGATACTGAGACTGAGCTGTGTTGCAAAAGAACACAAGCCTTTTCTTTTTAAGTTCTTTAGAGAAACTAAACTTGTTCCAATTTTGTAAAAGACAACCCTAAGGTGAGTTTTTGGGAACTGAAAAGGATTGACCCATCACAGGCCTGGGGGCTGGGAAAACAAAACAAAGCAAAAAAAAAAAAAGTACCTGAAATTCCCAATTCTCTAGTGTCCCAAGAAAATTGGGCATATGCTTCCCAATAGGGTGTCTGGTCCCCTATTGCTACAGAAGGTGTGCACAGGTCCATGGCCTTAGGCTGTTGACCTGTGGGTATTAGAAAGAAAATAAATTGTATCTGGGCATTTAGCAACTAGGGATGGATGGGACCCTGAACTGTCCATCTTATCTGAGTCAGGCCTGCCCTATAACCACATAAAAATAGTGAGTATGCACAAAAAAAGGACAAGATAATTTCAGGAGCAGCTTCATTTCGGAGGTAGTACTCCTACTTATGGTAGAAGCTTAAAAGGAGGCCAAGGATATGACGAGGCTGAGGCAAAGACAGCGTGTCTCCCAGGCGAGGGGGATAGACAGCAGAGTGCATGAATATGGGAAGGGGTGTCCTGCGTCATGGAGAGCACATAGGCTAGTCAGTGTGGAATCTAGAAGGGTAGCTTGGTATCCAGGCTCTTCTAAAGGCAGCCCAAAGTAACCTTAGCTTTCCTGACTGCCATATCCACTGCTGGCTCCTAGTGAGTCTTTTCTAGACAAACTGTTGTCTAATCAGGACCTCTCTGTCTTGAACTTGTGAAGTCACTTTCTTTGGGATTCTGGGGTAAGACTTTACCTTTTCCATATTACATTTCATCTAATTCAACTCTTTTTTAAACTAGCTGAGATGGAGAAGGGATGTATTCAGACTCTTTGGTTACTGAATTATGTGTATTTGAAGAAATTTTGCAACATTTTCTATATGGATATAAAATCTACTATTAAATAAAAAATAAAATCCTATCCAAAGAGTAAATTTTCAGGAAAGGTACAGTTTTATTTTGATACAGCTTAAACTAGCAAAAGTCTTCAGTCTCCCACTCCACCCCATCTAGCCTTATCTGAGGAGTTTAGAGCCGTATATTCTGTTGTTTCTTATTTGCAAAACAGAGTTAATTATTACCTTTTTTTTACTTGAATTCTTGAAACTGAGAAGGAATCTATGTAGTTTGGTTATCACATTAGTTATGTGGAGGGTAATGATGTAATGAATCCTTGTATCCCGTTGTATTTCAGTCATTTTCCCCCATCCACCCTTAGGTTTTCTTTGACCAGCTCTCAGTCCCATTCAGTCTTCCCCATTCCGTGTGTAATTTCCATCTCTACATTCTTTAAGTGTTAAATATCTTGGTTTTAAAATGTTGACTTTAAACTACTAGAAAATGATACTCAATATCAAGGTTCTCAACTTTCTTATGCTTGTTGTCCAAAATAACAATCAAGCCTCCTACTGTGTGAATAAAAAGGATTTTCTAGTTTTAGAATATCTAGTAACTTTTATACTTAATTTTGTACTTCAGTAGTTTTTTTAGTAACCAAATATTTTCTATCAAAAAGTCCCAATTTTATTTTTATGTGACCATATGTGGGTGCCTATGTTTTTTCCATCATTTACTTTTGCCTCAGTCTCTAAAGGTGATATTTTTACAATAACCTTTTTTTGGGATGTTTTCCTTTTCATTATTGTAAGCATTTCTACCCTAAAGAAGAAATCCCAGATGATAATTTAGAAGAGGATGAATAATTTACTGACTCTAACCAAGGAGGAGTTGATTTTTGTCTTTACTGGGCCATTGGCAAGCATCTACAAAAAGAGAATAGAGTCTGTACTTATAGAAGTACTGTGTTTTGGGATTAAGAATGAAAAGACTATTGTTAGATGAAACCTCTGGGTTTTAGACGATTTTTGTGCTATGGAGATTATTTCCTCTTTGTTTCTTTTCTTTAAGACAGACCACCACCAGACAGGCACTAGAATGATTCCTGCGATGTGGTTGTTATCCCTTTTTAATTCAGAATTCATGGCTATGGATATTACTTTATACAGATAACCTGGCTCCACAGCTGTTTGTTTCTTTCTAGAGTTGTGATACTATCACACTGTCCTCACTGGAATATGGATGTTGGATATGGGTAATGAGGGAGTGAAGAATCACACCTGAATTGTAAGCCTCAGTGCCTGGCATGGATGACAGTGGTACTCTTGACAGTGATAGGGAAGTTAAGAGGAGGAGAGGGTTTTGAGGGAAAGAGAATGAGTTTAGTTTGGGTGATGTTGAGTTCAAGATGTCCAATAAAGCAGTTGGAGACCTGAGACTGATGGAGACGTTAGGGCTGGATAAATAGTTCTGAGAATCATTAGCATAAACATGATAGTGGAATCAATGGAAGCTGATGAGATCACCATGAAAAATAGCATAGAGGGAGAAGAGAAGAAGGCCTAAGGCAGAGCTATAGGGGTGCTCACAGTTACTGACTGTGACTTGGATGAAGATCCAGCAAAGGAAACTGAGGAGGAGCAGGCAGATAGGGAGGAGGAGATCCAGGAGAGAGAACTGATGAAAACCGAACATACCCAGAGAAAAGAGATTATCAAGAAGAGGGTGATCCATAGAGTCAGAGGCTACTGAGAGCCCAAGGAAAGAAGATTGTCAGCTGCAGTCCCAGGAAGGGGAGAGAGGATTTAAAGCAGGTGTTCTGTGCATGCTGCAGCTTCTTGGAGTCACAGGTGAGAGTTGAGTGAGTCAGGTGAACACCAAAGGTAGATGAGCAGCCTGGAAAAGGACTCAGCAATCCTCACAACAGAGGTGCTAGTGTTTCTGAACACCCCATATGTTCACCACTTTGGTTAAATGAGAACTGGCTGTACTGTCACATTTGATGTTAATAAGAACCCTTCAAGAGAGGTGTTATTACTCCCATTTTACAGGTGAAGAAACCAAAGCTCAGAGAGGTTCTGTGTGTCTGAGGTGGTTTTCAAAATCAGAACCCTTTGTAGCACCAAGACAATATTCAGAGCGCTGAGGGTGACTATGAATATGCAGGCATAGTTCCAAGTTGCAAAATATTACAGACTCTCCATATAGAAGACAGAAGTGAAACATTTATTCACATACCAGAAAACCTAATCCATCATAGCAACAAAGAAATATATATATATACACAATAACATTGTAGAGGGTAACACCATCTTCCCCCTGCTTGGGTCTTGCCACAAACAAACATTCACAATCCTAGCTGTCAGCAGTCATCAAAACTACTTGGTACTGGCTGAGGAATAGAATAGTGGATCAGTGTAGTAGATTGGGTACAGGAGACTCAGCAATCAATGACTATAGTAATCTACTGTTTGATAAACCCAAAGACCCCAGTTTTCGGGATAAGAACTCACTATTTGACAAAAACTGCTAGGAAAACTGGAATATAGTATGGCAGAAACTGGGCGTAGACCATTATCTAACATCATATACCAAAATCAAGTCTAAATGGGTGCACAATTTTAGATATAAAGGCTGATACTGTAAGCAATCTGGGAAAGCAAGGAATAGTTTACCTGTCAGATTTATGGAGAAGGAAAGACTTTATGATCAAACAAGAATTGGAGAGCATTATAAAATGCAAAATTGATCATTTTGATTTTATTAAATTGAAAAGCTTCTGTACAAACAAAGCCAACATAACCAAGATTAAGAGGGAAGTAGGAAATTGAGGAAGAATTTTAACAGCCAGTGTTTCTGATAAAGGCTTCATTTCTAAAATGGAGAATTGAGTCAAATCTATAAGAATACAAGCTATTCCCCAATTGATAATTGGTCAAAGGATATGAAGAGGCAGTTTTCAGAGGAAGAAATTAAAGATCTCTATAAGCATATGAAAAAATGCCCTAAATCACTATTGATTAGAGAAATACAAATCAAAACAACTCTGAGGAACCACATCTCACCAGTCAGATTGGCTGAGATGACAAAATAGCAAAAGGATAAATGTTGGAGAGGATGTGGAAAATTGGAACACTAACGCATTGTTGGTGGAGTTGTGAACTGATTCAGCCATTCTGGAACTATGTCCAAAGGGCTGTAAATAATTACATACCCTTTGACCCAGCAATACCGCTTCTAAGGTTGTATCCCAAAGGGATCAGAGAAGGGGGAGGAAGACCCATATGTACAAAAATATTTATAGCAACTCTTTTTGTGGTGGCAAATAATTGGAAATTAAGGGGATGCCCATCCGTTGGGAAATGGCTGAGCAAGTTGTGGTATATACATGTAATGGAATAATATTGTGCTATAAGAAATGGGGAGGAGATGGACTTCATAATAGTCTGGAGAGACATATATAAACTGATGTTAAGTTAGAAGAGCAGAACCAGGAGAACTTTATACGCAGTGACAGACACAACATATGTGTGATGACCAGCTTTGATAAACTGGACTCTTCTCAGCAATGCAGAGTTATAAGACAACTCCAAAAGACTCATGATGGAGAGATGTCTACAGTCAGAGAAAGGACAGAGTTTGAATGCAGATTGAAGCAAACTACCTGCTCTCTTTTTCTTATTTGGTTTTGTTTCCTCTTTCCTGTTCATTCCATTACTTACAGTCCTTCTTTACAACCTGACTAATGTCCAGTGTGAAAGTATTTGCGGATCCTATACTTGATTGCAGGCCACCATGGAGGGAGGAAAAGGAAGGGAAGAAAATCTGAAACTCAAGGGAATGTGGAACTGAATCTTGTAAACTAAAAGTAAACAAACAAATTAATAAAAATACAATCCTAGCTGTCAGCTTGCTTGCATCCGCTCTCCCCCTCTGTTCTAACTGCTCTGAATCATTTTCTGCTCCACTCCTTCTTTTACCCGTTCGGCAAACTCCTCCCACCACAGGCTCCCATGATTACATTTGGCCTATTAAGGAGCAGGGAAGATCTTCAAATTCCCATTCCCATTACACCATTTGACCCCAATTTCAGGACTTTATATGCTATCCCATGTTTCCTCTCAGATAACATCAAAACATACAGTACAACATTAATAAACATATTTGGTGGTATACTGAATAGAGCACCAGCCCTGGAGTCAGGAGGATCTGAGTTCAAATTTGGCCTCAGACACTTAACACTTACTAGCTGTGTGACCTTGGGCAGGTCACTTAACCCCAATTGCCCTGCCTTCCTCCCTCCAAAAAACAAAAAAATAAACATATTTGATCCCAAATAGAATACTGAACAAAAGAGAAAAGGTTATACTGTTGTAAGCTTTCATCTTTTTTACTACCCTTTTTATCTTCTGGTAGAGTTACTTTAGATTGGTGAGATGGCCAGAAAGTAAAGGGGAGAAAAGCAAATCGGTTGTGACTTTGGCCAGTTCCTGGGGAGTTTAATTTTGATATTGGAACAAAAATAAATAACTGATTTAGGGGGGAGGAGAAGAATTTTTAAGTTATTCAGCAGTTAATAGAAAGAGGTCTACCTTGCTGTAGCTGGAGGTGGATCTTCAACAAGGATGAGCTTTGAGGGCACCTGAAGCTGATCCAGCCGAGTGAAGTTCCCCAGCCACCCTGATCCGCCAGCCCAGCATCAGAATGTTGGCCTTGGACTCCTCCAGCTAGTTTTGTGTCAGTGTGGTCAGGAAGTCTGGGCCGTTAGTGTCCTTAGTCAGATTTCTTACATAGTAGACACTTAATAAACTGTTTGCCAAGTTTAGAATTTAAAAATTTAAATAAATGGCATCAACATGGAATGTTATGAATGGCAGGATTTTTAAACCTGTTGTTGCTGCAAAATGAAGTAAGCAGAATCAAGATGACAGTATATGCAATGACCGCAAAATGTTACTAGTCAGAACCATGAAACTGACCAAACTGGGCCCAAATGAGCAGTATGAGTAGAGGCCTTCCTGTCCATCTTTGCAGGGGAGTGAAGTAGACAGCAAGTGGGGAATGCTGAATAAGATGGCACACACTCTTCTTACTGGTTTGTTTAACTATTCTGTACCCATCCCTCCTTTTATTTTTATCCTTTGTTATAAAGGATGCCTCTCCTGGGAGGGGAAGGAGAAAATGAGAAGGAGATCCATAAAAATTTACTTGACAAAATAAGGCAAAATTTCTGGTTTATACCAGTTGGCTTATTCCCTCTCTCCGTCCCTCCCTCCCTGCCTTCCCTCCCTTCCTTCCCTCCCTTTCATATATGAAGTAGTACAAAACATACCTTCCTATTAGTCATGTTGCAAAAAAAAAAATACCCAAAACTGAAAAATAAAGTGAAAAAGTATGCTTCAGTTTGCAGTCAGTTCATCTGTGTCCTCTTTCTGGGGGTGGCTAGCATTTTTCCTCATGGGTCCTTTGAAATTGTCTTTTTACCTATTTTTCTAATGGAAATAAGATAAAAGTGTTTTATATTAGGATTAAGTTATGTAGTATAAGAGGAAACACCAAATTGTCAAAACTGTCTGACTCAATATTTATATTACGCGCATTAAGAAAAATACTATAAAAGTGTAATGCTACATTTTTGTGGATTATGTGTAAGAGAACTCAGTATTGTCTTATTCCTTTAATTAATTAGGGTGTAGTAGGTTATTGATGTGGTGAGTATTTGTTACTCTGATTCTCTGGTATCCATCAGCCAACATGATTATTTAATAATTTAGCTTAGGATAGTAGCTTTTCTAGAAAATTGTCATACTATTATTATCCTACTGTTGGGAACATCTGTTCTTGCTTCACTTTTAAAATTTTTCAATTTTGCTTCTCCATATGTAATAGAGTCTAGCCTATTATGACAGATTATTCCATTGACATGTCAAATTATTGCAGAAATGAGCCCGTCTTTTGTTTTTTAGGACCTATATTTATTTTATTCATATGATGGCTTCCAGCTGGAGCTTTCCAAATTCTGATTAATATGATGAACTTTAGGTTTCCATGCTGTGACTCTATGGCAGGCCTGCACAATTTGCAACCACTTGCAGCATGACAAAGGATTTCAGACAACCTCCAAAAAAGGTAGAGGAAAACATCCTTGTATGTAGACAGAATCCTTTGGCATGTTGCAGATAGCCTTTAGGTTGCAAGTTGTGCAGGCCTGCTCTAAGGTATGAATCCTGTATTCCTTGAATGGACCCTTATAACATGGAATCTTGGTTTCTCTTTTTAAGTCTTTTAAAAAATCTTTTTTAAAAACTTACTTTAATCCAATCTAAAAAGAAGTTTTAAATGAGGATGTTGATGTCTCTGGCAGTTGTAGATGTGCACAAGTATTTCTAGCATGTGGCATTTTTGGCCCTATGTATCAGAAATAGGACTCAGCCCTTGACCTTTCTGATTTTAAGACATGCCTTCAATGTCCTGGACAGCCAGGTTTTATCTCTGTCACTTCCTTCTTGAAAATAATTCTGTGCTTAACTGGAAATCACCAGCCTCAATGAGCTGTTTATCCAAGTCCAGAAGCCTCTGAGACTTAGCAGAAGTTCAGTTTCCAACTCAGTTTGCTTGATTCTCTGTTAAAAGAGAAAATCTCTTCCTTCTGTAAACATCTTAGAAAAGTAAGGTGACAGATAAAAACACACCAATAAACTCACCTTAATCCAATCTAGAAATGGGATCTTATCATTTGGAAATTCCCTCTCTCAGGACGTATCTGCAGTCAGTTTTTGAATCAGTCTTGCTTGGTGTGGGCACAGCCAGTATAGTATATGTTAGAGGCTGTATGTGAGCACATTTTTCTCAACTCCCAAGATATATGTCTATTCACTACTCTTTGTGGCCTTTGATTCTGCAAATGCAGAATCCACAATACTATGAATCCACAATACTTCTATTAGATGATGTTCTTGGTAAGAAAGAAGATTCATCTGAAATAGTTGATTGTGATAATTAGTTTAATGTAGCTGAGGAGAAATCATCTAAAGTTTTCTAGGATCAAAAGACCTTTTCAAAAATGGTAATGCTCAAAATAGCCAGATAGAAAAAGATGGTGCACTTCTGGGGTTGTATCCCAAAGAAATCATAGAAGTGAGAAGACCCATATGTAGAAAAATATTTATTGCCACTCTCTTTGTGGTGGCAAAAAACTGGAAATTAAGGGGATGCCCATCAGTTGGGGAATGGCTAAACAAGTTGTAGTATATGAATGTAAAGGAATACTATTGTGCTATAAGAAGTGGAGTGGAGATGGACTTCATATTCACCTGGAGAGCTTTATACAAATTGATGCTAAGTGAGAAGAGCAGAACCAGGAAAAATTTGTACACAATCACAGACACATTGTATGTGTGATGACCAACCTTGATAAACTGGACTCTTCTCAGCAATGCACAGTTGTAAGTCAATTCTGTAGTCTCAGGATGAAAGGAGATGTCTACATTCAGAGAAAGATCTAGAAAGAACAGAGTTTAAATGGAGACTGAAGCAATCTATATGTTATCACTCTTTTCCATGTTTGGTTTTCTTTCTTTTTTCCCATTGTTCACTCTATTGGTTACAACCCTTCTTTACAACCAGACTAATATCCAATGTGAAAGTATTTGCAGATCCTATACTTGATTGCATGCTGCCATGATGGGGGGGAAGGGAGAAAATTTGAAACTCAAGGGATTCTGGAACTGAATCTTGTAAACTAAAAGTAAATAAATCAATTAAGGAAAAAAAGATGGTGCATGAGGTAACTGTTCACAGTGCAGGGTAGCCATTGGAATTATAGAAACACTGTTGGGATTAAAAAATAATAATACCCTTATTGAAAAACTGTCTTTGTTATAAATTCTTCTGGATGCTACCTGAAATATGTATGGAGAAAAAATACTGTATAATTAGTCCTTTTACAAAAGCCAGGTTTTAGAATAGATGAATTAGCAGTAAGACTGACCACTTACACTGCAACTTGACATTCAGAAAGAAATTGAATCACACCCTGTTGAGGAAGTAAGAAGAGGCAATAAAATACACCTGCTTCTGGCATGCAGGGTTTCTAAGTGCACATCAACGTGGAAGCCAGCCATTAAAGGACTCAATTTTGCTTTCTGGGTCAATATTTTTTGAGTGTTTACGGTTGCCAGAAAATAGAGTTGGGTATATTTTGTTTATATCACCTTGATATAACATCTTCAAAGAGTTTTGCTTAATTTTATCTTTTCTTTTAGCATTCACTTTAAGGGGACTTAAGAAGAGTTGCCTTCTACCTATTTTTAGAGATCATGTAATATTACTAATTTATGTTGTGCTTAACAGTTGACAGAGCATTTTATGTCTGTGATCTTAGTTGGTCCTCAGTCACATTTTTCTTATTAATATTTTAATTTTTCCCAATTACACGTAAAAACAATTTTAACATTCTTGTTTTCGTTCTAAATTTTGAGTTCCAAATCCTTTTCCTTCCTCTCCTTCCCCCTGCTCATTGAGAAGGCAGGCAATTTTACATAGGTTATATGTGTGTAATCATATAAACCACATTTAAACACATCTCCTTGTAAGTCATTCTGTGAAAGAAAACAGACAAAAAAAAGAAAAAATATCTTTGGTTTGCATTCAGGCTCTGCTAGTTCTTTCTTTGGAGATGAATAACACTGTTTTATAAGTCCTACAGAACTGACTTCGATCATTGCTTGTCTCACAATAGCTAAATTATTCATATTAGATCCATTATGAGGCCCTTGGATTTGTCCCAGATCATTGCATTGCTGAGAAGAGTTAAGTCTTATCAAAGTTGGTCATTGAACAATGTTACTGTTAATTGCACAATGTTCTCCTGGTTCTGCTCACTTCACTCAGCATCAGTTTGTGTAAGTTTTTCCAGGTTTTTCTGAAATCCGCCTGCTCATCATTTCCATGCATCACAATCATATGCAACAATTTGTTTAGCCATTCCCCAATGGATGGATACCCCCTCCATTTTTAATTCTTTGCCACCACTAAAAGAGCTGCTGCACATACTTTTGTACACCTAGGTCCTTTTCCTTTTTTTTTTTTTTAATCTCTTTGGGATACAAGCCTAGTAGTGGTAGTGCTTTGTCAAAATGATATTCATGGTTTTATAGTTCTTTGGGCATACTTCCAAATTGCTCTTCAGAAGGGTTGAATCAGCATACAACTATACCAATTGAACATTAATATTTTAATTTCCCCACATCCCCTCCAGCATTTGTCATTTTCTTTTTCTGTTATATTAGCCAATCTGACAGGTGTGAGATAGTAGCTTAGAGTTTTAAAATTTGTGTCTGTCTCACAAATAGTGATTAAGAGTGCTTTTTTATATGACTGTGGATAACTTTGGTTACTTTGTCTGAAAACTGCCTGTTCATATCCTTTGACCATTTAGCAATTGAGGAATGACCCTTATTTCTATTAATTAGATTCAGTTTTCTATGTTTGAGAAATGAAGTCTTTATCAGAGAAACTCACTGTAAAAATTTTCACAGTAATAATTATCTACTATGTATTTCTCTATTTTCTCCCTGTTTATACCTTCCCCCCTTTCCCTTTCCCTCTCTCCCACCTTTAACCTGTTCATTCTCAAAAGTGTTTTGCTTCTGACTTTTCCCTCACCCAAATTGCCTTCCCTTTTATCAGCTTCCCACTTCCATCTACCTCTTCCTACTTTCCTATATGACAAGATAGATTTCTACACTCAACTGAGTGTGTATTCCCTCCTTGAGCCAATTCCATTGAGAGTCTAGGCTCTTTTCATTTAATAGATCCAGATCATTCCTGGGTCTGTTTTCCAGATCAGTTGTTTTTCCAATGAGAGTTCACATTTTCCTCTGTTTTTTCATTCTTTTGAGTTTGTTTGATTGTTTCTTGATGTCTTCTAAGTCATTAGCTTCCACTTGCCCAATTCTAACTGCTAAAGAGTTATTTTCTTCAGTACCTCTTTTTCCACTTGTAAGTTTTTGGCTCTTCCAGCGTGGCATGGTCTACGGAGGGGTATGTTTCCTACTCTTTTGTTCTGTGCTCTTGTTTGTGAGCAACCACACGCACTCTTTTTTTTAATTTTAATTTATTTTCTTGGTTACATCATTCATTTCCACAAGGTTTTGAGTTACAAATTTTCTCCCCTTTTTGCCCCTACCCCCCAGCCCAGACATTGATCCCACTGTAAGACACCTCCCACAATCTGTTCCCTTTTATGCCCTCCTCCAA
>CM053595.1:288305520-288328245 GCA_028646575.1 Pseudocheirus occidentalis
CTGGGAGCAGTTTGGCCGGACCCGTTCTTCTCCTCCCCAGTTAGCAAAATCCACTGACCTTTCTCTTAGCCTTTTTGTCTTCTGACCTGATAAATGTGGTAATTGTGCCTCCAGTGCAGCCGATCTGCTCTCCTATAGATGTGGCTTCCTGCCCGATGCCCCAGGGCCCCACCTGCTGAGCTGCTTGTAGCAACAGATGTGCTTTCTTTCTTGTGGAGTTTTGGAGCTTGAAAGTCCGTTTAGAGTCCCATTTTATGAGTTTTTTAGCGTGTTTGTATGGCAGCTGTGGTGCTTTCCTGCTTCTACCCTGCCATCTTGGCTCCCACAAGCACTCTTTTCAGTGCTGGAACTGTGACCAAGGTCCCTGCTCCCCTGGGCTGCAAGCTGTACTGTGTTAGTGCTCTTCTTCTCACTGGAACTAAGACCCAGGGCTGTGACCCAGATTCAAGTGTAGGTAATTTGATGAGTACCTGGTGCCAGCAAAAGGACCCCTTGTAAATCTCCTTCTGACCTGTTGTCTGATCCCTTTATGGTCTGTAGACCGAGAGGTCTGGAAACTGCTACTGTTGCCACTGATATAGTCACTACAAGTCCGCTCTGAGCTGACTAGACCTGCACTGGACTGAACTCCTCTCTCATTTTGGTGCAACAGAGCTGTCCTGCTGACCTTCTGAGTTGTCTTGGGCTGGAAAATTGTTTCACTTTATCTTTTTGCAGGTTTTGTCGTTCTAGAATTTTAGAGTCGTTATTTAAAGGTATTTGGAGGGTTTTGGGGGGAGATCTCAAGTGAGTCTCTGCCTGCACTCTGCCATTTTGGCTCGGCCTTAGCTCCTTAGTCACAGTTTTCATTTGGGAAGACAGGTTTTGTAAAGCCAATCAGAGGCAGCTTCTAGGGTTCAGAATACCAGCATATTAACTCTCCATTTATTCAGTGACGGATTAAGGCAAAATATTCACAGAACAGAGAAAATCAAAATACAGTGTAACCCAGTCATTTAGCAAGTTCATGATTCTTTCACAAAGTATCTCGATTCAGTCACAAAGTATAGAGTCAAAGTACCCCCCTCCTCTGGCTAGTACAATAGTTTAGTCAGTCACAAAGTCTCTCTTCTCAAGTGGAGATTAGTTTCCAATCATAAACAAAGTACATTTGTTGCCTTACAGTTTTTTTGATAAAAATGGAAAAGATGCTCCTTCATAAACTTTCTTTTCAGAGGTGATATTTCATAAATGCAAATTATGTGAATAATAAAGTAATTTTATACAAAAAAAGTATTGCTTCATTCTCTTTTGACATAAGAAGTATTCATTAAATGCTGTTACATGGCAGGCACTGTGCTAGGTACTGAACATACAAAGCTATATATTTTTAAATTCAGTGAACTTAAGGAGCTTATATTTTATTAGTGAAACAACAGACATAAATACAGAAGATAGGATACCAATTAATTTGGTGAGGTCACTGGCAACCTGACAGAACCAGGAAAGAAGCGTGTAGGAGGAGGAATTACTTCAACTGAGCTTTGGAGGGAAGCCAGGGTTTCTCTGATGCTGAGGGGAGGAAGTGGGAGGATATTGGAGATCTGGGGACCTCTTGTGAAAATGTACTGGCGGCGGGGGGGGGGGGGGGGGGGTAGTAGGATGTCATGTGTAGAGTCAGCCACTTTGCTTGGAAAGGAGTTTTTAGAGGGCAGGAAAGACTATATAGACCTGTTTTGGGAAAATCTTTTAAGTGATACTCTGGATGTTTTGCTTATCTTTTCTAGAAATACAATGCTTCTCATATACTGCATTTGAACCCAATAAAAAGACTGTCCAAATTTACATCTTAAAAAGGGAATGAATGAATGAATGAAAAAAATAAGCTTGTATTGTTTATTGTGTTCCAAGCTCTGTGCTAGGGATGGAAATAGAAAAAAAAGACAATTGTACTGTCAATATATTCACTTTCTATAATCAAGAGAGACTGTTTATTTGACCTCCAAAAAGAGCCTTTTAGCATTATATAACACTTAAAGGCTTACACAGCACTTTACTTGTGTTGTCTCATTGATCTTCACCTCCATTTTGCTGTTGTAACTGTGGAGAAAAGAAGTTAAGTGACTTGCCTGGGGTCACCTTAAGTACCTGAGGCTGCATATGAGTTTTGGTCTTCTTAGCCTTTCTTAAATTCATTAAACATTTATTAAGCAACTACTATTGCCAGGCACTGTGCTGAGCCTTGAGGATTTAAAAAACAAACCAACCAGAAATAAACAACAACAACAAAAAAACCCAGCCCTTGGCTTCTAGGAACTTAACCATCTCATAGGAGAAGACTGGCACACCAGAGGAAGCTGGAAAAGGGAAACAGGGGACCAGGGAGTACCCAACATGAAGGCATGATGTTTCTTGGAGTCCACAGTCAGCAGAACTGCTGATGGAGTGTGGAGAGTTAGCTGGAAAGGTCTGAGCTCTCTAGAAAGGCAAGCTTGGGGAGGAGTTTAGTGTTTTACCTTTCAATCAGAGGTGAGAGGAGGCAGAGAGAATTGAGAAGGTATTGAGTGTGCAAGAATCCTCATGATGGTGAGATTTCAGGTGATCACTTATCCTGAGTAGAATGTAGCCTATGGTGTCCAAACCAAGCAGAGCTGCTGATGGAAAGTAGAGAGTTAGCATTTATATTAACCAAGTTAACTATTGGACAGTTAGGTGCTGCAGTGGGTAAAGCACTTGGTCTGGAGTCAGGAAGACTCATCTTCATGAGTTCAAATTTGACCTCAGACTTTTACTAGCTCTGTGACCTTGGGCAGGTCCCTTAACCCTGTTTGCCTAAGTTTCCTCATCTGTAAAATGAGCGTTAGAAGGAAATGACAAACCACTCCAGTGTCTTTGCCAAGAAAACCCCAAACACAACATGATTGAACAGCAACAAAGTTAGCTGTTAACATTGTTGGGAGAGCTGTAAAGAGGACCAGCCATTCTGGATTTCACTTTGGAATTATGCAAGAAAAGTGACTCATACATTGACATGACTAGGCTTTGTCAGTAAGTGAAGAAAAAACATTTATTATGCACTTATGTGTTAAGCATGGAGGTGAGTCAGTTCTGGTGCTCTAGGAGGATACTACAGGTATGGGAGAAATCCAGGCCTGGGGTTCTGGAAGGCTCAGCCACAGAGGTCTGCTTTGCAGTGTAACCCAGTCCTGCTTCTTCTGTCTCTACAGCCTCCAGGGGGCCAGGGCCTGTATGCAGCATCCTCTCCCACTGCCCGCTAATAGCCCTCAAAAAATATTGGTAACATAAAGGGAGAATGTTGACATGAAGAAAAAATGTGGAGTTAGCTAAAGAACCTGGTGTGTCTGTCAGAGCTTTTCAGGCCTTCTGTTTAGCTCTGTACTTCTGATTTGTCTTCTTGTTACATTTGTCTGAATTTTGAAAAAGGCAGGTTTAAATTAACCTTGCAGTCATTGTCTTACGGGGCCAGTCAGTAAATACCTGCTATGTGTCAGGAGCTGAAAAAAGAGGCAAAGAACGGTGTCTGCCCTCAAGGAGCCCATGGTTTAATTGGGGAAGGCTAGATGCAAACATTTATATAACCAATAATCTATTTACAGGATAAATTGGAGATAATTAACAGAAGAAACTAGAATTAAGGGACTTTGGTTTATAGGAAGTAGAATTTTAGCTGGGACTTGAATGAAGCCAGGAGGCAGAATTAAAGAAGAGAATTAGCCTAGTCAGAATGCCCAGAATTGGAAAATTATGTCTTTTTTGCATTTTATTTGCATTTTCTTTCAAATACTAAGATGCTATGCCCTTTGGTGTATGTATTTAGTATTAATATCCTTTTTATAATTTTATATGCTTTAAGAAAGTAAAAAGAAGCAAAAATCCAAAAATGTATCCAGCTATAGTATTCTTATCAATGGAAAAGAATTATAACAAAGTGGGTACTCATCTCTTGGGGAGTAGCTACCCAAAAAATGTCAACATTGCAGTATCATTGGATCATAGGAAATGATGAATATGTAAGATTCAGAGAAGTATGGGCCAATCTGTAGGAACTGATCTAAATGAAATTAGCATAACTAAAGGAACAGAGATACTATAAATGGAAAGATAACTAAAGGGAAAGTGGGAAAACCAGCGCAGGGCCTAGAGGAGAGATGATGGCCTGCATCACCCTCTTGGCAGAGAAGTAAGGGACTGTAGAACAGAATACACATACTCGATCACACACAGAGTCTCTCTAGTGAATGTTTTTGCTTAATAGTATTTCTTTTTTTACAAGGAAGGGTTCTGTAGTGGTTTGTGTGGGAAATCACTGATGAAAAGACAGGACATCAGTAAAACATACTGAGAATGCTGTTATGATAGGTAATTTGAAAAAGTTTACATGTACATCGGTCAAGAATAACAAATAGCAAAACTGATAATTTACAAAAAATGAAATTATCAATACTACATACACACATACATGACATAACATTGTAGTATTTAAAGGAAAAGGTAGCTGAATTGCGAAAAAGTTGAGGTTTTAAGACAATGATTGTAAGGTACTTTCAGTGTACCTGTTTCAGAGTTAAATGAATGTAACCAAAAGATAAATAAGAAAAAAGTTATGGAACTGAACAGAATGTCTGAAAGATTAGATGTGATAGAGCTTTGACAAATCAGACTCTTTAGCTAATCCCCTTTTTCTTCCTCATTGAAATATTTTCTCTTTGTGTTTTCAGAATTTCATTCTTGAGAGCTTCCTATCCCTCCTGGGCTGACTTCCCCTGTAGAATTTTAGTCCAGGGGATTCTACCTCTCCTTTCACTGAACACTTTGAAATCTACTCTCCCAAAATCTAAGGTATGTGTCAGACTGTGACCAGTTTTCCTTTCCTCTGTATCACAAATTTTAAAATGGAGTAATTAATTCCCCTGAAGGTTCTGATCATTTCTAGTTTAGCAGCTGTTCTTCCTCATTAGAATCCAGTTCTAAAGGACTGTTTTTCTGTTTGTTTGTTTTTTTTCTCTTTTTGAAGGATGAACTTGTCATTAAGGGAAGCCAAGAAATTGAGTTGTTCTGCTTTTGGCAGAGGGACAGCTCCAGCATATGTCTGAATAATTGAAATTTTCCATTGTTAATTATGCCATGGTTCTGTGACAGCCTTGTGTTCTATTTCCCAAACTGCTTAACTATTTTCTCTTTCTGTCCAGGTGGTCTGTAGCATACATCATTTCTTTTTCTGGATCCTTTGATTTTTGCCCAAATGTTCTCCAGCATGTTTCCAGAACTCTCTGGTTCTTGAATGTCCTCACATAGATATATTCACTTAATATTTGATGGTTCTTCCCATCCCAGTTCCCTTATTTACCCACTTTTGACTAAGTCACACCCTCCCAGGGGCCTAGTGATTAGGCCCAGCCCCTGATAGTCTGCACTCTCATAGCTGCTCTTTCCTTTCACCAACAATTGCAGGATCAACCTAAGCATGTTTTTCCTTGTCTTACTAAAGTCTCTTTCTCCCTCCCTTCTTTTTTCCCTTCCTTACTTTCTTCCTGAGGATTTTTCCAAATTTTGCCCAATTCCAAATTATGGAAAATCTTCAGCATAATTTCAGAAGGTTTTTGGAAGCTTTTCTTTTAGAGAGAAAGATTTGCTGTTTTGTAGTAGTAAGCATTTATTAAGTGCATGCTGTATTCCAGGTACTGTGTGAATCTCTGAGAAGACAAATAAGAAAAAGGCAGGCCCTACACACAAGGAACTTGTGACCTTTAGCTGGAAATATCTGAGCCTACTCTGAAGGAAGCCTCTGGGAGCAGAGAGACTGATGGAGGGCCTGCGAAAGTAGGGAGGATCCAGGCTGGACCAGTTTCTAGGATGGATGATGAGATTTCCCATCATAGCCTTATCCTGGGGAAGGCACAGTGTTCCTGGAGTGGAAACTGAAGAAATATGGTTGTACTGAATGACATAAGAAATGTAAATCCTTGCACCAAAATATGGTTGGTGGAAGTCTGAATTAACTGAGCCATGATGAAACAGTTTGGTCTATACTGAAAGAAAAAAAAAAAACAGGAAGCACTGTGTGTGCCCTGGATCTAGTGATAGCTCTGTGAGCCACATCTCCCAAGGAAGTCATAGACTGAGGGAAAGGTATTTGTAGCAAAGAACTGTCCTCAGAATGGTAGAATGCATCACGTTGCATGGAATGATGGCAGATCACTGCCTGCTACAAGCTGATACCTGTGAAGAAGGAATCAAGTGTACTGATACAGAATTAGGGGGCAGAGTGGCCGGGGTGGCGACCAGAACTGACAGCACCAGCATTCCTCCTTGTTGCCTCTCCAGTATTGGTGAGGCATTGAAGAAAGCCAGGTGCACACGTGCGTGTGTGTGGAGGGTGTATTGTTAGATATGGCCAGTGTGTTATTTCCTGCATTGTCCTTTGTTGCAAGGAAAGGATCTCTTGGGCCTGTGGGTGGAAACATTAGAAAGTGTCAGCAATATTTAAAAACGATTAAATGTATCTTTAAAATGTACTTGTCTGGTCTTGAACCCCATTCCTCAAAAAAAAAAAAAAGTAATATAGGACTTCATAAACAGAGGTTTTTTTTTTTTTGGTGGTAATATGCATATATTTGGGGATGGGGAGTAGAGAGGGAACATTCAGAAAAATTATAGTTCAATCACAATAAATTTGCATGGAAAGAATTTTAAAATATGTAGATGTTTCATTCTTAGTCCAGCAGAGCCAAAGCTCTGAGGCAGCTCTTAATGTTTTCTTGAGACTTCAGGCTTTGCCATTCATCACATTCACTAGAGCTGTGGCCACTTGTTCACTACTGAGGTTGTTCAACGAGACATTCTTTTCTTGATCAAAAGCATAGTGGACCCACAGCTTGGGCTGCACCTGGGAGCACTCGCGGATTAGGATAGGGAAGTCAGGGTTTGCTTCTTTAGCTCCACGTAGTGTTTCTCATTGAAGTCCCTCAGTCCTTGGCTGCTGGCTGAGCGTTGGCACAAGTGGATGCGGATCTCCCTCAGGTTCTTGGCCACCTTGAACCTGACCCCACGGGCTGCAGCTGCTGCCGTCTTTCCCAGAGACTGCAGAACCCAGAGTTGTTTTTTAATAGTAGAAATTAGAGTATTATTAAGATTTTCGAGCCAGGGGAGTATGCAAAAATGGTAGTTATTGTTATTTTGTCACATTGCATTCTTGGTAACACCATGGATCATACTGTTCTTGGCAAAGACACTAGAGTGGTTTGCCTTTCCTTCTCCAGTGAATTAAGGCAAACAAAGGTTAAGTAACTTGTCGAGGGTCACGTAACTAGTAGGTATCTGAAGCTGAATTTGAACTTAGGTGTTTTTTGACTCCAGGCCCAATGCTCTCTATCCACTGAGCCATCTAGCAGCTTACAAAAAAATTTTTTTTTCCAAATGTAAATAGTATTTAAAGAATACCTAGCAGTAGTCCAAAGAGAAGTTAGAGTCAAGAAGTCCAGTTTAAAAGGTTTCTTCAGGAATCCATGGGCTCTGGACTAGAATGCTAGCAGTGAGAAAGAAAATAGAGGCATGGTAAAAAAACATTGAAGAAACAGCCACTGGAGTTAGAGACTGTTGGGGAATATGAGAGATAAAAGAAAGAGTCAGGGACTCCCGAGATTTTGAACCTGGATTGATGGGTCAGTGACTGTGTTGTTTATCCCCAGGATGTCTGTTACCTTTGAGGAGATTACTTTGTGTAAATTTTGAGGTGTTACTGTAGGCAGCAATGGAGGAAGCATGGGGACAGGGGAGGCACACAGGTGCATACGCATGAGATAGTCCGAAAATAAAGACGCTCACTGGGTGATAGAATTGATGTTTATTTTTCAAGATGGAGCAATCATAGGAACCTTGTGACTAGTGAGAAAAATGTGGAAGCTTTGTCTCCTAGGTGTCAAGAGGGAAGAACAGAAATTGGAGAGGTGGGGATTGTTAAAATTGACTTGAAGCTTCTACATGTGTCTTTTATAAACCTATTATGACCCTTCAAAGAATTCCTTTTTAGGTTGACCAGCAGGTTTAGGGGAATATCAAGTATATAGTGCTAAAAACAGGACTTGTGTTCTAGTCCTGGTGGCTGTGCCCTTGAGATAGTAAGGCAGTCACTGAACTTGACTCTGCCTCAGTTTCCCCATATTTAAAGTTAAGGGATTGGATTGGGTCATCTTTTAATGTCTGTCCCTTTCAGCTTAGTGATTGTGATTCTATTCTTAAACTGAACACTTTTTTGAGTCTGTGAAGAGTGTTAATGGTATTGATTGAAGGTATTTCTTCATATCTTTCAGATTCTCTTCCTAGTAACCTTTTCTTTGCTCAAAAATTGAATGTTAGTACAACACATTAGAGATGCTTTGTGGACCTGTTGGCCATAAAGGAATTGTTACCATGGTAATTGATATTGCATGGTCTTCCTAGGGTGGAGTCAGGAAATTGGGGCATTTATACCTTGCAAGTACTCTTTTGTAAGCTTTGGAGACTTGCAGGGAAGAAGGCCAAAATGGGCTTAAATGCCAAACTGAAGAAACAGATCCTGAACCACTGGGAAGAGTACCAAATACCTACTGTGCAGAGAAGTGGTAACCTGAAATAGGCAATGAATTGCTTTAAGAGTTTGATATGACAAAAATAGGACCAGTATCCCAGCAAGTCGTCTTTGTCAAAATGAATCTAAAACTGAGGGATTTCTTTGACCATAGAGTTCCCAGTGAATCCTTAGACTCCTTAGAGTATGGGAGTTTGAGGCTAAATTAATGAAGTATTAAAAAATATTAGAAATTTTTTTTTAATTCTTCAGAGTTAACATCCACTCTGCCACTTTGTCACATTTAATTAATTGTGGCACCAGCAGATGTATACTTAAGAAAACCCAACAACTCTAAAGTATAAATTGTTCTCATTAAACATTTTCTCAGCTTCTCAAAGATTTGTTGTACTGTAACCCACAATGTTACCTGCTGTGTGGTGTAGCCTGTCAAAAAATGTTATCCAACTCAATAGCTCGAGAAGTAGACTCTGGAAGCAGAGAAGTGTGTGTTCCATTACTCCATCCTGCCAGTATGATCAAGGCACTAAGTTAATCAGTTGAAATTCAAAGGGCCCATGAAGTCTTTAATAACCCCTTTTGCAGCTTAAGAGCTTTGAGCCACCTGAAGAAAAGGGCCATGGGAATTTTAAATATCAAGTAGAAATATTTGAATATTCAACATTTTCAAAGCATTTTTGGATGCTTCAGGTAGCTATGCTTTCATTGCTTTGGGTTTTCTCTCCCTGATGCAGGTTGCACAGTCACTCTTAACTTTGTCACTAGTCTGTATCCTGTGGCCATTCTCTGGTCCTTGAACAACAAAAATGTCAACTGTCCCTGGCCTTGGACTAGAAGCCCTTTGGTGGACTGGCCAAATCTTGCTTTACCTTCCTGTTGTGATGTGTCATTGGGCATGAGAGCATAGGACTTGAGTGGAAGTTTCTCTTTAATTTATTGGTTCTTGCAGTGTTTTACAGCAGAAACTCCAGCCTCCCCCTGCTCTTCTCTCCTTACCTCCAGACCATGCTTATGTCTTCCTAATTGCTGGTCTGCCTTTCCTTAGAGGCAGCTTGGGGACGTAGTGAACGGAACACAGGACTTGGAGTTGGGAAGACCTGAGTTTGAGTCCTGCTTCACCTGTGATTCACTCTGTGTCCCTCAGCGAGTCATTTAACCTCTCAGCCTCAGTTTATTCAAACTGAGTAAAATGGGAATAATAGCACCAGCCTCACAGAGGGCTGTGGAGATTAGAGGAGACAATGTAGAAGAGCTTTGCAAACCTTAAACGTTACATAAACGAGAGTTTTTGATGATGGTGGTGGAGTCCATCTATACTTTCAGTGATTTCATTAGTTTCTGTAGAGTTAATTATCGTTTCCATGGAGATTGCTTCCAAATCTACAGACTTATTTCTCCTGAGCTTCAGCCCCACATCTTCACCTGCTTCTTTGGCTCTTCTGATTGTCAGATGGGCATCTTAAACTCAGCATTCTAAATCAGAATTCATTCTCTTTTCCCTTAAATCTACTCTTCCTCCCAAGTTACTGTGTTGAGGCTACTACAAGTCTTGCAGTCAGCAACCTAGGATTAGTCCTTGACTCTCCCCCCTACATCCAGTCGTTTGCCAAGTCTTGTGATTTCCTCCTCCTCAGACATCCCTTCCCTCTATCCCTTTCTTTCTCCTCTCAGTACAGATAGCCTCATAGAGGGTCCTCACTGTCTCTTGCTTTTCAGATTATTGTTGTAGCAGCCTAATTGCTCTCTCTCTGTTCAGCCTTTCTTTACTCCATTCTCTACACCAATGCCAAATTGATGCTCCTGAAGCACAGGTCTTTCCTTCCTGTCACTTCCATGCCATGAAATTTCAGCAGCTCCCCATTGCTTGTAGGGAACTATATAGATTGTCTTATGGTTGGCATTTGAAGCTTGACTCCGTTTGGTCTTTTCAGGCTGATTACGTCAATCTTTCAATAAGCATTTATTAATTATTTGCTGTGTGCTAAGTGCTGAGGATACATAGGAAACCAAAGAAAAAATATACTCATGTCCCTGCCGTCAAGAAGACATCATGTCAATAACGAGGCACATAGGAGATGTGCAGAATAGACAGAAGGGTGAGTAGGTGATAGATGGGACCAGGATAGGCCTCCTGCACGAGATGAGATTGGAGCCGAGTCTCAAAGGAAGCCAGAGAAGCTAAGAAACTGAATGTTCCAAGCACGGGCATGGCGGGGGGGTGGGGGGGTGGGGGTGGGGGTGGGGGGGTGGAGTGTTGGGTGGAGTGTTGGGTGCAAGGAGCTGTGAACAGGCCGTTGTAGGGCCGCTGTAGTGTGCCTGGAGGGAATGAACTGCAGAAGTACTGGAGAGGCAGGAAGGACTGGGCTGTAAAGAGGCTCAGTTCCAAACATTGAGATTATGTTTGAATCTAGAGGTACTGGACTTCATTGGGGGGTGGGAGTGACATGGTCAGACCTACAATTTAGGGAAGTTCCCTGGGAATCCCAGTGGAGGGAGACTTGAAGCAAGGACATTGGTCAGCGGGCTGTCACCGCAGTGAGAGTCTGAGCTAGGGCAGCAGCATAGGAGGGGTAAAGGACAGGAGAAATGATAGGACTTGTCAGTAGATAGCCCATGCGGGTGAGCTGGTGTGAGGAGCCGGAAGAGCAGAGCTTTGGGCCCAGAAGCCCAGGATGACTGCAGTGCCCTCAGCGAGGACAAGCTGAGTCTGAGAATCCTTTGTGAAGTGTCTGCTCCTGCCAGCCTCTCCAGCCCATCCCTGCCACTTGGAGGCGCAGGCCTTTACTCTGCTCTGGTTGGTGTAGCTCACTCTTTCCTCCATCATTGTAGGATGATGTAGCACTCTTCTTGTGCTCGTTCTCGCCTCTGTCTTTTTTATGTTGTTTCCTGATCATGAAGTATTATGTTTTGTCCCTCCTTTGTTTAATTATTAAACACCTATGGTATTTGAGGAAAGGTGAAATGCCACTAGATTGTGATCAGATAAGGGTATTTTAGAGTTCTTGAACATGGATGTGGTATGTTTGTGGGTGATGGTAAAGTCAAGAGTATGACCATCTTCGTGTGTCTCTGGGGTGGCTTGGAGAAGGGTTTGAGGAACCATGCAGTTAGATATTGTCTGAGGGAGTATCTCTTTACCTATCTGTCTTTCTGTCTGTCTGTCTACCTATTTGTCTGTCCCCTTATGGGAGGGCTTGTTGAGGAAGGCAGAGTATACTGGAAATTACCAGAAGTTTTATCTGGTGTCAGCCCCACCAAATAAGCCTCTAACCTGTGGGTGTCCAGGCCCAGCAGAGCATGCCACAGACAGGAGAGTAGGGAATCAAACAAGCTTAATTTGAAAGTGAGAGAAACGCCTTACAAGCTAGGAGGCAGTTTGGATACTTGCCGGGCTCCTCCCCTAATGGGGTGGGATTAGAAGCTTTGTGGGTAGATCTCAGTTCTTATCCTAGTAGCTAAGCAGTGAGCTGTAGCCCTGACAGGGAGGGGTAGCAGCAACATTGAGACAAGTTTAATTCATAGCAGGACTTCATGACCAGAATGTGGGTGCTTGTTAGCGCTCAGAGAACACCTGCTGCTGGTCAAAGCGATATGGTAATTAAATGATTTTTGCCAGAGGGCAAGATCACCCAGAAGGTTAGTGCAAAGGATTGTTGTTATGCCAAGCTCAAGGTACAGTCTGCTTGCTGGGTCTTAGCTTTGGAAAACAGGGTGTCTCCTAATATCTTGACACTAGTGACAGATGTGGACTTAATGATCCTCAAACCCTAACTGTAACCTTAAGTCCTAAGTGCTTGAGAGTGGTAAAGGACAAGGCTGGAAGTGGCAGTGGAGAAAAAGAGGAACATTCCAACTGTCCTACCAGTGCTAGAAAGAAGGGTGGCAGTAGCCAGGTCTCATTGTGTGCAAGAAAGGAAAAAGTTTAAAATGAAAGCTACTTTGTTCCCTAATTTTGGAAGTCAGATTTGGTTGAGGAGGCTGGGAATTAGGGAGATGGGGATGGAGAACAGTTAGCACCATTCCTAGGGTGGTGGTAGGGTTTCCAAATCATTGGGAGGGAAAGATTATAATTAGGTGAAAGTATATTAATCATTGAGGACTGAGTTACCTTAAGGTATTTATCAAGATCCTCAGGGATTGGCAGTGGAGCTGGAGTTACCCCAGGAGATAGCAGAGGGAACAGAGGGAAAGGAGACATTGGGGTGGAAGGGCTGAGTTTTTGGAAACTGTAGAGAGTGCCAAGAGGATGATGAAATGGCTGGTCTAAGGAGGTTAAGATCTGCGGCTCCTTCCCAAGTAACTTTTGTTAATGACGTTTAGATAACAAAAACATTTTAACTAATACAGTTGAATAAATACTTGAAACTCTCCCTTTGAAAAATATTTGAAAACCCTGGATTTGGGGTCTTGTTACCGACCTGCTTTATTGCCATCAGTAACCTTCGGTTGATGGTTATTTGAAAAATAGAGGAGGCCTGCTACTAGAACAGGCTGCCAGGTCGACAAACTGGCTTTGATTTTCATTTCAGGATACTTTTAATTGACTAGTCTGATGAGGTTATTGTTGGCTCTAGTATATACCCATTTATAATCTGTGCATTTTAAAACTTCTTTCAAATGCCTAAAGGAATGGTAATAGTAACTTATATCTTAGATAAACCTTTAATGTTTATAAAGCTTTTTTTTTTTTTTCCATTACTGCCTTGTGGATTGGGTAATAAAGATTTATCCTCATTTTATAGGTGAGGGAACTAAGACTCAGGTTTTCTAGGACTTGCCTATTATACAATAAAGAAATATATAATAAAACAAGAATCTATGTTGGTTCATTCCAGATTGAAACTCTTTTCTATGACACTTAGAATAACAGCTAGCATTTTATATAATGCTTTAAGGTTTAAAGCACTTTACATATATTATCTGATTTTATTTTTATATCTTCATGAGGTAGTTCATTACAGGGCAAAATAGTTCTTAGAAATTATGGAACTTAAGCCCATAAAGATACGTATCTGCTTAGCTACAATTTGAGGACTTTGGCTGTCTTAATGTCCGATAGGCAGCTCGGTGGCAAAGTGGACAGAGTATAGGGCCTGGAGTCAGGAAGCCTGTGACCTCGGATGCTTCCTAGTGCCGTGTCCCTGGGCAAGTCCCTTAACCATGTTTGCCTCACTTTGCTCATCTGTACAGTGAGCTGGAGAAGGAAATGGCGGTCATCAGGAGTTGGACAGGACTGGAAAATGTAAACATTTATTAGTGGACTTTCTGTGTTTGTTGAAGTGTCTGCTGCAGCGTCTCAAGTGCTGCTCTTGTCAAAGGCTCAGTTCCAGAGCTAAGAAGAAGCACAAAGCATTTAGCTGTACTTAAAAAAGTACATTTATCAGAATGAACTCTTTCCACACTGCTGAGCCTCTGTAGTTTGAAAGATCATCTCCAAAAACCAGTTCAGAGATCCTAAGACAGACTGTGACCTTAGGATGTGAGGCTCTTAAAACTTTCCTCACAATTTATGAAAAATCTTATTGCTTCTTTTCGTTATTGTTGTTCAGTCGTTTTCACTCATATCCAACACTTTGTGATGTTGTTTGGGGTTTTCTTGTAAGAGATACTGGAGGGGTTTGTCATTTCCTTCTTCAGCTCATTTGACAGATGAGGAAACTGAGGCAAGCTGGGTGAAGTGACTTGCCCAGCATCACACGACTAGTGAGTGTCTGAAGTCAGATTTGAACTTAGGAAGATGAGTCTTCCTGACTTAAGGTCCAGCGCTCTGTGCATGACACTTAGCTGCCTCCTGATGGTCTCTAGGGCGTGACCAAGTTTAGCAGCAAGTTTTTTAGTTACTTTAGTTATCCTAACCTTTGGGTTAGCATGTATACGGACAGTTATTTCTCTTTAACCTTTAATGTGGATTTTTGACCAGTTGGGGGAAGGGATTAAACATTTATTCAGTGCCTCTCGTGTGCCAGACACTGTGCTAAGTGTTTGTAGATATTTTTTGACCCTCACAACAACCCTGGGAGGTAGGTGCTATTATTACCACCATTTCACAGTAAAGTAAACTGAGGCAGACGGCTAAAGTGACTTGTCCAAGGCCATATAGGTTATAAGTGTGTGAGGCTGGGTTTGAATTCAGACCTTTCAGACTCTAGGCCCATTGCTCTGCGCTGCTGCACCACCCCAGATGCCTCTGACAGACAAGACACGGTTCATTTCCATGCAGTTTTTGCGTTTCTCTAAAACCATTGTTCATTTTGACTCTGCACAGAAGTTTGACCTGTTCAAGCAGCTAGTTTTCACTTAATGATACTGAAGACGGATTCCTCGGTGTTTTTTCTGTACGCCAGCAGAGTAGGCATGGCATTCACACACAGGATTCCAAAAGCCAGAAAGTGCATCTTAATGACCTGGCCTCTTAGGCCATTCCTTTCAAGAAAATGAAATACACCAGGTGAAAATTTCTTCTTCCTTCAGTTACATCTTCTGAACATTTGGTTATTTCTCAAACTGCCTGGGCACCTGCTTAAAGAATAAAGCACACTGTTCTGGTACCTCTTTGTAGCTTGACAGTGAAGTGGGTAGTCATGCCCAGTCTCCCAGCTCTGCCGTGAAAGGGAGGTGCATTTTCTCATTCCTCCTCCCCTTTTCTGCCCTTTCTCTCACTGTACAGGGCCCTGCCGTGCTATTTACTCCTCAGGCTTGTGGCCTGTGCATGGTCTTGGATTCCTCCCTCACTCACTCCATTGCCAAAGCTTGTCAGTTCTACCTTATACAACCTTCCTTCTAACTGGTCTCCCTGCTTCAAGGGTCCCCTCCTTCCTTCACTCATTGGCCAGAATTCTTCCCAGTGTTCAAGTCATGTGACTCATTGTTGCTCAGACAAGTCAGGAATGGCTCCCTGTTACCTCCAGGACTGATGTAAAGCTCCTCTCTGCTACTGAAAGCTCTTCATACATGAGCTCTCCTTCCCTTTCTAGGACTTACTCTCCTCTGCGCACTGTGTGATGAAGCTTCTGGCAGCCTCCCGTCTGTGCTTCTGCACTGACTCTAAGCAGATGTTCTTTTCTGTGGAGCATGATGAGTAAAGAATTGAAGCAGCAGAATGAGGGTCTTGCTTAAAATTTATAACAAGTAGAATTGGAATGCTTTTTGCTAACACTGAAGAAATTTGAGGATTTCTGACATAAGCACATAATATGGTTTTGCTTCAGAGAACTATGACGTAACTGATACTTTTGGGAAATCTACAGTAAAAACCACAGGTCTTTGGAGCTGGGACATCTGGGTTTGAGCACTAACACTTACCGGTTGTGACCGTGGACGCATTATTTAAATTATCTGAACCTTAGCTTCTCATTCACAACATGAGAATAATAATGCTTGCCCTTCACCTACCTCAGGGGATGTTGTGCCTCACTCTTAAAATGTCACTTACTCTAGGAGGCAGTAAGAGAAGAAGTGTGCCCCTTGGATGTGTGTTTCCTTGAGTGAATGTGTGGTTTACCTCTACGCCCTTCCCTTCCCACAATTAGAATTTTTCCCATTTGTCACAGAATCTCCTTTCTGAGTCTTATGCCCTCGCACCCTTCTGAATGCCAGTTGCCCTCAGGAATCTTGGTTCCCCTTATGAGGCAGGATGTTGTCCATAGAGGCACAAAATTTTGTCAGAGGCAGTGTTCTGTCTCAACACAATCCCTGCCAATTATGCCTCTTCTAAGGTCCCCATCTTCATTATACAATATAGCTCTTCCTTCCTGTGAGATTGTTCTTAGGTGGGACCCCTGTCCACTAGATCAAGATTTTTCTCTTTCTTTTCCTTTGTTTCAGCCTCTCGCTTTGCCACTTTGCCCATTCATCTGTAGCTCCTCTTCTCCCTAAGAGACTACTGGAGTTATTTTTCCTTGATCATTCACCTTTCACGGGATCAAAGTACATCACTCCTCTATCTTCTTCCTCCCCACACCCTTTTTTTGCCAATTAGTTCTACAAAATACACTTGTAAGGGTTTGAGGTGGGTTGTAAAATTTAGTGGGTGATGTTTTTGGGCCTGTTTCTCCATTATCACTTCTGATTTCTCTGTGCCCCACTTAGGTTTTTATTCCTGTGGATTCCTTTAGAAAGAAATGCCTTAATGGCTCTGCTGTTGTTCTGCTTGCTTTCCTGCTTTCTGCCTGCCTTCATTTCTGCTTAAGGAAGTTTGGTGCCAGCAGAAGTGGCAATTGTACTCCTACAGTAACGTGTAGTAATTAGATTTTTTCTTGTTTGTAGATCATGGAATGACAGTGATGGAGGACGTTAGAAATCATCTAGGCCAATCCCTTCTTTTGGTAGTTGAATTGGCCCAGTTAGGTATGTCTAAGGCTAAACATCTAGTGAGTGGCATAGTAAGTAATAGAACCCAACTTCCCCACTCCCAGTCCATGACACCGTAGGCTCATTTATTCATTAAACACCTCACATCACTTCTGTGGTAAGGTCCAGACACCCCACTCTAGAAGGGAAGTCGGTTAGTTGGGAAGCTTTCCAGTGGAAGAGGGATGTACTTGTCCTTTTTGACCCTAGGTGGAATGGATGGGAGTTGCAAAATTACAAATTTAGGCTTCATGTGAGGAAAAATTGACTAACAGTTAGAACTATCCAGACCTAGAATGATCTACCAGGGAGAGAGTAGGCTTCTACCAGATGTCAAATGATAGCTTGTTATCTCTGTTATAGGAGATGGTCAAGGTAGACATAAGAATCCCTTACAGTGGGAAATTCTGTGATTTATTAAGTCATTTGGATTTGGTATTTAATTTGTGGTCACTTGAATAGTGCATGAGCCTAATTCATAAACTTTGAATCAGTGAATATAATTATAGTTGGGTTGAGTTTTCCATCTCTCCCCAAAAGCCAGTAATGCATTAGCATTTCTGTTTTATTTGATCTTTTATTAAAGGCTAAATGTAAAGTAGCAAACAATGATGCAGTTGAATTTCAAAGTTTAGGAAATTAATATTAATAAGGAACATCAGTCAGAATATAACTTCCTTTTAACAATTTTCCAAATTTCTTATTCCAAACACAAGATTTTTTTCCCATTCTAATTTCATTCTAATAGACCATGGTTTTCTGAGCTTCCAGCTGTTCTGATAGCCATATATTGTCAATGGAAACCTTGACCTACATTTAAACCAATCAGAAAGAAAAAAGTGAATAAGAATGTTTGGTAGACAGAAGTTTGACAGACTCAGCCCACTTACTCAAGAATTGTGTAAAAAATTATTTTTCTGATTTCATTTAGTGCTTGTATCAAGTATCTATTTTGTTTTGGGGCCTTATTGTGGATAACTTTCAGCTCTGGCAATTGGTTGTGCCATCTATGATTGAAAATGCTACTGTAGAATATTACTCTGATATTAGAAAAGATGAACTGGTTGATTTTAGAAAAACACGGAAAGACTAGTGTGAAATAAGGCAGTGGGGTGAACAGAACAAGAGAACATTATATACAGCAACAACGATATTGTTAGAATAATTGTGAACCAAGTTATTCTGAGTATTATAAATACTCAAAATCAGCTACAAAAAACCTAGGAAGGAAAGTGCTACCCACCATTGGAGAAAGAACTGATAAACAGAAGTATGCATGGTATGGTTTTACATGTATTTACATATGTGTCAAATGGTGGCCTTCTCTACTGGGGGATGGAGAGAAGGGAATCCATTCAGAACTTAAAATGTAGCCAAAAAAAGAAAATTCAGAAAGTTCTTCAGTAAGCTTCGTTGGTAATAAATTGCATTTTTGTAAGTGCCTTATTTTAATTCGACAAGCTTGTAGTGCCACCTGTGTTCAAGGCACAGTAATAGAGTTGAGGTATTTTTTTTTTTTAAATGAAAAGTAGTCCTTGACATCAAGGAATTGACCTCCTGGGTGGATTAGAGGGAAGATGAGTTAAGTAAAATATAAGATAATTTGAGAGTAAAGAGAAGCGAGCTATATAAGGAGGATCAGAAAAGATTTTTTGTAAAAGACAGCGTTGGTATTTTTAAGTTTTTTATTTTTGTGACATCATTATTGGTACTTCAAGGAAGCTAAGGAATTTAAGATGAAGTACATTTCAGGCATAAAAGTGGTCTGGACAAAGATAGAGAAGCATGAGATGAAATCCAAATAAGTCGGGAAATTTGGCTGCTGTGTACACTGAAAGAAGAGTAATAGAAATACAGAAAGGTAGGCTGGAGCCAGACTTTAATTACAAAATTGAGGAGTTTGTCTCTTGTTCTAGAGGCAGTAGGTAGCCATTGAAGATCCATGAGCAGAGGCACGGTGTGGTCAGATGGATCAGAAAGTCCTGTTAGGAGGCCCTTAAAGTATTTCAGTTCAGAAGAGAACTGTGTTCAAAAGAAGTGATGAACTGAAGTACGGTGCTGTCTGTGATTGGTAAGAAAGGGGCAGACAGATGTGAAAGTAGAATTGACCAGATGTGTTGTGTTTGGGGTATTGAGGGAGAATGAAGACCTGAGACTGACTTTGAGATTTTGAACCTGGGAGATTGGAGGGGATGGTAGTGCCCTCAATAGAAGTAGGGAAATTTGGAGGCTGGGAGATGGTAATGAGACTATTTTTAGACATGTCAAACTTGAGGTGTCTGTGAGACATTCAGGTAGAGTTACTGATAATGATGAAATGGCATTCTGAAGTTTCTGGGCTGCAGCTAAAGTAGTTCCTAAAGAGAAAAAGCATATCCCTACAATCATATATTAACAAAACCAAAAAAGAAGCTTAATAAATTGAGTATGTAAATAGGCAAACTGGAAAACTTTTTTACCTATGAAAATGATAACACTAAAAGCTGATTCTTTGAAAAGACTGATAAAATCAATATACTGTTGGGTAATCTATTAAAAAGCTGGCAGACTGTTAGATCAACAGAATAGGAAAAGAAGCAAGATTAATTTACAGCCGCAACAACAAAAATGAGTGCCCCCCTGGAACAAATTATTCTCAAGTATTGAGGAAGAAAGCATCCTCATAGGTTTCTTCTGTGAGACAGAGTTGTAATATCTAAATGGTAAACTAACATTAGGCATGCATGCCAGTTTTTAAAAGTTAGTAAAGTCCTCTCATTCATCCTGACCAAATTGGAATTATACCAGGAATGCAAGGGTGCTCCAACGTTAGGAAAACAAAGAACGCAATCATATTAAAAACAAAAATGTCCAAAATTACATGATTATTTAAGTGGATAGGGGAGAGACTGAGAAGGTAATAAGACTCTTCTATACTAAAAACCCTACAAAGGGTATTAGAACTTTTTTCTCTCCCAATAAATACAGGGGTAAATTACCATATGGATACTTTACAGAGCACAATGAAATAGGAACAAAATTCATTTGGTAAAAATAAAAAATCTAAACTATGAAGGGGGAAAAGTGAAAAAGTGATAGCAGTGAAGGGGAATATTACTTCTAGGCCTCAACGTCTGTTATAAAACAGCAGTCAAAAAAATCTTAATAGGTTAAAAAAATAGAGAAACAGATTAAGAAGAATCAGAAACTATGAAACTCAGTTTCACAGTGGTCAGTAAATTGGAAAACATAAATTACTTGGGAAAGAACTCCCTATTTAGTTAAAACTCCCTATTTGGTTTAATACTGGGAAACTGGAAAGCAGTCTGTCAGAAATTAGGTTTAGAACAATTCCTTATACCATATTCCACAATACATTCCAAATGGGTACACAATTTTAATAATAATAAATATTTTATATTTTTAAATTTTATTACATATACAACTATAAACTAAATCAATTAATGATTAATAATTAATATTAACGATCATACCATTAAAAATTAGAAGAGAAGCAAATCTATACTTCTCGTAGCTATGGGAAGGAGATATGTTAAACAGTGGATAGAAGTGATTTCAGAAAACAAAATAGGCAAGTGCCTATATGAAACTGAAATAAAATCGACACACCTAGTCTAGGAAGGAAAGTAGTCAAATTGCAAGGGGGGGTAGTGGTGTGATCTTTGTATCAGATTTCTCTCATAAGAGTTTGGTGTCCAAGACATAATTTATACACCCACACAGAGGCATATGTACTCACACACAATCAAAAACCATTCCTGGTAAGTAAGTAGTCATAGAATATGAACATGTAGCTCTCAAAAGAACTGCAAGCTGTTAACAGTCATATGAAAGAATATTCTAAATCACTAATAGTAGAGCAGTGCAAATCAAAACAATCCTGAGGTTTTAAAACTTCAAACTCTACAAATTAGCAAACATGACAGAAGATGGGAATAGTCTATTTTGGAGGGGGCGTGGGAAGATAAAACACTAATCTATTGTCAGTAGAGCCATAAATTCGTACAGTCATTTTGCCTTTTTTTTGTGTGTATGGGGGCAATGGGGGTTAAGTGACTTGTCTAAGATCACATGGCTAGTGTTATGTATCTGAGGCCAGATTTGAACTCAGGTTCTCCTGACTTCGGGGCTGGCGCTCTAGTCACTGCCCCACCTAGCCGCCCCATACAATCATTTTGGAAAACAATTTGGAATTATGCAGATTGTGACTAAAATATCCATTCCCTGTGACTCAGAGTTTTCATTGATAGACTTATTAGTCTATCAAGGAGGCCATTGATAAGAAGAAAGGCCCCACATACTTCAGATATTCACATATTTATAGCAGCACTTTTTATGATAGTAAAGAATTGGGAACAAAATAATTATCCATTGATTGGAGAATGGCTAAATTTAAAAAACATTTAGCACTCTACTTGTAATATATATTTTTTAAAATTTGAGATCCAGATTGTCTCCTTCCCTCCAGTTCCTCATCCCTTGAGAAGATAAGTAACATGACATCAGTCATACGTGTGATGGCTAAATGAACTGAGGTACATGAATGTAATGGAGTATCACTTTATTGTAAGAAATGATATGTGTGATGAATATAGAGAAGTCTGGAAAGATCTACATGAACTGATGTCAGTAAAGTCAGCAAAGCCAGGAAAATTGTGCACAGAGACTACAACAGTGGAAATGAAAAGAATGATCACCAAAAAAAGAGAATGTTGCAAAATTATAAAAAAGGGCATGTCTCATAAAAAGATATAGAAGATATGCCCCCATTATGCAGACATGGGAGGCTCCAGGTGTTGTACACAGCCCAAGTTTTCAGGCTTCATTAGGTTGGGGTTTTTCCTTTTAAAAAAAATTATTTGTTATATGGCATGACTTTCTGAGAGGGGGAGGGAAATAAATGACACAGAGAATTTTATTTTTTAGAAAACAAATGTTACAACTGCCCTCCAAAAAAAACCCCAAATGTTAAAAGTCTAAATTTATACACAAAGTAGCCTTTTTGATAAGATATGGAGATGGGAAGAGAAAATGCAAACTAGGGGGCAGCGAGGTAGCGCAGTAAACAGAGCACCAGCCCTGGAGTCAGGAGGACCTGAGTTCAACTGTGAGTTCAAATCCAGCCTCAGATACTTACCACAAAAACTAGTCATGTGGCCTTGGGCAAGTCACTTAACCCCCATTGGCCTCCGAAGAAAAAAAGCACACACAAAAAAGAAAATGCAAACTGAATTTAGCAGATTATTTGGGCTTTTTTCATAAACTCCCATGGGTTCGGTTATTACTCTGCAGATGATTCCTAAATCTATATATCTAGCTCTGATGCTTGTCTTGAATTCCAGTCTTGATATTTCCATCTTCATTGGCCCTTCACAGTCAGCATAGTATGTATGACCAAAAAGGAATCCATTATCTTTCCCACTCAGACCCAGGAGTCTGCTTACCTTTAAATGTTTTATTTCTTTTTTTTTTAATTTAGTTTTTATTTGTTTTCTTGTTTACATTATTCATTTTCATTACATTTTTGAATTGCACATTTTCTCCCCGTCTTGCCCCTGCCCCAACCCTAAAACAGTAATCCCACTGTAAAGCTCCTCCCCTGCTCTGCTCTCTTATTTTCTGGTAGGGCAGGGAGGGTCTCCCTACCCCAGCCCCTGTATGTCTTAATTCCTAGTTGCAGGTATTGCAGAACTTTAAGTTCTACATTCTTTCAATTTCTCCCTTGTCACCCACCCCTACTGGAAGGATACTCAGTTCAATAGGAATGAAGAACTGTTGATGCCCTGGGGCTCCACTTATCCTTTACATTC
>CM053595.1:288328745-288431003 GCA_028646575.1 Pseudocheirus occidentalis
GTTCCATGCTTTGACCCTTTTTATCCATAAAAAAGGATTCTAGAGTTTTATTGGTGTTTTTATTTTGCTTCTTCTTTCTCATGTTGACCAGTCAATTAATTGGTTGGTTTTTTTAGGTCTGTGAAACTCTGCTTCCAAGGGGGGAAGCTCTGTTCCAAATAGCTGGGGTTTCCCCAATTGCCAGAGCTATTAGGGGGGTGTTGCAAGTCCCCCCAGCTTTGGCTTGCTGAAAGTGCACCCCAGGACCACCACCCAAGACCACTATCCAGATCCAGGCTGCTCAACGCAAGAGCACTTGGCCCTGATCTCTATTGATTCAGCTCCCCTGCAGAGTCCGCAGGCCAGGGGCTGTGAAGCAGCATGGTGGGGGCCGCGGCGGTTCCAGCAGTTCCCTTCCCCCACTGCTTCCTTGCCCTGGGTGCAGATTGGCTGAACTGCTTTATCACCCCCAAATTAATTTTCAAAGTTTCAACTTTCACTAACAGTCTCTGACCAAAGCTCCCCTCAGGCAGGTGCTTTAGATTTTCTTTGAAATAGACTCATGCTGTGGCTTGGGAGGCTCCAGCTCCTCTTGGCCGCCCTGGGGTCTTGCCTGGCCGTGGCTGCAGTTTTGGGCTGCCAGGTCTCAAGCTGCCCCTCTCCCCTCCTGTTCCTCACGCCTTGGCAGATGTGGAGGTGCTGGAAGCTGTAGAACCCCTGCAGACTGGCTGCGGGGCTCGGCTCAGCTTATCTCGGCTCCTTCCCACCGTCCCAGGCCTGGCCACGGTCTCGGCTTCAGGCTGTTTCAGTCTCCTCTTCTGTGGCTGTGATGAGCTCCTGCTGCCGAGCTGCCTTCAGCAAGAAGTGTGTTTTCTGTATTTTTGTGAGTCTGAGAGTCCTAGACTTTCCTAGACTTTGTCTGGGCTCATATTTTCTGGGTGTTTAGGGTGGCGGAGCTGCAGGACCTTGCTGCTTCTACTCTGCCATCTTGGCTCTGCCCCTCAAATGTTTTATTTCTTTTAAGCAATATGGTGTAGGGTTAAAAATGCTTGATTTGGAGTTGGAAGCTATCTAGTTTGAATCCCATTTAAAATGTTAGCCTTTTAACCCTGAGGGAGTCCTTTATCTCTGCAAACCTAATTTTCTTCATCTAAACCTTAGTAATAGCATCTGTCTCACGTGGTCGTAAACATTAAGTGAAATAATAGTATATGGTATGCTTCCCAAACCTCATAAATTTTAGTGTATTGTTAGCATTTCATTCTCATTTTTTTGATGGAGACAGAAACTGTCCTGGGCAAAGTAGCTCTCCTGCTCTCTTGTTTTTACAGCTTGATCCTTTTTTCTGGCAAAGAACTCAAAGACTGTAGAGTAGACTCGACATCAGTTGAGGAATAGCTGAAAAAATTATGGTATGTGAATGTAGTAAAATACTAAAAGGGAGAAGCAATATTTTATGAAGTATTTGACGTTTGAAACATTAACAAAAACAGAAATTACGCACCAAAGATAAAGCATTGTCAGCTGTCTCCGTGGTGTAGGACACCCAGAACCCAAAGGAAGGTTTAAAAAACAAAAAACACCATAACCTGAAACCTACCCTGATCTCACACAGCACCCACATCCTCCACCACCCACTGTGTATGGGAAGTACAGTATGGCAGTAGCCAGTCTGACTCAAGGGCTTGCAAACAAAACCAACTTCCACACCCCAGTCTGTCCTCTTTCCAGTGCCATGGAAAGTGTGATGGGGCTTTGTTGACCAGTGCTTCAGCAATGTTCTATGCTACAGAAGATTTCTGCAGGAAAGTGGAGGAACAGAAGGAAAGGGGGCAGGTCACATGTCTGGGCTTGAAATAGAGTTCCACCACACAACTCAACCCACCCATAGTCTCTGGACCTAAATCCAAAAGATTGAAAACTCTTCTGGCTGCAATGGCAATCCTCTGAATGCCCAGACTAGAGAATTGAGGAACAGAGGACATTGTGTAGGGCATTGGTGGGCCCTCACAGTACTCCATTAAGCCATAGGGAAAGGGAACATCAGCCAGTTGGGCTGAAATCTGCCCCCCCCCTAAAAGCCACTTGGGACAAATTCCTAAGCTGGTGAACCCAGCATGGGAGGATGCCGAGGCACTTCAAGGTCCAGTCCCTAGGAAAACCATCATCAGAGGGGAGAGATTCAGAAATTGAACAACAGGGGGGAAAAGAGGCAGGAACTGAAATTGCTGAAGATGTCAGAAGAAAAAACCCTCAAAAGACCTTGAACTACAGCCCAGGGTGAGGGGCCTGTGGCCTTGAGGCCACATGTGGCTTTCTAAGTCCTAAGGTGTGACCCTTTGACTGAATCCAACTTTTACAGAACAAATCCTCACCCCCCCCTTTTTTTTTTTGTTTAGAAGAAATCTTTTTTATGAAGGGGATTTGTTCTGTGAAGCTTGGATTCAGTCAAAGGGCCACACTTGAGAACCTAGAGGAGTACATATGGCATTGAGGCAGGCTGCTGGTTCCCCAGCCCTTATAAACAAATTTAGTCAACAGGGAAAACATTGACACTAGAAGGAAATACATTCTTCACATTTAGTAGTAAACCAGTCCAGGCATCTATTAAAAAAAAAAGTAGTGCAAAACAAAGAAAATGGTCTGACCTTTGATGTTAGAGAGGGGCTTGTAGCATTTGAGAAGACATGGAACCACAGTGCACTGCTCTTGTGTGGTTTAACAGAGAGGCATCTCCTATGGCTGGCTTCACCCCTCTCAAAGAGAGACATTGCGATTGATCAGGATGCAGATAACAGAGAAGTGAAGGTTAGTCTAGAAAAAGAGAAGGAAAAAACCAATGACACTAAAAGGAAACACTCAAAACAAAACGTGCTGTTCTCAGAGACGGTGTGCAGAGAACCTAGGAGAAGCAGACACATCAAGAATCCAGGGTGCTCTAATGCAACAAAATAGAAGAAATCTACCTGCATCTTCTGAACACAGAAAATGAAATACCAGTGGAAAAAAAATCATGCATCAATATAATCCGCATATTTACAAAAGGCAGACTTACCTTTAGGGCAAGCCATATTGTTATTACAGCTAGGTTACAATGGAGAGAGTGCAGAGTGTGACCCTAGGCAAGTCAGTTAACCTCCTTGAGTTTCCTTATCTGTAAAACTGATGAGGCTTAAAAAAAAAAAAAATCTGATAATAATCGCCCCTATTTTCAAGGGTTGTTGTGGGAATAAGAACACATCATATTGGTAAAGCAATTTGCAAAACTTGTGTGTTGGAGCCAACTGGTAGAGATATTTTAAGAGTAAGGGTTTATACTTAAGAAATGGTCTTAATAGACTTTAGAAGATAATAGAAAAAATGTTCATAATGCAGATTAAATGTAAAACTATGACGTATTTTTTAAAAATTCACATCATTTTCAGAAGAAAACCCAAGACTGCAGACTCCAAGACTGGTGGCTAAATTTAACAGTTCAATTCAGAAGCTGCAAGTTCCACAAGAACCCAGTGAAAGACCTCCAAATACAAAGGAACGGAAATCCCAGTAACAAAAGACCATTTTGTATCCACCTGAAAACTGCCAGAGGGAATTGAAGAACCTGTTCCAAAAAGCTGTGGAGCTCAGGATGTAATCCAGAATGACCTGTCCTGCATATTTAAGCTTAAACATAAGTGAAAAGAGGTGGAAAAACAAACAAAACTAAACCAGACCTTCATTTGCTTCTCAAACATCCTAGTCAACAGAAAAACAGGGAACAGCGGCAGAGTAAGAGCAGAGAGACCAGGAAAAGCTTTCTTCCTAAAGGTACATACACTAGGAGAAAATGGTGAAAGTGTGCATCAGATGGAAGCAGGAATGGAGGGGTGGGGCTGTGACTTTATGGACAGAATACAGGTGAATCTGGTTTTTATGGGACTATATTGTTGTTGTTCATTTTGCCCTTTTCTATTTTTAAAAAATTAAATTGGCTTATTTACTTTTAGTTTACAAGATTCAGTTCCACAGTCCCTTGAGTTTCAGATTTTCTCTCCCTCCCTTTCCTCTCCCCCCATCATGGCAGCATGCACTCAGATACAGGATCTGCAAATATTTTCTCATTAATCATTAATCAGGTTGTAAAGAAGGATTGTAACTGATGGAATGATCAGTGGGAAAGAGGAAACAAAACAACACAAGAAAAGAAACAGAGCAGCAGGTAGTTTGCTTCAGTCTGCATTCAGCCTCCGAATCTCCTTCTGGATGTGAATATCTCCTTCAATCAGGAGTCTTTTGGAGTTGTCCTATAACCTTATATTGCTGAGAGGAGCCCAGTTTATTTAAGTTAGTCGTCACACATACATTTTTCCCCATTCAAAGAGAATCAGTGACATCACAGGTAACATCTTGACTTGTGCATGAATTGGATTTAAATGAGGCAGAACTATGCAGCCTCATGCTTTCTTCTAGTCATCAGAGTCCAGTAGCAAGACAGAAATCAGATGCTTGGTGATGCACCAGGATGTAGTAGGTGACCTCAGTATCTTTGTGCTCTAACCACTCCATAGAGTCTGGCCATTCTGCTGGAAAAAATCTTCACATGCTCGGGAGTCATGCTCCCCTAACTCACTGATGTATTTGAGGCTTGTTGGTTTACTCTCAACCTGGTTTAGCCCATCTGCTGAGATTGTTTTAGTAGGGTGATGCCATCAGGGCATGCTATAACTTCTTACAGCCACAGTTGAATGATCAGCCCTCAAAAGAGGTTGGCAAGCCACTAGTCTTCCATGAACACAACAGAGGTGGGGAAAGAAAAGACGGGAAGAGAGTGTGAAGTGTCTCAGTTAAATTGAGAGCTAGTGAGAAGGGGGGAGGTGATACCTGTGAACACTCAGAAAGACAAGAGAGTAGGTAAAGAAGGAGGAGGAAGGATTGTAAAGGTAGAAGGGCAAAGAAGGAGCCACTGGTTTGGTGTGGTAGGAAGGTGTTCCGCTGCTGGATGCTTCTGTGGCTATAGAGAGAGATTCTGTTACTAGAGATGTTGTCTGGGAGATTTGGTGCTTGAAAAAAATTACTCTTCCTACTTGGAGGAGGGGAATTAGAACTCCTAGAAGCCACTTAGCAGCTGGATGAAGGGAAGGGAATGGATGGGCTCCAGAAAGAGAAGTTGAGGCAAATTGAGAAAGTAAGTAGGAAGAGGTTATAGACCCGTGGTGGGCTGCACGGGATGTGGGGGTGGGAGGTGGGAAGCACAACTCCATGGGACAGTGTCCTTTTTGACACCTGCAGAAATTGGCTTTATTTGGGGAGTGAAGCACAATATAAAGGAGGAATCTGAGGGCAAGCTCTGAGAGGCAGTGGCAGAGTCTACTTAGAGGGGAAAGCCCATTCTGGGCTTCAGAAGTTTTGATTGCATGAGGAAGAAAGAGGGACTGAATAATATTAAGGACCATGGACCAGAAAATGATAGAGTAGAAAAAGAGGTTGGATATTGAAGAGAGAGAAATTCTTCTCTGAAAAGAGGCACAAAAAATGAAAACAAAACAAACCTTAAGGACTAATTGAAGGAGAGGAGAGAAAGGGAGAATTTGCTTGACCGAGAAGAAAATTAGGAGAGAAAGAACTAAATAGCCACATTAAAGCACCAAACCTCTGAAGGGGAAAGAGGTAACACACTGGAGAAGAGCTAGTAGGAATAGAATAATTTTTTTGTCCCTCCCTAAAATGGGAGATAATTTTATATAGGTTGTATATATGCAGTCATATAAAACATATTTCTATATTAGTCATGTTGTGAAAGAAAATACAGATCTCCCCCCCAAAAAAGTCTACTGTGATCTTCATTCTTTTTTATTTAATATTTCATTTTTCCCTAGTTACACGTAAAAACAATTTTTAATGATTCGTTTTTAAAACTTTCAATTCCACATATTCTCCCTTACGCCCTCCCCATCTGTCCACTCATTGAGAAGGCAATCAATTTGATATAGGTTATACATGTGTAGTCTTGCAAAACATTTCTGTGATAGTCATGTTGTGAAAGAAAGCATGGACCCTCCCCAAAAAAACCTTTAGAAAAATAAAGTATAAAAAGTTGCATTCAGTTCTTTTTCTGGAGGTGAATAGCCTTTTAGTCCTTCAAAACTGTCTTGTATCTTTGAGAATAGTTAAGTCATTCAGAGCTGATCATTGAATAATATTATTTGTATTTTTACAAAGTACAATTTACTTTGTACAGTGTTCTGGTTCTGCTTGTTTCACTTTGTATCAATTCATCTAAGTCTTTCCAACTTTTTCTGAAAGTGCCCTGCTCGTCATTTCTTATAGCACAATAATATTCCATCACAATCATATACCACGTAATGTTTTTTTGGGGAGGGCCCTCCTGGCTCAAAGTGAATATAAATGTAACTGTTTCTCTTTAGGCTAGCGAGAATCTTCCCCTCCCAGTTTGATTTTTTTTTTTTTTTAAATTAAAGGAGCCATCCCTGGAGTCACTTCTTAAAGAGGTCTGTTCACCAAATCGGTGTTGCCTCATTCAGAGTGAGAACCTGGAAAGACCTTAGTTTAAAAGGGCCAAGGTCTCCCACTGCTTCCTGCGCTATTTTCAGTCTTCCTGATCAATATCTGGACACTGAACCCAGATGACTCTGGAGGAAAAAGTGAGGCTGGTGACTGCACAGCCCTCACACACATCAAAGTCATTGCAAGTCATGTCATCATCTACCTGATGTCACGGTTCTGTTCAAGAATGAAGGACAAGCCACACACATACATGCCACAACTTCTCCAACCATTCCCCAACCAATGGGAATATCCTCAGTTTTCACATCTTTGCCCCTATAAAAAGAGTTGCTTTAAATATTTTTGTATAAATTGGTTGAAATGGGATCGCTTTAAAAAAGAAGAAACTGAAATAATTGAAGAGGCATACTGCTTTTAGAACAGAAGGAAAAAAACCTTGTAACTTGAGAAAACCTAGTATTAGAGAGAAATAGAGGAAAATAGAAATGTAACTCACTTCAGGTATAAATAAACAGTTCCATAAGGAAAAGATATTCACATTGGATAAGAAATCAAAACCCTAAAATCTGTTGCTTTCAAGAAACACATTTGAACAACAAAGATTTTCACAAAATAAAACTGAATAGATGGGGGGAAAATTTACTGTGTCAAGTGAATCCAAAAAGGCAGGAATTGTAATCATACTATCTGACAAAGCAAAACCAAACATTCAAAAAATAAAAGGGATAAGCAAGGAGACTACATTATGCTGAACCTAACTGTAGTCAGCAAAGAACTATTAGCAACACATTAACTGAGCTACAAGGGGACATAAATAGTAACAGTAGTAGCAGAGACCCAGTAGTAACAGAAGACTTCAGTCTCCCCCTCCCTCCCTCCCTCCTTTGCTTTCTCCTTCTCTCTCTCCCTCCTCCCTTCCCCCCTCAGATAAGTCCAACTGATAAACAAAAGGGAAGATGTGGAGCTGAATAAATTGCTGCAGAAACTAGTATCAAAAGAGTTAAGCCTCTTGTAAATGGGACTGCATTAAAAAAATACAAAATTTCTAGCACCACCTGTATACAAAAGTTTAGTATGAATTCAAGCATATAGATATTGGGGAAAAATGTAAAATGACAGAAATCATTTATGCTCCTTTACAGAAGACACAGACCCAAATGGAGATTGAATGATATCATAGTAATGAATGGGTCAGAGAGCAATCACAGAAACAGTAGTAATGTGAAAAGATGATAATGATGACAGAACATATTAAAATGTCTGAGATGCAGTTAAAGCAGTCATCAAGGGAAAATGATGTCCTTATAAGCATACATTAATAAAATAGAAAAATAAGATTAATGGGACTAAGTATGTACCTAAAAAAAAAATAGAACACAACAGTAAACCTAAAATAACCTCAAAAGAAAAATAGGGAAATTGGAAACAAAAAAGCCCTATCAAAGTGTATAATTAAAAGCTGATTTTTCAAAAAACTAATTTATAAAATTTTAGTTAATCTGATTTAAAGAAGACAGGAAATCAGATCAGTAAAATAGCATATGAGCAAATTGAAATTACAGTGAAACAAGTAGAAATAAAAAGAACAATCAGAGCAAATTATGCACATTTATATGCTATCAAAACTGAGAACCTAAGAAAAATAAAATTACCTCAAAAACTTAAAACTTCCAAAGTGTCAGAAGATTAGAAAGAGCTCCTAAATAATCCAGTCTCAGAAAAAAAAAGATAGGTATAGTTTGTACAGGAACTACTAAAGGGAAAAACTGTTTCCCCTGATCATAGGACAGTTCCATCAAACTTTTAAAGCACTGTTAGTACTCATACTTCATAAGTTATTCTCAGAAATGTAGAAAGTCAGAATCCTTTTATGAGACAACTATAATCCTCATATTTAAACGAAGGAAAGATAAAACAGAAGGAAAACTAAAGGCCAATATCAATAATATTGATTCAAACATTTTAATCAGAATCTCGTCTGACAACAATGCTTTCGGTTCCAGACATGAGTTTAAGATGTCTTCTACATTCAGTTTGGGATATCTGAAAGGAATTTGGAGATATGAGATTGAAGTTCAGCAGAGGTTTGGGGTAGGATAGGTAAATTTGGGAAATGATGGTCATAGAGATGATAGTTAAATCCATGAAAGCTGATGAGATCACTGAGGAAAAATAGTATAGAGAGAGAAGGAAAGAGGACCTTTTATAGGACAGCTATGGTTAAAGGGTGTGTTTTGGATGAGAAGAGGAGACTGAAAAGAGTCAGTCAGATAGAAGGAGAACAAGGAGAATAAAAGAAAAACATTAGAAAGGAAAGGGAGAAAAGACTTAATATTTCTCAAAGTTAGAGTGGGCAGAATGGCCTTCAGATGAACCTAACTCTTAATTATACAAAGTTTGAACACACAGGAAGAAAGTTTGTTGCGGAAATACAGAAATGGAATGGGGAAAGAGGCTAAAATAGGGAGCTGGAGGAGTTTAGAAGAAGGATAGTACTGGGAAGGGAAAATCTTGCCCAAACAAGCTTCATCTTCATAGAGTACATCCTGAAGAGGAATTAAGAAAAAAAACAACTCCAAAACCTCCATTTAAGAAAGAAGCCCAGCTCACAACATCTCGTTTCTCACCTGATTGCACTACTTTGGAGCCTCTGCCCTTGCACGTCTCCCCTTCCTTGTGTGCCCCCCTTCAACTCCTTTTCAGTTTCTTTTTGTGTGTTGTGTCCTCCTTAAATGGTAAACTTCTTGAGGGACAGAACTGTATTTTTCCCTATTTGAATCTCCAGTGCTTAGCACATAGTAGGCACTTAATAAATGTTTATTGATTGAAACAGCTCAGGTAAACCTGGAAGAGAATAACTTTACCAGAAATAAGTACACGTAGGGCCTCAGAGAGAATAGCTTGGCCACAAGGACTGCTCAGGAGTATTTGGAAGAAATAAAGCAAGAGATTAAAAATGAAATTATAAGTGAAATTAGAATTCTTAAAGGAAAAATAACAGAAGAGGAGTTTGGAACAAAAATGGAGAACCTTACCCAAGGAATGGACTCCCTGAAAAGTGGAATAGTTGTTTGTGTGTTGTCTCTGTTAAAATATAGGCTTCTTGAAGGCAGAAATAGTGCTTTTGTATCTTTTTTGTGTTCCTACCACTTATTACAGTGCGTGGCAAGTTCAAGTTGCTTAATAAATGCTTATTGGTTGCCTGACTGGAAAACCTTAGACAACGAGTAGACTCGTTGGAAAACATAATGGAGTCATTAGAACTAAAGTCCATGAGACGATAAGAAATATGAGAAGTCAAAATGTTTTTTAAATCTTTTGTAAATGTAAGGCTTTTTCTATCAAAATTCAGGTAAGACCTGGAAAACAAATATAATAGAAGGAATAAGTTAGAATAAGCAGATCTTCACCTATAACCTGAAATTCAACCTTCAGCACGGGAGTGAGGGATTCTGAGCAAGTCCTTCAGTTTCTCTCCACCTTAGTTTCTAAATGTGTATGATGGGGAGAATAATAGCACCTGCTTCACTTGTAAAGATGAGATGAGATCATACGGAAAATGTTTTGCAAACTTTAAAGCATTATATAAATGTTAGTTATCATGATTATTGTCATTGTTATTTAGTAACTCCAGGTTGAAAACATTTGGCATCATCACAGCCAAAACCCTACACTTGTAGTCAAAGGAAAAATACTTTACGGGAGTTGGGAGGAAATAATTCAAGCCCCAAGGAGCCACAACTAGGATCTGACTATGAAATGCAGCAATGATGTTACTAAAGAATCTTGGAATAGAACACTTCTGAGGCAAGAGGCAAAGGTTTACAACCAAGAATAACAACTACAAGCATGAGTGTTCTTAAAAGCTGACCCTCAGAAGTATAAAGAATTTTCATGTATGTGCGATGACGTAGAAGAAATACATGGTCACAACCACCTAAGCATACTTTCCAGAAAAAAACGCACACTTAAATAATTGCAAAAGTAATACTAGAAGGACAAGAATTTAAGAATGTCCCAACCAGTCAAACCATTTTTAAAACCCCACAAGGCAAAGAAAATAGTGATAACAACGTGAAAGTTTTTATTTTAAAGTAAAATTGTTGGGGTTTTTTGCATCAGTTACCACACCTGATCCTTCTATTGTTTGTTTATGATTGAGTCTTTCTAATATAATAAAAGACAGCTGCACAAAAAATTAGAGGTTCAGTTATCAGACTGCTGAAAACTTCACAGCACAAAAGAAAAAATAAAATACAGTTGAAGAAACATAGAGTGATTAAGAATCTCAAGTGAAATATGGAGAGGGGTGGAGGGGGAAGGAGAATGGGAAGTAAGACAGCCCGGCAGCACCTGACTTCAAACGAGTCCAGAGAGCTTTAATGATCAAAATTGTTTGGCATATTAAAAACAAAAATTTGATTAGTAGAATGGATTTGATGCAGAAGATACAAAAGTAATTGAATGTAGCAGCAGACAGTGTCAGACTCCACGTGGAAAGTTGTAAGGATTCACTATTTGGCTAGAATTTCTGGAAAAACTGGGAGAAAGGGGCACATTTCAATCAGCTTCTCACACCATGTACCACAGTTAGGGCCAATGCAGTGGATATATAACCCAGACATAAAATGTCATATCCTAAACAAATGAAAAAGAATCATAATGATGGCACTTATATGTGTATGAGTAATTGAGGAATGCTGACTAAAGAAAGGGTAAAGAGGCTTATTATAAACATTTTTGATTCTATGAAATTGAGAAATTGCTGTATAAACAAGGTTAATTTAGATTTAGAAGGGAAACAGATAACTGGGAAAAATCTTTACAGCACTTTTCCGCAGAAAAAGTCTGATATCCAGGGTTTATGGGGAACTGATAAAAGTGAACCATTGCCTATTTGATCTAAAAGTAAGAAAGATAGATTATCAACAGCCATATGAGAAAATCCTTTAAATCTTTAATTACAATAAGAATTCAGATTAAAACAACTCATGGCTCCCTTATCACACCCTTCAGATTAGCAGAGATGACAAAAAGGAATAATAAAATATTGGAGGGACTGTGGGAGAACAGATATGCTACTTCACTCTTAGAGGAGCCATGAAGCAATCCAATTTCGAGAGTAATCTGGAACTATACCTGAAAAGTCACTAAGCTCTGCATTTCCTTTTCCACAGCAATACCACTATTAAACATATGCCCCAAAGAGATTTTTTTTAAAAAGAAAAGATCTACATGTACAAAACTACTTACAACAGCACTTTACAGGGAAAAAACCTGAAAATAATGTGATTGGCCATCAGTTATGTCACGACTGAAAAAATTATGGTGCATGAATTTAATGCATTATTATTGTAGGAATTTGTTTTGATTGAATAAACTTATTTGTGACTAGCTAGGAGGGCTGGGTTTGTGGGAAGTGATAGTAAATACAAGCAAAGTAAGAAAAGGCAAAACAATTTGTGAAACAATTTGAAAAGGACATATTTCTGAGTTGGTTTTTTTTGCATCAGTTGCCACACCTGATCCTTCTATTGTTGTTTGTTTATGATTGAGTCTTTCTGATATAATAAACAAAATATAGACTTCTTGAAGGCAGAAATAGTGCTTTTGTATCTTTTTTGTGTTCCTACCACTTATTACAGTGGGTGGCTTCAAAATGAAACTGATCATAAGGGATGACTCATTTTAGTTGGTTCCCTTTTCAAACTTTTGCCTACTATTGTTTGTTTAGGGTTATTTTTTGTTTTTCAAATGACACTTGTTATGTGCATGACTGATTTCAAGGTGGAGTTGGATTTAAATGAATAGTGGTGATGGTTTCATTTACAGTATGAGGTGGCTCTGGAAATGTCCTTCTGCAATGTGATCTTTGGTCTCTTCCACATTAGGATGGCCTTCTGAGAGTAACAGTCATTCCAAGAATTTGTTTTAATACATTGACTAAATTATTTCTTGCCCTTCAGTCTTTGTTTTGATTCGTGTTATATGCTCGAAGATAAAAAATCAAAAGTACCCAGGAAGACTATATGTATATGGGGGGGGGGCAATAAAGGAAGTTGGGAGAGATTGCTGAAGCTGTAACCGGGGGCTTCTGATCATCCATTCTGCCTAAGAGGAGCACCATTGTGTTAACATTCTGCTAAATATAAAAGGAAGGAAGGCAGGAGTTTCCTTTCCTGCACAGGCTTACTGAAACTCAGAACAACCAGACTTTATCTTAAAAGACAAGTGCTGTTAGATTTTTGGGTTTTCTTACTAATCAGAGAGCTTATTTCATTAGCCTCTTTTATTTTTAATATTCATATTTCTGAGAAGACTTTAAAGATAGAAATGACTGGAGGCCAAGCCTTTTCCAATGAAATGAATCTGTGGCATTGTGGATAAAGTAATTTTTTTTCCTTTTTGGTGGGGGAGGGCAGGGCAATTGGGGTTAAGTGACTTGCCCAAGGTCACACAGCTAATAAGTGCTAAGTGTCTGAGGCTGGATTTGACTCAGGTCCTCCTCACCCGAGAGCTGGTGCTGTATTCACTGTGCCAGCTAGCCTCCCCAAGTAAGTAGAATGTGAAAGTTAGTTTCACATTTTCATTAATTTGGATATCCTTAAGCAAATGCTTTTAGAATAAAGGAGGGTCAGAGCTTCATTTGCAAGTATTATAGCTTGACTTTCAGATTTTGGATTTTTCCATCTGGATTAATGATAGCATATTCAGAACAGGAGTACGAGAGCAACTTAGTCTGTCAGCGCTGGGTCAGAGTACTTACTACTCATCCGGCCTGAAAGACACTTTTGATTTCACTGCAGATTTTTAATGCCTCAAATTAGGGGAAACATTTTCACAACTGTACGCTGATGTTATATAAATTGTCAGCCCTGACATCCTAATCCCCAGCAGGGATGTGAATGAAACATAGGGAATCGGAGTCTTTTATTTGGAATGTACCTGAGCTATCATCTTCAGCCCAGTGTTGTTAACGCTGTTAAAGGAAAATAAAGTCCTAGACAGGAGATAGGGTGCTGCCCTCTCCCACTCCAAGAGCCAGTGCCCTTTTCACTTCGCCACACGGCCTGGGGAAATGTTTGGAGAAAATGCTTTTCTGATGACCTGGATTAAGGAAGCCCTACCTAATCTATCCCTCTCCCACCTTTCCAGTACTGATCCGTCAAGTGCTACATCTCTTACTGTCTTAGTGCTGGGAATATTCTCCCCTCCTCCACCTTCCTGGCTTCCTTTAAGTCCCAGCCAAAATCCCACCTTCCACTGGAAGCCGGCCCTCTTAATTCTGGTGCTTCCCCTCTGTTAATCGTTGCTGTCCAGCCTGTTTGTAGCTTGCTTTGTGTAGATTTGCTTGCATGTCGTCTCCCCAGTAGATTGTGAGCTCCTTGAGGGCAGGAACTGCCTTTTGCCTCCTTTTATGTGTATAGTGCTTAGCACAGTGCTAATGCTTGATGAGTGTTTGATTCATTCAGAAAATCCTGGAGGTTATGATTAGGCACATGACAGACATGTGGTGGAATAGGAATCATAATTGAGTTTCAGATCTAAACCAGTGGGTTATTCTCATCACCACTTTCCTTTTCTTCCTTGTTCCCTATATCAGCAGGAATCAGGCCTTGAAAAAATGTTTGCTTTTATATCACATCATGACTTGGAGCAGACCTTGGGTCCTCAAAGCTTATGCCGGGGGAACAAATGGCTATCAAGATCTATCAAAATTGAGAGACTTGAGGTGTGGGACTGGCAGTGGATGGGCCCAAAGCCAGAGAGGTTGTCCCCTAACCTCTGTGGAGAAGGGGGTCACCAGGTCTTGAGTCTTTTTGGCCGTGGTAACTCATGAAACCATTAAGAAATCAGTGAAGGAAAGCCTTTCATTGTGTGTCCGCTAACACTCCCCTTTTCTGTGGGACTTTTTTGTGCCCTCATTCCATAAGGCAGTCTGGTGGAACTGATGGACCGTGAGCAGCCAGGTGATACAGTGGACAGAGCGCTGGGCCTGGAGTCAAGAAGACTCATCTTCCTGTGTTCAAGTCCAGCCTCAGACACTAGCTGTGTGACTCTGGGCAAGTCACTTAGCTCTGTCTGCATTAGTTCTTAGAGAAGGAAATGGCAAATCACTCCAAGAAACTTTTACCAAATAGAAACTCAAAAAGTCAGAAATGACAAAACACAGCAGACTCCTTCTCAGAACACAGTTTTTAAATGTATCACCTAAAATACGTAGGGGAACATAGGAAACCAATCAAAATGGTTGTTGTTTTTTTTTAATGAGTTCACAGACCCTGGGTTGAGAATGCCTGCTCTAGTCACTGTGACGGAGGACAAAGAGCCCTGATTTGTAGTCTCAGGACCTGAATTTAAACCCTGACTTTGACACTTAATGACCCTGGAGACCACAAACATAGATCAAGTCCCCTCTCTCCAAGTTCTCTGTGTAATTGTATCTTTCAGTCTTCTTCCTTTCTGGAGATCTCTGGCACTGGGCACTGTTTGTTAGCCTTTCCCCAGGAATACTTTCATGACACTGCTTTCTCTTTACTCTTCTTTCTGTCTTGACATTTACAACCTTTTCACAAGGAGATGAGGAATTGGAGTTGTTGCAACCCCATTTTACAGATGAATAAGTGAAAATAAGAAAGACCAGTTTTTTTTTCATTTTTTTCTTAATTTATTTTCTTGTTTACATCGTTCATTTCCATGAGATTTTGAGTTACAGATTTTCTCCCCATCTTTCTCCCACCCCAAAACAGCAACCCTACTGTATAATCCCTCCCCTAATCTGCTCTCTCCTATGTCCTCCCCCATCGCCCCTCTGACTTTCCAGTAGGGCAAGATGGATCTTCTTACCCCAGTGCCTGTATATCTTAATTCCCAGTTGCATGTAGTTAATAATAATATATATAAGAAAGACCAATTTTAACTGATGATTTTTGCCAAGAAAGTACTAAGCTTGGTTGGTTTCCCTGCTTCCAAAGGGATAACAGGCTTCATCATCTTCTAAATGATGGTGCCCTATGTTTAAGTTTTTATGTTTCCCTTTGACACTGATATTGGGATATGCAAAGAAGATTATTTCCATCTAAATGCATTTAGAGTTTGCTTTCAAGATGTCTTATGTATGTATATGTATTTGTGTGTAGATGTATGTATATATATGTGAAAATCGAGAACATAAACAATCTAGGTGTCAAAATCTCACATTTTTGACTTTGAAAACTTAGGTCTTTAGGAGAATAATCTAAAATTAACTTTCTGGGTGTGTTCCCAATTTTCCTTCTGCTGTCTTTTTTGAAGTTGAAAACAGTAGCTTTAAATTAACAGATTATTTTCCTCATCAACACAGAGCAACTGTGGTCTTCTACTTCCTGCTGAAAAGATTGTTCTTATTCTACTGCTGTGGTGGACTTTATTTAGCCTAGGAGTTTAGGAAATTTAAGTGGGATACAAGCTGAGGATGCACATGGAAATGCTGTGGTTTGAAATGATTCATTCTATTTATTTAGACATCATCTAGGATGTCTGTGGCATTCCTTTTGAGTGACTTGTCTTAATTAAAAAATATACTGGCTTTCAAATAGCAATCTTCCATCCCTTAACTATATTAGGCATAGACTAAAGAAGACATAAATCAAGTCTTGTTTCTTTTGGGTTTTTAGTCAGGAAGACATTGGTTCAAATACCACCATCTTAAATACTTATTAGCTATATCACCACATGCAGGTAATTTAAACTTTCTGTCTCTGTTTCTTTAGCTATAGAATGGGGATAGTAATACCTGTAGTATTTACTATCTCACCAGGGCTTTTATACAGATCAGATTAGATAGTTTTAAGACATTTTGCAAACCTTAAAAGATACACCTACACTTGTATACACATACTCCACCATGACAGAGCTAACATTCATCCAATGCCTTTGATTACTAGAGATCTTCTCACCTAGTAAAGCTAGTATGACTTTAGTGTTCTATCACTTACGTGGATGTGGTCATTGAACTTTTACCCTTAACATAAATGTCTATTCTCACTAGATACTGGATTCCATATTACCTCACAATGAAGTTGGTGACATTTTTCAAATGCAGCTGTAATTTTTATCATTTTAAGACTTTGTAAATAAAAATCATAGCAGAGTTAAATTTTGGAAGTGTAGTAACTAAATATGTAGAACCTTTACTTCCCCTTTTTTCAAAGCCTGGGTCCGTTTTTGCATAGTTTATGTTTGCTGGCAGTGCAAGATTGCTTGCATCTCTGTGCCTGCCTTTTAACTGTCTTAGTAAGAGTTATTGATCTTGGCATTATAGCCAGGATTGGTGACATCCAAGATTTGCCTTCTCAAAGTTAGTTGACTTGGGGTGGGGGCTTTTTTGGAGGGGGGAGGGCGATTGGGGTTAATGGCTCGCCCAAAGTCACATGGCTAGTAATTGTTAAGTGTTTCGGCTTGGATTTGAACTCAGATCCTCCTGACTCCAGGGCCAGTACTCTATTCACTTCTCCACCTAGCTGCCCCAATTAGTTGACTTTTGTCTAATCTAGTAGTAGGAGTATATCGTTTGCCATCTGTGGGCAAAAAACCATTTCCAAGTGAAATTTAGACTCTTAATCTTAGGACAACAGAACTCTGGACCTGTTTGTTTAGCATGCCTACGACTGAACCGGGAGTCTTGGGACCTTATGAAGCATATGGACAGGCAAAAACTAAGACTGTCTGACCTTTCAGTGTTTACACAATACCAAGAACTTAAATAAATTCAGATGTGGCACCTGAGTCAGAATTAGCAATAAATTGATTCTTTCTATAAAGAAGTACACCTTTACTTATCTATGCTAAGACAATTTGCTGAAAGAGTAATTTTAACTCTCTCCTTTCCTGAGAATATCTTTTTTTTTTTGCCAAATTTTTGCTGAATAATTTCAAACTCAGGATATTGTACACATGTCAAGAATGTTCATGCCTGCCAACCTGATAGAATTGAAGCAAGCAAGCAAGCAATCCATATCTCTCCCCCCAGTCCCCTTTTTTTTAATTGTCCTATTTTGGGCACTTTGCTGTTGATCCTTTCTAGAATATGATGCTCAAATCTGAGCAGTATGTCACAAGAAGTCTGATGAAGATAGAGTATGGTGAAGCTGTCACTTCCTTCTTCTTGGGAGCTCAGTGGATCTCAAAGTCTTAGTAACTTTGTTTGGTGGCCCCAACACAGTGTTAATTCATGTCAGTTATTCAGTCTGCTGAGACCTAGAGGTGGTGATGGTGTTGTTGTTTTTTTTCAGATTCTCTGCTGTCTAATAATGCTTTCCCCCATGTTGTACTTGTAAAGTTGAACTTCTGGTATCCAAATGTGCCCTGATTGAATTTCATCTTATGAGATTCAGTCCCAAGCTTTAGTGTGTGGGTCCTGGCTGTCATTGTTCTGTTAGTTGTTCTTCCTAGCTTTACATCTTCCACATATTTGATGGCCACACCATGTACATAAAAGAGGGCACAGGCCCTCTGGGTTCTTTGGTCAGTCAACAAGCATTTGTGAAGCCCCTAGAACTCTCTAGAGACCTTCAGCTACATTGACTTAAGAACATTTTTTCTTTGAGTCTACCCATAAAACCAGTCCTTAATCCACTTCATTGCGTTACTGCTTAATCCACATTTTTCCGATTTCTCTTCAAAGATAGTATGAAATACCTTATCAAAAGCTGCTAAAGCCTAGCTAAAGTATAGCCATAGCATTCACCTCTCAGAGGCTGGGGGAAGCTGTGTGGTTTCTCCAATCATACAGGAAGCAGAAATTTTATCCCAGTCTTCTGTCTTCACATTCAGTGCTGTGTTATATTGTGTTATGTTTAACCATACCATCTCCAAAAGCAAAACCATTACTGTTCAGTTGTGTCCAAATCTTTGTGACCCCCATTTGGGTTTTCTTGGTTGAGACACTGGAGTAGTTTTGCCATTTCCTTCTCCAGCTCATTTTACAGATGAGGAAACTGAGGCCAACAGGGTTAAGTGACTTGCCCAGGGTCACACAGCTTAGTAAGTTTCTGAGGAAGATGAGTCTTCCAACCTCCTGTGTGCTATCTACTGTTCCACCAAGCTGCCCTTATCTTTAACTTAACCATGCTGCCTCCAAAAACAACCCCCTCCCCCAAAAACCCAAACCCCCAAACAAAAACCCCCCAAACATTACTTAGTTAAAAGTTACACAGTACTTTAAGGTGTATGAAGAGCTTACCTCCCAACAAGGCTGACTCATGCATGGGCACATATCTAACATTTCTTAGCCTGACTTCAGATGCATTAGCACCCTATCCACTATGCCACACTGACTCCTCAGCTAATACGTGTGTATGTGTCATAACCATTTCTATTAGTGTGAAAACGCACTATTTCCATTATAATAGAATTATTACATATTTGCAATTAGTAGCGACATCCTCACAATTCAGAAATATTTTGGTGAAAATGTATGAGTTTTCAGGTAACAGTATTTAGTTGAATTTGGCAGGCAGTTGTTAAGTACCTTTTCATTGGTCACTGGAAATAAAAAATTAAAAGCAAATCCAAAATGAGGCCTAGGTGGTCCAGTGGATAGAGCACCAGGCCAAGTTCGAATCTAGTCTCAGACATTTACTGACTGTGTGACCCTGGGCAAACCCTGTTTGCCTTAGTTTCTTCATTGGCAAAATGATCTGGAGAAAGAAATGGTAGATCACTTCAGTGTTTTTGCCAAGAAAACCCCAATTGGGGTCATGAAGAATTGGACACCACAGAAAAACTCCTGAGCAATAACAACGAAAATCCACAATAACATTGTGTGTACGAAGGTGGGTGGAAAGGGAAGGAGGGAATGGTTTAGAAAAGGCCATATCATATGTAGGAAGTGGCCCTTGAAGTGGCAACTGAAACAGGTGAGGAAGGAGAGTGTCCAGGGCTAAGCAGTGACCAATATCTCCGGCTCTGCGCCCACAAGTCAGCAGCTTGTCATGGCCCGCCCACATTCTCTCCAGAAAATTATATCTCAGCATAATTCCTGTTCTCTTCATTGGGTAAGCAGTCAGATAACTTGTCCCATTGTTTAACAGCTGACATTTATTACCTCCCAAAAGGGGGTTGTACAGGTCTCATCCACATTTTTTTCAGATGAGCATACTGAGGCTCCGAGGCTAAAGTGACTTAATGTACCAAATTGACTTTCAATGGTTAATGTTAGAAACAAGATTCAAAACCAAGCCTTGCCTCTGAGGCCAACCCTGGATTTTTACCCAAGGGCGTGCTGCCTGTTTTATTTAGAATAGTTAATTTTAATATTTGATTTTTTTATGCTGTGTACATAGAGTGATAAATTATACTAATTGTCAGTATTTTTATTTGGGTTATACTGTGCTATATTTCCCCAATATGGATGTTACTTAGATTGTGAAACAACAGGTGGAACAGCAAAGAAAACTAGCTCCTTTCATCAGAACTAGCCTCTTCTTCCTGGGTTCATGTCATGAGTTCTTAGTTTGCTTCAACAAGAATTTACTGAACACCTACTGTGTGCCAGGCACTGGGGCTATGAAGATGAAAATGACAATAGCCTTTTCCTTCCAAGAGCTCACATTTTATTGGTTAGTTCTGCTCTTACCCAAGTAAAAATGAGAAATGAGTATGTCTTTGTCTTCTTCTGGCCATTTATTCTAAGTAATGTTCTGGGGAAACCTGTTGAGTTCTCTCGTGCACACCCTTTAGGCTCTGTTGGTATCCTTGAGCCAATATACTTCCTCAACCAGAAGAGGAACCTTTCTGCTCATCTCCTCTCTAAAAAATTGTGCTATGTTAGAATCTTGAAGTTGAAGGGCTTTGAAAAAATCCTACAACTTAAAGGTACGGTACAAGGTGATCTGAGCTCCAAAGGAAGGAGCGACCTCACTGTCGTTCCCCTAAAAGCACTTTAAGTACCTTAGGATGAACAAACCAGGATTTCTTTATCTAGGCAAGGAAGTTAGGAAAAAAAAATATCAGCTGCATATTACATGCACATGTGCATGCGTGTGCACACGTGCACACACACACGCCTGGGATGTCAGGTATGTGAGCCTAAGGCTAATGAATCCTACAGAAGTCATCTTTAGTGAATTGGAACATTTCTGGGATTAGCATACTTGGGATAACCTATGATGTTTGGAGGCAGTGTGATAGAACTGAAGAGATGCTCACTCTGATACATCATAGTGTTACAAGATCATAGAGTCAGAGCTTGCAAGGAGCCTTGGAGGTTGTCTGGTGCAGCCCTCTAATTTTACAGATAAAGACACTGAGGCCTAGAGAAGCTATCAGGACTTGAACCTAGATCTCTGAGTTCAAAGTTAGTTCCCTTTCTCCTGTACCACAGCAGCGATGGGTCTTTTAGCAAGTCACAAGCTCCCTGCCCACGGTTTCTTCAGCTGTAAATTGGGTTGGACTAAGCGGCATTAGAGGTCCCTTAAACTGTAGATTTGTGTCCTATGTTCTCTCTTATTAATGATTGATCTAGCCTCCCTCCTTCCCTCCCTCCCTCCTTCCTTCCTTCCTTCCTGGATGTCTCATAGTTACTTGCACTTAAAAGTGTGGCCTCTGAGGGCAAACAACAGAAATAATGCATGATGGAGTCAAAATGAATCACTAGGAGTATTTCCGTTTTGAGGATTGATATTCTGTTTTGACTTGCTGATGGGAGTAAGAAGAGTTTGGCTGGGATAAAAAAGTTATATTTTTATCAGCTGTCTCATGCTTTATGTGGCGTTTCTTTTTCTCGCCTCTTTGGAGTTCAGAAATGACTTATTTCAGTGGGAGCACACAGCACTACTAACAAATTCCCAGGAGCAGGAAGATTCATATCACTAATACTTTTTTATTATATCAGCTTTATATTTGTGTTTAGAAATTCACTGTCACACTCTTTGAATTTTTGGATTTTTTTTTTAACTGGAAAATTTTTTATTGTAGCTGGAATGGGACAGCTGGACACAGGTTAAATGATTCCAGTTTTGCTGGCAGCATCTAAAGTATCATAGTCTGGAGCAAGTTGGATGTAGGCCTTCTCTTCTCCATTGGGTCAGATCAGCGTGTTGGTTTTAGCCACATGGATGTCATACAGCTTCTTTACCATTTGCTTGATCTGGTGCTTGTTGACTTTGAGGTCCACAACGAAGACTAGGGTGTTGTTGGTCTTCATAGCAGACTCACTGGTCAAGGGAAACAATGATGGCATAGTGATTGAGCTTGTTTCTCTGAGGGGCACTTTTCCGAAGGTATTTGGGCTGCCTTGGAAGTCTTAGTGTCTTGGGCCATCGGAAGGTGGGGGATGTTCATTTGGATCTTCTTTTTGTGTCTGTATTCTTGACCTTCAAGGACTTGGACAAGGCCTTCTGTCTTGGGGAAGCACAATAACTTCCGTCTTCACCTTTGACTCCATCTTGGGGGAAAGGCCTTTGAATTTTTAAAAGTGCAATATAGCATGGTATAGTTGAAAATTTGTAATTACTTTATCCTTTAAGTGATCTATAAATGAAGTCTGTTATCTAATTTACTTTAATATCACTTAGGAAAATGAACCTGTTGTTTTTAAGGAGTTTAGGGGTCACCAAGAGGGATTGCTGAACTTTGCTTATTGATTCTAAAGTATGAGGTACTGTAGATACCACAAACAAATAACAGTAGGACTTGAGAAGACTTGTGGACCTCTTAGACAAAGCCTTCAAACTCTCCTTCCACGTTCATTAGCACATTCACCTTAGGGAAATCACAGCCAGTATTGTTCTTAGCCCGATAAAGTAGTTGGTTTGATTGTAAGGGCATTTAGAGTCCTTCTCAGTTACTTCATTCTAAAACAGGTCATCTTTGGGTCTGTCCTATATGGAATCATTAAGATGAGGGAGTAGGGAGCCATAATCATAACCTACAGATAATGGGCTTTTTAAAAATGCCTTTGTTTGGGTTGAAAAATACCCTTCATCCTTAATTTAGTTTAAAAAAAAAAAAAGTAAACACAGAGATGTCTTAGGATAAGAACAGAAGTTTATTCTCTTCCCTGGGAGAAGAGGGCAATCTGCTCCCATGCCTGGGCATGGGAGAGAGGGCATGTTTCAAAGGGCAGAACCAGAATTTATAACTTAACTTAGTCAAGCCCCCTTTCCCAACTCTTTCCTCTCTCATTGGTGGAGAGGCACATCTCACCAAATTCTTTCCAACTGGGACAGCAAGAAAAGAGAGGGGGGAGGATCCCACCAAGGCAGGAAAACAGACAAAGGAAAGTAAAAGTGATTGACCGCAGCCATGGAAAGGGGGGAGGAAGGGAAGGTTAACAATCCCAAATTGAGAAGTTTTCACTTATTCCCCGCACCTTGAAACAAAAGGAACTTTAATGAATACATTTTTAAAATTGATTTATGTCTTTCTAGATGGAGAGTTTAGCTTCCTTATTTTATACTTGAGAGAATAATAATAGTTGACCTTTACATTGTGCTTAAGCATTATAAAAGACTTTACATAATATGTCTTATTTGTTCTTTACAATAACACTTTGAGGCTGACATTATCCCCACTTTACAAATCAGAAAACTGAGGCTTAAAGAAGTTGTGACTTGCTTATGTTCACATAATAAATGTTGGAGGTAAGATTCAAACCCAGGACTCTCCTGACTCAAAATCTAGAACTCCTTCCACTTAGCCATGCTGAGATAATACCAGTAAAGTAGCAGAAATCAAAATGATGTCCACTAATCACCAGCATTTCTATGTCGCAGAAATGAAATTTAGAAGAAAATGATAGGAAAGGGAATTCAGTACATAGTAAGTTACTCCTTTAAGACATACTCAGTACTTAATAGAAGCACTGTTACAAAACACTGTTTAAAAAAATAAGGTATTACTTAAATAGGTGCAGAGACATTTATGGTTAATGGTTGGGTTATGTCTGTATAGCAAAAAATACGTAAATTAATTAATTTAGTGTTATAGAAATATACCAAATGGGTACTTTACAGAGCTAGACAATAAAATTCATATGGAAAAACAGTAGAACTAAAAGCACAAGGTGTTGTAACAGGAAGAGTAGAAATAAAGTAGGAATAGCACTTGCAGATTAATTGTATGATCTTAAAATGGCCTTTGCTCAGTCCTCTTTCTCCTTGGCCTGTCTGCGGCTTTGGACAGTATCAGTCTCCTGAGTATTCTGGCCTCTCAGGGTTTTTTATCACATTGTTGTCTCCTATTCTTCTCATTCTCCTTTGCTAGACCTTCAAAGTCCTCTATTTAAGCAAGGGTATTGCCTAAGGTTTTGTCCTTGACCCACCCTCTTCTTTCTCTGTTTTGTTTGTTGATTTCATAAATTTTGGCGTATTCAGTTATCATTTCTCTCCAAATGATTCCCAGATCTTTTTATTCAGCTGTCACCTCTCTCCTGACTTCAATCTTTCATTTCCAACTACCTATTGGAAACCTCAAATTGGATATTGCATAGACATCTAAAGCTCAATATGTCCTAAACAGTTTTTATGCCCCCAAAACCTCCCCTTCTTCTTAGCCTATCTATTACTGTTGAGGGCACCATAGTCCTTCCAATTACCCAGGTTTCCAGCTTTGTTGTAATCCTCAACTCTTAATGCATTTTGAATAAAGATTGGGATTACAAAGAACATTACAAGTAAAGGCACTTATGTTGTTCGTAGAAAGCCTGAGGTGGGGAGGATTTGAGGGAAGTCTGTAGACACCCAGTCTTAGGGTCCAGGAGAAGAAAAAGGGTGCTAGCTTTGAGATGCAGGGCTCTTGGTCCAGCCCTTGTGCTCCACATTCCCTAAAACATACATACTTTGGAAGTAGAGGTGGCTACCTAGACTATCAATCCCAACCCTGACCAAAAGCAAAGGAACCCTGTGTGGCTTGGAGGTAGAATGCCTCAAGACCAACCGAGAGCAAGACAGAGCAGCAAGAAGGAAGGGAGGGAAGCCACCTTTATTGAAGGGGATGCAGTATGAGGGAGTGACAGTGGGGCGACTAGAGAGGGTGGACACAGCAGGGCCTCTCAAGCCCTGGGCATACTTAGGCCACCCAAACCTGTACAGTGCAGAGGTCTTTTCTAGGGCTTTTGGCTGGGTTAAGGAGGACCAGGCATTGGGGGAAGGAATGGGAATCTGGGCCTAATCAAGCTTCAGGGACTGATACTGATTCGTATTGGAAAGAGATACCTGGGAAATAGGTTGGTAAAGGAGTCTCTTCCACCCCCACCCCCAAGCCCCACTAGCATGCTCTGTTAGCTGGGAGGCTGCTGAAGCCCTGACAGCTCCCTACTCTCGCTCACCCCATACATCCCGTTTGTTGCTAAGTCTCATTTCTGCCTTCACAGCCTTTTCTTTTCCAGGACCCCTTCTCTCTACCCACATAACCTGACCACATGGGTGTAGGGCCTGGTCATCTTGTGACTATTGGAAAAGCTGCTGATTGGGCTTCCTGCCACCGTCCTTTCAGCTGCACTTCCCACCCTCCTCGCTGCACATAGTCACTTAGCAATTATTTGTAGATTCCTTGTCATTTAAGGACACGAATTTCATCACAGCTTAGGAAAGGAGGGCAGAGAGGTGAATGTAAAATCAGGTCAGTGTTCCCCTTCTTAGTATTTGAGTTTTACCTGCCTCCATTCCCATTCTAAGTTTAGAAATAATCAAGACTTACCACCAATTTGGTTATTGTAAAATAAGAAATTATCTGAGAAATGTGGTATGCTGGGAGTGAAAACTCAGTACCAGCACCTAGTTTGGGTATTTTGGTGCTAAGATTTCCACCCTTCTGACAAAATTGCTTTCTTGCCTTTAGCTAACCTGATAATCCTTCAAACTTGACAAAATCTCAGCATCCGAGTTGGAAGGACCTCATGAGCCTTCTCATCTGACTTGCATCTGAATCAGATAGCCTTGTAATGTTTTCTTAGACGATTGGACACCAACCGCAGAGATTCCGGTGATGAGGAAGTCCGTTTACAGCTCATAGTTTCTGTAGCCCCTCGGCTAGAATCCTGTTCCTGTTTTGCCTTATTAGCCTATGGCAGTTTATGATTGGCCCCTCTGAGTTCTTACACTGCTCTCAGTTCTACTAGCTTTGTGGGATCAGCCATATCTGATGACCTCTAATTATAGGTGACCATTAAGGTCTTTCCAGGTCCCAAATCTCTTTATATTCTTTAGTTGATGAAAACCTCATTGGTTCCTGTGGTTTATAATGATCATTTCAGTGCAGGTGATCCCCAGATTTCTCTCTCTTTCTCATCTCCTTCCATACTTTCAGTTCGCACAATTCCAACTACTTATTGGTTATTTCAAACTTGATGGCCCACATACATATACCTCAGTCTACCTGTCCAGAGCAGAATGAGTTCCCCATTGCTCCCAGATCCACCCCTCCTTTGGCAGTTAAGGTGTCATAGAGGCTAGCATGTTGGACTTGTTGTGAAGAGCATTTTATAAACCTTAAAGTACCATATAAATGCTGACTTATTATTAGGCAGTTTGATGACATGATATTCAGAGCAACCCACGGGCAGCTTGTGGCACTCCAAAGGATTTCAGGGCCCCCTTGAAAAGTGTAGAGGAAAACATCCTTTGTATGTAGAGGAAATCCTTTGGCACGCCCCAGGTTGTGCGAGCCTGGTGTAGAGTGTTGGACTTGGAGTCAGGAAGATAGGAAGATCTTGAAAATTTCAGATATGATCTTAGACACTTACTAGTTGTGTGACACTAGTTAATAAGCTAGGTGGCACAGTGGGTAGAGCATTGGCCCTGGAGTCAGGAGGATCTGAGTTCAAATCCAGTCTCGAATACTTGCTGGTTGTGCGACCCTGGGAAAATCACTTAACCCTGCTTGCCTCAGTTTCCTCATTTGTAAAATGAATTAGAGAAGCAAATGGCCAACTACTCTAGAGTCTTTGCTGATAAAACCTCAAAGGGGGGGGGGGGGGATCTTGGAAATTGGCCATGACTGAAATGATTCAACAAGTTGTGTGATCCTGTCGTGTCTGCCTCAGTTTACCTCATCTGCAAAATCGGGGTGATGATAATAGCACATGCCTCATAGGGTTGTTGGGAGGAGCAGATGAGATGAGTGTGTTAGTGACTTTGCAACCTGAAATTGCTGTATAAATCCCATGCATTATTTTCTCTGTTGAGGATACCAATTTTTACCATTTACCCAAGCTCACAGACTCAGCTATGTCTTTGATTGTAACCTGAACTCATATCACATATTCGGTCCCTTACCAGTATTTTTGAAATACATTTTTATTGATATCTTTTGGTTTTAAATAATTTACACTTCCCACAGTGTCTTTCCTAAAGAATTGTCTCTTAAAATAAAGTTTTCAAGTTGTATGATTTCCCAGCATTCACTTTTAGTTTCATTGTTGTCTCCATTTCCATTGTTATAACCACTTACTCCTAGCCCCACGCCAGCCCATTGCCTGCCTCTGGAATGAGATGGAAAGTCCTCTCTTTAGCTTTATACAGTCTGGCCCCAGGCGGCCCTACAGTTTCCATGTACACAGCTCCTGCTCCACCACAGTGGGCTCTAGCCATGCTGGCTGGCTTTCTCTCCATGCCTGTCTTAGTGCCTTCTCACCCATCGTCCTGTATCTCTCTCCCTCCTGTCCTTCCCTCACAGTCACACTGTTTCTCTGATATGTGACTCAGGCACCATCTTTGTGATCTCTCCAACAACTAGCATCTTTCCTACAGATCAACTTTGATTGTGGTGATTGAATTTGTCGTCTCCGCCAGGAGAATGTTTGGCTCATTGCAAGGAAGGATTGTTTCATTCTTTGTACTTGTTTTATCCCCAGCATTAGGCAAATAGTAGGTACTTAATATCAACAAATATTTGTTGATTGGTTGATTATAATAATTGAATATATTGTTTTCCTGGTTCTACTTACTTCACTTTAGCTTGGCTAATTCTTTCTGTTCTTTCCATGTCTTCTAAGATGCTTCCTTACTCTAATGGGGAGTTTTTTTTTTCATTTTCAGAGTAGCATTTGTCTTTTTACAGTCTGAACTTGTATTTCTGAGGACACTGTGTCTGCATTTGATCCCGATAGCTTAACTATAGCCTACTAGGATTTATTTTGATGAATTCTATTAGTATTCATATTGAATTACTATGGAAACCCAAAGGGAATTGGAACAGTGGATTATTGTATTTAAGTCCTCTTAAAGTTGTGAATAATTTAATTTAATGTACATTCATTTCAAGCCCCATTTCAGATAATACCCAGCTCTTTAAACTTTGTCAAATCACATAGTTTCTGAAAAAGCTCTAATTCCAAATGTGATTATATAGATTTTGTTTTTTAAAAATGGGTATATTCACAAAGTTGTCTACAGATGGAAATTTTTCTAAACCAGATAACATTTTAAATTCACTGAAATAGCTTGCTATCTTTTTTTTTTAATGTGGATGTTAGAGTTAGCCTTAAATGAGTACTTCTGTATCATACCTGATTATCTTTCAGTTCTGAAATGTTGTGTGAGGAACCTGCCCTCATCTCTGAAGCAGTTATGTAGTTTGTCTACCTCCCTCACACTATGCCGTCTCTGGGTATGACTTGTGGCATCCATTCCTTTTGGGGGGTTCCCTCCACTCATCAGTCTTGAGTTTTCTAAGTGTGGATGTTGTTCCCTTCATTGAAGAACCTATTTTTAAAAGCATAGTTGGAATATGTGGGTTTTTATCTTTTATACTAATTTTAACAGTGTTTTATACTTACATCTTTTTTCTTATCCTGTTTTCTCTTCTAGCCTGACAATGAAATTTCATCAGACTGCAACCATGTAAGTATAGATTTCCTTTGAGCTTTATGATTTGTAGGCTGGCTCCCTTGAGTTGTTCACTTGAAGCATTTCTTAGTTACCTTAACAGAGGGCCATGTTAAACATATTTTTTTCAGCTTTCTAATAGTACATACAGGTATTCCTTGTTTTCAGGAATCTAGAAATGGAAAAAAAAAGCAAATCTGTCAAATTGACCATATGAGATCTTTTTTTCTTTTTTATATATTATACTTGAATTTAAGTGGCATCTACAGAAGGTTTGTAATGTTGAATCATCAAAGTTCTATAAAAGATTGTAAATGCTGAAACCAAAGAAGAGAAAGGAACCTGTGTTTACAGACCACCAGATATGGGATCTAGTCACAAATAAGTATTCTATTTATATTTCTCATGAGAAAACATCTAGTAACATTGTGAATTATATTTTCTTCCTATTTGAATTTCCAAAAGGAATACCTTCCCCCTGTATTTGTAGTTTATTTTAAAATAGAGAAAAGATACTAGAATATCTAGCCATTGACATTCTGCTCATGGGCAGAAACTCATCTTAATCAAAGGAGAATTTTTACCCATGAATCAGTTAATTTAAGGAGCACTATACAGTTTTGAGGCTTTCAATATTAGCTTAGTTTGATGCTGAAGATATTCCAAAGGCTCTTGACAAAAAATCCCTTTCAAGTCTCATAAGACTGTTGCTTATTTTACATTAGAATGCTTGAGACCTGTTCTTGGCTTCATGTTTATTGTGCTTTGACTGTCTGCTATTGTCTAAACTCTCAAACAGGCAGAAAGTTTTGTTCTGAACAATTATTCTCCAAAAAAAAAAAAAAAAAGATTTAAATAACAGTGGGTCAGACATAAGGAAGAAATATTTTAGTTCAGGTCTTTAACCCCAGTATTTAGGACATAAGAGGGGCTTCTGACTGTACTTTAAAAATAAGATTGTTTTTACTTTACAATATCCTTTCTGACTGTGCAGACCTGCCCTGAAATATAAGAGATCATAGACTTTAACCACAACCATTTATTATGTATAAAGCACATTGCTAGGTGCAGGGAGATACAAAGATAGGAATTAAATCACCTCCACCCACAGCAGACTTATGTCCTGTCCTAAGGCAGGATTTCTTTGCCGGTAGCCAAAGTTGTACTTTTCTAATAATGGGAATCATGTCCATTATTGAAGACCAGGAGAGCTGAGCTCCATGACTCCCTCAGCCAGAACTCAGTTTCTGATCCCTAGTCATATTAAAATTGATTTGTTTTACTTGGGAGCTCTCCTTGAGCAAGCTTATCTAGTGACCAGTAGAATAGAAGATTGGCATCCGCTTTTGTATCATTTTTGGTTCTTTAATTAATTATTCAATTGTTTCCAGCTTTTTGTGACCACATTTAGGGTTTTCTTGGCAAGGATGCTGGAGTGTTTGCCATTTCCTTCTCTTGCTCATTTTATAGATGAGCAAACTGAGGCAAACAGTAAAGTTCTTGCCCAGGGTCACACAGCCAGGAAGTGTTTGAGGCTGGAATGGAGCTCAGGTCTCCTGACTCCAGGCCTGGCAATGTATCTATTGTACCACCTAAATGCCCCATTAATTAACTGATTTTAATTGATACTATAGCATAGCTATTAAGTTTCTTGGTAGTGTCTTAGGGCATTAGTTGATCAAATGTAGCACGTGTGTTACTATGGTTCCAAATTCTACTTGATTGGTATTACATTTTTTTCTTTTTGTACTACCACTTTTTAAGATGTAAAATCCTGTCACAGATTTACCATTAATGGGTTCCTGTATTCATATTTATAGAGAGCCAGATGATGTGCTTCATATAAAATGTAGTCTGGTATAAAAAGACTTTCAAGAATAGGCAGTGACCCTCAGGATATGTTCAGCTGAGGTTGAAACCTCTTTCATTTTGGGCCACGGTTCTGTTGGGGTGCAGATCTTCATCTTGAGTTGAAGATAATGTGTAGATTTTATAGTATAACCAAATACTCAAGCGACTGCTGTATACAAGGCTTTATCAAGATCATTAAAAAGAAGTATAATATTGTTTACTTTCAAGGATTCCTTTCTGCCCGCCCCCACTGCTGCTGCTTTGCATTTATTGTGTATTTATCCTGTACATATGTTTCCTTATATATTTTCAAGTTGTCCTAGATATAAATATATAAATTTCTGTTTGATTTTTTTTTTATATTTGCTTTCTCAGTACCTGGCACATAGTAATTGCAATAAAAACTTATTGATTGAAAGAACATAAGCAAGTTGAGGTATCACGGCTTAAATATATAAAATTTATTTAATATATTATTAATATATTAATTAATTAATATATTAATATATAAAATATATACATACAGTGAAAGTAGGATATTAATTTCTATTTCAAACAAGTGGCCTAGATCCTTTTCTTCTAGAGAAGTATTCCAAGGACTAGTGAAAAGCCAGCCCAGATATTGCCTACAACATCTTCTATGCTACTAAGCTGGGGGAGAATCCAGGAAATAGAGAATCTAACACAAATGAGCTGGCCCATCACCTATAGGAACAAGTTAAATGGGTTTCATTTGTTTATAAAGGATTGAAAAATAGCCTGGGAACACGATAGTACTGTATTTTTTGAAAGAAAAGCCCTCTACATATAAGGTTGTATTGGTTGAGGGTCAGTCATGTGCCCCTGATGATTTTCTAGTCTCCCTAATAAACCGTTTAACATTGTAGATTAGTGCAGGCTAGATGGTTGGATGCTGATCCTGGCCATTTAAATCAGGTGATAAGTCTGTATGGAGTGTCTAAACATCCAGTCAATTCCACGTCCACTGCACCTCTCAGGCTGCCTAGATTCTTTTCAGGTGCAATTGTTGTGTATAACTTGATGCTCTGCTGTTCCCTCCTCCTCCCTTTGTCCCTATTTCATTTTCCTGAACCATTCAATCCCTTGAATCTGTGCTTGTGCTTTCACAATGACCAGGGAATATTGAGAACACAGGAAGACCTCAGAAAAACATTTCTTTTTGGGGAAATAGATATTATTCCTGCTGACTTTTGGAGAAGAAAGTATCTCCCCCAAACCTTGTCCTTGCTCTGTGCCTGCCCCACATTAGCCAAACTCAGAAGGTGAATTTTGGAGACTGTTTATCTGTTTCTAAGTCTCAATGTAGGGGTTGTTGGTTTGGTTCTAAGAATTGCCTGAACTGAGTCATTTCATGTCAAAGGGACTAGAGGAAAAAAGGATTGATTCATACTAAATGATATTTTCTCTCTATAAAATTGACCTGTTATTGACCCAGGGTTAATGAAGCTGATACTAAAACCCTGAAATAGGTGTTTAAATGTTTTGGCTCTGTTTTAAATTAAAATTGGCAACTTTATCTATGTTTTGGTTTTTCCTTGCATTTCCTTGTATATGTAAAAGATCTGATTTTTTTTTTAATTTTTAATGATTGAGTCCAAAGCTTTGTATGTATTTTTGAAAGGGGTCTTATTAGTCTTACTACTTTTGTTCCATCAGCGTCTTTTCTTCCTTACAACTAAGAATGTGGTAACATGTAATCTTGGTGTCTTTGTTACTTTGGAATATAATTGTGTTTTATCTGCCTATCTGTGATGAACTTTTGTCTTTTTTTGAAGTAACTTAGCTAGTAATGGTGCTAAATGTTCCATCATCTTAACCTGACTCTTTCCCCCCTTTACCCCAGTTATTATGGAATTATAAACTGAATCTAACTACAGATCCGAAATTTGAATCCGTGGCCAGAGAAGTCTGCAAATCTACCATATCAGAAGTAAGTTATAAAGGAATTTGTGGATGGACAGTAGACTTTGAAAAATATGTATGTGTTAGACCAAATGCATAAGAGAAAGAATGATACATTTTCCATTTTATGTAATTTGTGTTTGTTTTTTTGCAGGGTAGGGTGGGGTTGATATAAAAAGCTGGTTGGAAGCCTTATAAAGCAGGATAAGCCAAGCTCACCATGTGACTACTGTTCTTCCCTAGGACCATATTAACTCAAACTGGAAATCATGAGGTCTTTTTGGTTCCCAAATGAGTTCCCATAAAATTGAGTAGCAAAACAGTTACTCTTGCTGCCATAGCCTCAGATTTTATAGCTCCCCTAGACCTGAAGTACATTAAATCACTGGTCCCTAAACATTGGGGTCTCTGAAAGCACCCAGACATCGAAGTTACTGGTTCTTTTTTTTTTTTAAGCTGTGCTGTTGGCTGTGTTGAAAAGTTCTTTAGACCTTTCCCTTTAGCCATACATGAATGAAGATGAGCATCATCATATCCTCTTGAGAGGAGGTAGAGAGCCTTGGGAGGGTAATTGGCAAGCCAGCTTAGAGTAGGAAGCGAGAACACAGGGATGACTGAATGTGACATTTCCAGCAATTCAGTCCTGGACCTCAGAGCCACTAGGAGATGTCTGTCATTCATAATGGAACCCAAATATATGGTGCTGCTAGTTTGGCAGCTGTGATAATGTCACCAAGTATTACCTTGATGTTGTATCAAAATCACACTTACTGGCAGCCAGTATAACACAGACATATTTGAGCTGAAGTAAGTCTTAGGGGCCCTCGCGTTCTATGGATAGTTTTATGGGCCAGGTCCAGAGCAGCCCTCCCAAAAAAGTCATGTTTGGTTTTCACATTTTGTTAGAAAAAGCAGTTTCTAGTGTCTAAAATTAAATGTCTCTATCCATGCCACACATAGAGAATATCTCATTAAAATTCAATTTATTCAACAGTAAGAACCTACTATGTTCCCAGCACTGTACTAGTCACCAAGGATACCCTTAATGACTTTCTGGAGTCTTATGTTTTGGAAGAATATGGTGGGGTTCTCTTTATTCAGTACAGAGTTAATGCTGGAAGATGAGAACAGTAAGCAGAGGATGGCCTTCTTCTCTTACCTCTTGGTTCTGAGACTTCTGGCTTCCAAAGAGCAAACAAGGACACAGGAAAATCCCATTTGCTTATGCCACAATTACACCAAATGCTGCCTGCTTTTCATTTGTCCGACTTCATTAATGGAGTTTATTTCATACTTGTGTACGTTCTGAACATGCTTTGCAATCAGAGGTGATAGTAGAGTAGATTGGGCTCAGACTCTTGGAAGCATTTGTCTTTGATCTGGCGTAACTCTATAGGCCTCTAATTGAACCCTAATGACTGCACACAGTACTAATTTGTGATGAATTAGGCTTGAAGATGCCCCACCTGAGAGGCATGCCTGACCTGTGATAGAGCTTTAACTGTCTAAATGGGCTCTTGGTTTCACAACATGCCAAAGCATTACCAAGTTCCCAGGGTACAGCACCTTCAGCAGCACAGAGTACCTCTTATACCCATTATGTTACCACTGATCTTAGGATTTTTGCCAAATAACTGTAATAACCTGAATACCAACTTGAAAATGTGATTGTCCAAGGCCGTTGTGAGATTTAGTTTGGATTTTACTGGATTTGAAATATACTTACAAGCAGAAATGTTGCAAAATACATAACTAGCCCAAATAAGAAAGAATGTGCTTTCCCTTTTTCTTAAGCTGTGAGTTAACCTGAAGTAACAGTCTATTTCCTCTAGACCTGCACTAGATTAGGACATGAGGTCATTACTCCCAGCTCCTCATTTTGCTTCTCAATTTTCAAATTCCTTAGAGAGCACCACCTAGACCGAGGTCCTTTGCTTGGCTTGAGGAATCACTAAGCAGTTTATGTATCAAAATTGAGCTGTTAAACCATCTCTTCCCTTTAGAAGCAAGTTCTGGCTGAGCTAAAATCCCTTAAGTGTTGCTTACAGAGGGCACAGTGCTAAGAATACATGTAAAACGTCATTTTGCCTTTGAATTTTGATGTCACATTACTTAAGATGAACATAAACTGCTGATTTAAAACAGCTTTCCTTTGAACAGATTAAAGAATGTGCTGAAGAACCAGTTGGGAAGGGCTACTTAGTCTCCTGTTTGGTGGATCACAGAGGCAACATTACTGAATACCAGTGTCACCAGTATATCACCAAGATGACTGCTATTATCTTCAGTGACTATCGCCTAATCTGTGGCTTCATGGATGATTGCAGAAATGACATCAACATTCTGAAGTGCGGAAGCGTTCGCCTGGGGGAAAAGGTAGCTGCCTCAGGACAGCCACGAGAGCCTCTTGGATTTACAGGATTTAACAGATTTAGGAGCCCAGTGTTATAGAAATTTTATATATATATAGCATCAAAAACAGGAGAGAAGCCTTGTTCATTGTCACGGAGCTACCTCCTCCCTCTCTGGTGATAGAATTAAAATTTGCACTGGTTGGGATGTCTTTCTTGGTCAGAAAATGAGCCTTCAGGCTCCATCTAGGAAATAGATGATGTAAATGGAAGAAGCAGTGCCCTGCAGCCTCGTCTGGCCTTCCCTTAATTGACCCTCTTATTATACTCTTGTATGACTTCTGAGTTGCTATACAGGAAAAAGTATTCTTATTTCTTTCTTGAAATAGAGAACGTGGAGCTGTGGTTTATCTAGTTTGCTTGCTAGCGTATTTTAAATATTTATCAGAGGCATACTAGGGAGTATTATTCTGTGCTAAGGAGTTTTATCTTCAGAATGATGAGGTACTTTTTAATAATCAATCAGGAAGAGTTTATTGAGCACCTGATTCTCTTTGCTGAAGGGAGCTGCATGTAGACAAAAACAGTGAGGAGTTTGCATTCCAGTGGAGGAGACACTATGTGCATATTTAGGTTTATATAAAGTCAGTGTACAATTTCCTTGGGAGGGGACAAGGTGTGCCCCTTTGTTTAGAAGGTAACTCTTGAGTTGAATTTCTAAGACAGCCTGTGATTCCAGTAGGCAGAGGCACACAGCCACTGCAAAGGCAGGTAGATAGCAGATGGCGTGTGCTATGTGAGGGGCAGCAGGTTGGCCAGTGTGGCTGGATTGTCTGAGACATTGTGGGGAGGAGGGCAGGAGAAAGTACTTAAGAGAAGCAAAGTAGCCATGTCTTGACGAGACTTGAAGGCCAGCCAGGGGCTTCTTGTACTGAGAAGGAGTCAGGGGGGCATACTGAGTGGTGGTGTCAGGGCCTCTCTAGGAAATTCTCCTTGCAGGCGTTGTGTGGGGGAGCAGGTCAGGCTAGATGCAGGAAGAGCCATGAGAAGACTTTGACGGTGACCCAAGGAGACAAGTGGAAAGAGATTGTACACAAAGAAATGGGAGGGTTTGGCAACTGGTTTAATAAATTGGGGGGGAGGGGTGAATGAAATGGATCGTGACAAGGCTGGTTACCATATATCCTTCTGTCTTACCTTCACAATGATCACATCCCTCCCTTTTCCCTCTTCATGAGTTAGGCCCTCCTTCCCTCACATCTCAGTTATTTCAGTAGCTTCCTAATCAGGCTTGTTACTTCTGTGCTCTTCCCTCCTTCTTCTCCCTCTCCAATACTGTAGCCACACAGTTGTCAAAATAATCTACAAAAGTATAGGTTTGACTTTGTCATTCCCCATCTCAGGATTTTTCAGTAGCTTTATATTTATTCCCTCTGAGATGAAATGGTGAATGTGACATTGAAAGCCCTTCACCATCTGGCCTCAGCCTGTTTTCCAGATCTGCTTTCCCATGCTCTGTGTTCCACCATGCTCTGCTGAAATGGCTGTCATTGTAGTACAGGCCTTCGTCACCATCACCATCACCTCACACTGCATTACTGTCTCCCAGCCAGTTTTCCTCCCACTAGTCCATCTGCCCCCAGTGCAAAGGCTCTAAAGCATAACATGGGAATGGGCAGAAATACAGTTTATCTTTGTAATAATCAGCATAATTGACTAGATTGGGTATTATTTCAGGTTGTTACCTGTTGTTTCTGAATCATAAAGCATAATATATTTGTGCCAGCTTATAAGGGCCTGAAAAAGTAGATTGGATTAGTGTAATGTGGCAGAGAAGAGGGTTTTTTTTGCCATGTTGGAGTGCAGCTTTTGCTTTGTGTCCATTTCCCCGTGGATCTGCCTTTCTCGTAATGATCTGGTCCATCTTTCTACAGCAGATCTGTTTGAGAATGTATTAAGGATTTTTTTTACCTTGTTTGACCCAAAGATGGACTGATGTTCCTGACCCCTTTTTTCCACTTGACGCTTCCCAGGAAGACCCAGTCTTCTGCATGTGTTGATGCTCAGGAAGCATTCTGTGTGCTCCCAGATGGTGGTCTGCTTCTCTGGACTCTGCTCATCACCTGAGAGAGGCAAACTGGTGTTAATGTTTCCCTTACTTGTCTTGGGGCAGCCTAGAAAATGAAGATTTAGGTGTGTCTGATCAGCAATGAGAGGGCAGGTGATCAAGTGCAAACCTGCTGCTGGTGATAAAATGAAGCTTCTGTGTTGCCAGTAGTGGTGAGGTTTGAATTGGTGCCCTCCAGGGACCAAAAGGAAGGGAGTCTATCACCTTCTTACCAGTTACCATGAGAACTTGAACACATTATTTAAAATGATGAGTGTATATTCAAAATACATATAAACTAAACTGTGGAATAAAAATTGTGTAAAACTAAAAGGGGAGATTCCCAATTTAGGAAATTAATTGTAGGCCTTGGCTTGCCTTATTACTTTTATTCTTAATGAATAGCTTTTACCCACAAATTTAAATAATTGACTCATTTTCTCCTGTGCTCTGTGGAGATAGTTAGTGGTAGGCTCCACTTTCCAAAAGTGGTAACTAAAGGTTTATTAGCAGCAATTAGAACTCTCTTAAGTTCTTATCTATTGTTTTTAGTCTTTGGTGAAACTAGAGAAGAATGCAGGGGGATTAAAAGGTTGTCTCTCCCACTCATAAATACTGATAGATCAGTTATGAGGCAGCTGTCTTCTCTAGTGGGTATGTGCAGATCCATTGTAGGATACTTGGTTTATTAGAAACATTGTCATTTTTCACTTACTAAGTACAGGTTTTAGTTCTGTAGCTAAATTTTTTTTTAAACCATGGTCATCTTTATATTTTGGGAGGTTTATGTACAAATGTGCAATTTTTGTTCATTGTTTTGTTCATTTTTTGTATTTTTTTTTTTTTGGCCTTTTGGAGGGCACTTGGGGTTAAGCGACTTGCCCAAGGTCACACGGCTAGTTTTTGTGTTAAGTGTCTGAGGTCAGATTTGAACTCAGGTCCTCCTGACGCCAGGGCTAGTGCTCTATTCACTACTCCACCTAGCCACCCCTATTTTTTTGTCTTCTTGTATTTTCAAATATTTGTGTGTGTGAATTCCCAAATGTAGTGTTCACATAGGAAGAGTGGTCAAAGCTGAGACTCTCTGGTAAATAAATTTACTTCAGTTTCAGAATCAGGGAAATTAGAGTTTAGAGGAAAAATCTTGTCTGAAAAGTATATAGCAAATAAAACTATTTATGATGGAAGTGGTATTGTGGCCCAAGCTTTGTAGTGTGATACCTCAATCATTGTAATTAATATTAAACTTTGTGTTCCTTAGGGAGTACTCAAACTGTGAAAGCGGTTGACTTTAATAAGAAGCAAATAGAGCCACTAAAAAGGATAATGCACTAATATTAATACTACACTTTTGAAATATATATATATATATATATATATATATATATATATATACACATCTTAAGCATGCAGAGGAATCACAGTTCCAACTTCTGAGTCATTTCATGTAACTCTGTTGTCTAGGAATATCAAAAGATAGGATTGTATCCTGGGGAAGGGCTCAGTTAAAGGGAAAGTTTACTACTATGGTGGTTTACCATGAGAGCTAACCATTTACCTGAGACCCCTTCTGTCCTGATGGGCTTGGGATAGACTCTGTTGTGTTTCACTTTATTCTCTGGCCATCTTCTATTCATCTACCTGGATGCTCATGCCAGAAGTTGTGTCCAGGAGTCTTGGACCCATTTAGCTCCAGAGGTCCATCCAGGGGGCCTGCTTTCATTCCATGAGTGACAGAAGCCCAAAGAGGTCTTTGGTCCAGCAGGCAGATATATGAAAGCAAACTAAGCTTCTCCCTGCTTCTGTTTTTAGAAACATTGAGAAAGCAGTTTTAAAGTGTCTTAAAGCCCAGTCACTTTCTTTTAAGGAACCTGCATATAAAGTTAAGAAGGAAAACCAAGATTCAGTCAAATGGACTAAATTGGTAGCTGGACTTAGAATGGGAAATAACTCCATCTAGGTAAGGCTTATGATCATCGTAAAAGAAGGAAGAACTCTGATTTAGTTCATGGAAATGTTCCTTTTTTACCTTTGACCTTTCTACCCCGACCTAGAATCTTGCAAAGCTAATCAAAAAACCTGTAAACTAAGAAGATTAAGAGAAAGGAAGAATTGATTGACGACTGCTAGACTAGAGGCCACAGAGCAGATTTGTGTGTAGACATAATAGCAGTAGGAATGCACAGAGAATCACAGGAGACAAAATCAGAGAAGCCAGCAGTAAAACTCGGAGCCTTAATCGACTATAGACAGATGCATTAGGTAGGTGATAACCGAAGTAAATGAGAAAGCTGAAGCCAGCGGGACAGATGATGGCTTTGGGACGGGGGCATAGTAAAGATAGCACCTGTGAATAAAGCTGAAAACTAGGGGAGGGAGGTGTGCTGGCAAGATCAGAGAGAGAAACAGAAGCAGGCTTGTCATTGGAGTCTGAGCTAAAAGAAGAAGTGGGGGGGGGAGGAGCTCAGGAAATAAATGACAAACCCGGTGTGGAGTTATTATATAAGTCACAGGGGACTTCACCTGCTCTTCTTTTTCTATTTCAGTAGAGGTTTGTTTTTCCTGATGAGTAGCTTAGCTGGGTGTGGTGAAAAATAAAATTTACATGAAAACATTTCAGTCATCTTAAACCAGTCTGCTTTCTGAGTTAGACTTCTTAGCCCCTTTTACAGCTAGAACCGTTTAAAAATCGTTTATGGGAAGTAGATGGGGAGGGGGGAGAGGGAGGAGTGCATGGGTTTCAGTATATGCCATGGCACCAGTTATAGTTCAGGGGCTCCATTGGACCCTTTGTTTTCTGACATCTCCATTATTAACACTGGCATTTTGTGTTCTTTGCCCCTGAATTCTCATTTTTGCCCTTCTTACTCTCTTTGCTGAGATGAGGTGGGGTTCAGTGAGACAGAGAGGCAAAAAATATATCCAATTACTTATATTTTACTCTACAGTATATATTTTATTATTATATAAATTTGTCTGTTTTGCTGGATTTTTGTTTTCTTTTAAATTAGCACTGTTTAAATCAGTCCTGAATGTTGATATGCCATTGTTGAGAAATTCATCTAGGTGATATTTTCATCATTTTTTATAAATCTGTAGGAATAGAGGCTAGGGTGTAGGAGGAGGATGGTTAGAGGGAAGTTGGAGAAGAAAAGAAGGCTGCAGGAAAGAGTTGGATAAATACTTTTGATAGTAAAGACAAGTTGTAACATTCTTTTTTCATAAAATCTTGAGTTCCGGTTTTCTCTCTCCCTTCCTCCCTCCTCCCTAAGTTGGTAAACTATTTGAGCTCGGTTATTTATGTGTAAAACACAGGCTAAACACTTTTGGCAATGTGTAAAAGTTTCTTTCTCAAGTATCTGTTGGACTGTATGGACTCCAAGATGCCTTCTAACTCTACCTGTTCTCTGTCCTACCACCAAGAACTCTGCGTCTGCTAAGGCGACAACAGGGCAGTGTAATCAATATTAATGTGTTACTGAGAGAGACCCAGCTCCAGTCCAGATGTATTTTTAATGCTCTGATGTTTTGTTTTATGTTAAATACCATTGACTGAAAGAGAAAGTTCAAAGTAAATGTCACCTTATTTTTAGAAATACAAATTCCAGATTGAACCAGGCATGTTGGAGGAGTCATTATTCCAGAATAATTGCCTTTTTCAGCTAGCCATTCTCTGGCTCACTTGTGGATGTCTCTTTCCCTTTCTGGTCTTGCTGTAATGACAGACCCCTCCCTCCTTCCCTGCCTCCTCCTCCCTTTTCCACTTCCCCCTCAGATCATACCCTGTATTCATAAAGGTACCATTTGCATATGGTAAACTTTATCTTTTTTAGATAAGGACTAAAGAGATCCTGAGCAGAAGTTCAGGTGAAACAGATCTAGGCAGGTTTATTTTATCATCTGAGAGATGGGCTAACAGGTTAGAAAGGTGCAGTAGGCAGAGATTCCCAGAAATGTCTGTTTTCAGACTATTTCCCATTAAATGGCAAACAATATCTAAATTGGTTTTTACATAAGCATTATGCTCCTGAGCTTATTTCCCAGGAGAATGATAGGATCAGGGTAGTGATAGTAAATAGGTGACCTAACATATCCCTGGCTAAAAGTTTTGGATTTCAGCACTTCCTGACTACAAGGGGCCTTTTTTCTGTCTTAGGCACAAATTCTTGTCTCTTCTTCATTTATATTGGTCTCTCAGCAATGTGATAGCCCCAATAGAGCGTTTTCTACTAACTATTTATATTTAGCTAGATAGTTAAGAATAAGGCAACAATCTGCTTTCCTAGTTCTGGGCCAGTGGGGCCTCTCAGTCCACCCACCCCAGCCCTGCCCCCAAGCCTTTTACCTTAGTCTGAGGTGAGAGGCCATGTGGCAGCCCAGAAGATCAGATTTGACCTGTCACCTAACACAGGTCTCTGGGACTTTGGGTCAGTCCCTTCATCTCTCTAGGCAATTCTGTAAGCACAGAGGTGGAATACCTGTGCTGCTAGTAATGTCCTCACCTGGCAGTTCTCTAATCCTCTGAACTTAGTCCCTAACCCCATTCTCAGATGTAACAGAAAACCTCATTCCTCTTTTAATCCAGTCCTCCAGTAGTTTGTATGCATCAATAAAAATTAGACTCATAGTATTGAAAAGTATCTCTCTTTAGTTGATAAAGCAGATGTTCTCAAGTATAGGAGTAGGGACTCGAATAGAAAATCTCTCTGGGAAGTTTCTTACATGCCGTTAACACAGCCTATGTTTGCTGACCAGTCTTCTCTTCACAAAATGCTGAGACGAAAAGCAGCAACTTGTTGTCGTGGTGATCAAGCAACTATGCAATTAAAGATAATTGGATGATCTTAGGAAAATACTAAAAAGCAGTATGCTTAAATGGTGATAATCTCGTTAAATCGTATTAAGACAAAACCAGACACATTGGAGGAAAGTATTCTTACTCTGAATCATGGATGTTTAAGTGGGAGCCTAACAGTCTAGAGAGAAAGGGAGTAAGAACGGTGACCTCAAGCTTCAGTGGAGCACTTCTCTTTTGCCGTTCCTTTTTTTCTCTCTTTGACCTGCCTAGAAGTGTAAGTATCTGAGAACCAGTTTATTCCATGGACAGAATGAAGATTTCCGCAGTATGGCACTTGATACTGAACAAAAGTGTTTCTGTATTAGTATGAGCATAGTTTTGTTTAGAAAATGAACTTAAAATGCTCACCTTGAGTTGGTTTTTTTTTAATGCCATTTCTTAATTCTAAAGGTGATCAGCCCTTCTGGTCCTGTCTCCATTCACAACATTTAAGTGATTCTTCTTTAATCAGGAGATTTAGCCAGGATGGTCAGGTATTCTTTGGTTTCTGATTAGCATAACTGGGTGAGTTTCAGCACCATTTTTTCCAGTTGACATTTATTTGAGACCCCACCTTATACTTGGGTATAGTATTGAGTGTACAGAGTGATCCCAGTACTTTAGAAAGTTAAATAAAATCGGGACGACTAAGCATGTAGCAGAGAATCTCTGGTATTAGGGTATCTCTGTTGTGTTTCAGGATGCACATTCACAAGGAGAGGTGGTGGCCTGCTTGGAGAAAGGCCTGGTAAAAGAAGCAGAAGAAAGAGACCCCCGGTTTCAAGTCTCAGAACCTTGCAAAAAAGCCATTCTCCGAGTGGCCGAGCTGTCCTCGGATGACTTCCACTTGGATCGGCATTTGTATTTTGCTTGCCGAGATGATCGGGAGCGTTTTTGTGAAAATGTGAGTCAGCTCAAAAGTGAATATTCTTCTTTCCTTCTTTCCTCTTTTTTCCCATGGTCCACTGCTCTTCCCCCCAAAGATCAAACCATTGGAACCGCGAGTGGAAGATTGGCATGAGGAACGTGAGAAGGGATAGTCCGTTTGTTTTTACTGGTTTCTTGTGGCTTCAAGCATTGCCCATGCTAATCTCAGCAGATTGTTTCTGAGTCTTTTCCCTTTGTCATCTTTAGGGATGCCATCTTACTTTATTACTCAGTTTCCCATCCTGAAAGAGAGCATTTGATTTATACTCTGATCTTCTCTAAAGAAGTTGGTTTTTAGCTCTCCTTGGCCATAGTTTTGTTGTTTGCTTATGCGTGTTTTTCCCTATGCCAGGATATTGGCAAACTTTTTTGTGCCAAGAATTGGGTAGTGCCCTCCAAATGCTTTAGCAAAACTCTTGTTTTACTAATACATCATAAAGAATATCTTATGCCCACCCCTTGAGCAAAGAATATAATTGAAGTATCTTTATTTCAGCTTTCCACATAGCTTGAATTAAAAGCTGTAATAATCATTGTCATTTTTTTTGTTTGTTTCACTTAGAATGGTATAGAAGGGTGACTAAATCCAATGTGAGTGATTTTTTCCTCTTACTAGCACTTTTTATGTGAACAAGAGATAACAGCCAAGGATCACAGGAAGGAAATTCAGTCTTCATGTATTCTCCCCTACCCTCAAATCTCTGTAGTCAGTCCAGAGTTCCTAACTTACGCCAGTAGGTAAGGTATTTGTTCAAGCGCCTTTTGAATAGCTTTAAAGGCAGATTTTCCATATAAAAGTACTGTTATAATATGGTTAGTGCTCAGTTTAGCTCTTTGGTTTATAAATTAGTCTTATTATGTAATGGCTAATGTATAGTTTCCATCTTTCAGACACAGGCTGGTGAAGGCAGGGTATATAAGTGCCTCTTCAACCACAAATTTGAAGAATCAATGAGTGAAAAGGTGAGCATGGTTCTGAAATAAGCAGATCTTCCCTATTCTATGTCAAGGGCCTTTCCTCAGCTTCACACATTCTGTAGCCTTCTTTTTTTCACAAAACTTTCTCTTAAGCTCATTTACCACAGCATGTCAATAACTGGTGAGACATAGTTTTCCCGTGGGAATTCTATTTTAAGTATCCAGACCCCCTGTTTGGACTTTAAGTAAAGGAATGAATGACTAATTGTGCCGTTAGAAAAAGCGGTACTAACATGGAAGTGTCAGGAACTTTGGAAGGAAAGGACTTAAATACAAACCCCGTTAACCTCCCTAATTGGAAGTGTCCTTGCTGGCAAAATGAGCAAGCTGCACTCTGACCTCTAACATCCCTTCCCAGTCCAGGTCTGTGATCTTAGGTGTTATAGATGGCAGCCAGGCTACAGAACAGAGTGTGTTTTGGGGGGGAGAGGTTGCTGGATGGCTTTCCTTCGTGCTAGTGTAATTAATACAGAATCAGACCGGAGAAGACATTTATTTACTCATGAAGCCAGTCCTCCGCCTATTCCTATTGTCCATAATTTCCAGAAAGGTTGGGCTTAGAAAATCAGATGGACCAAGAGAATATTGTGTACAATAACAGCAATATTATTTTAAGAACAACTTCAACGAAAGTCGTTTTGACTATTATAAATATCCAGATTAACTACAAAAGACATAATGAAGGAAGATGCCATCTGCATCCAGAGAAAGAATTGATTAATAGAAGAATGTATAGAATGATAAAATGACTTTACATACACACACACACACACACACACACGTATGTAATGTGTGTATATATACACGTACACACATTTGTGTCTAATGGTAGCCATCTCTAAGGCAGGGTTGGGGGAAGGGAGAAAAAAATTTCATGATAACTTTATTATATATTTAAAAGGAATAGCAAGTTGTACATAATAGATTTGCAGTTTTATGTCCAGTTATCTTTTTAAAAAATTTATGTTGTATTATGGAAATGCTTGTTTTATTCCATAAATTAAAAATAAGATAATTTTTTTAAAAAAGATAATATCAGGTGGTACTAAATGTATACATTTGAGCAATTGTCCTGATATATATTCATGCTACTCTTTGGTTTTTGTCTGTGCTGTGAATATTCATCAGAAATACTTTGTAGTTTTGAAAATAATTCTCTCACCTGATTAACATTCTTGTACTGCTTAGGAAGTGATTAACAATATTTGTTTTGTATATCCTTCTACTATCAAATCTTTTTAAAGATACAAAGCTCCATGTAATGACAATTCATAAGATGAAACTTTCAGATATTTATGCCAGTTACCATTTTGATTCTGGTAAGATTAGTAGTAAAGTCATTATGAACAGGTAAAGGTGACTTTGGGATATCTCTTAGATATCCTTCTATCTATGGCAGCTGCTCCTATGATAGCAAAACCAACTTGCATTTTCCCCCTAATTCTTGTACAAAAGTTTGCAGCCTCATGTATTTATTGAACCTTAACCATATTGGAAAGTAGATCTTCTGTCATCAGTCTCAGCTGATGAAATCACTGATATTCCTAGCTGTGGACTTGCTTGTTTTAGAGAGTACATGTGAACAGCAGAGCAGTGTGTGTCCTTATACCTCTCTGTTTTTTCCCTCTCATTCTTTCTTTTTTTCAGTGTCGGGAGGCATTGACAACTCGACAAAAGCTGATTGCCCAAGATTACAAAGTCAGTTATTCGCTGGCAAAATCTTGTAAGAGTGATCTGAAAAAGTATCGATGTAATGTGGAAAACCTTCCCCGGTCCAGAGAAGCCAGGCTCTCCTATCTTCTGATGTGTCTGGAGTCTGCTGTACATAGAGGTAGGGAATCATCATTTTTTCCTCTGTTTTGTGCCTCTCTCTCCTTTTTGCAAGGACAAGGATTGGCATCCAGAAGGAAGATCTCCTCTGGCAGATATAAATGTAGTAGTCTGATAGCTTAGTTCTGATCTTAGAGACCAGGGTATTTCTTTTCATTCCTATTGATTTAGTATCCCAGGGCACTAGATTTTATTGGCATTGAAATGAAAAGTTTACCTTTTTAAAGCTTCATTTAAAGTACTTTTAGATTAGTGATTCCTAATCTTGGTTTTTGCTACACCTTATTGGTTTCCCTTAGTTTTAAATTTTTCAAAGCCAGTTTAGTTTTACTTCACTTTTAATTTAAGGACTTTATGATCCTCTTATTGCGGCTGCAAGATATTTTCAGTGACAACTTAAGCACAGGTTTAGTGGTATGAGAGGTATCGTTGAGGAAATGTATGCTCAGAAAAGCAGGGGGTGAGTATCACATAGTAAGATCACAGACTACCAGACGGACAGGCGTAAGGGTTCTGCTGGTACCTACAGAAAATGTCATATGGGTTAGATTAAGGACTTTTAAATAGGGGTTGGTGAACTTGATTGAATTTCAGGAAAATTGGTTTCATTATAATCCTGTGTATTTTATTCTATGCTCTGAAATCATTGTTCTGAGAAGAGATCTATTAGTTTCATAGACATGGACTGTAGGAGTCCATGACACTAAAAAAAAAAGTGAAGGCCCTTTAACCTAGAGGAAAGGTAAATTTTCTGTAGAAACTTAATGAAAAAAAACATGGATCCAGCTATACAAGATCTAGAAAATGCACTAAACCAAAGCCTGATGGGAAAATTCAAGACAAAGCCAGTTTGTCACTTTTCAAGCTCAGGTTGGCTTAGAGAGACAAATGGATCCATAGACATTGGCCACAAGCTTTCTGGAGCACAAGTAGCATTCTTGCACCCAGGCAGGGGACTGTGCACCAAGGTAAGAGGAAAGCCCCAAATCCCTAGGAGGGCACTTAGTGCAAGATGCAAGAACAGATGCTGGCTGGCAGCTTTGTCATCCACTATCCAGGTTTTGGCCACAGGTGGAGGAGAAGACCTCTTCCTAGGACTGTCATTCCAGGATAAAAAGCAGTGGTGGGCCTTGGGCTGTGTTCCAAGAGAGGAGCAGAACTTCCTCATTGGGTGATGGTTACCTAGTCCAGTAACAGTCCCTATTGCCCAGACTCAAACCCAGAAATGTGCACAGCTCAGACTGGGGGCAGCAGTCAGACTTACTTTAGATCAGACAGCTTTGGGAACACTGATGGCTTGCACATCTCCCAGCCTGAGTTGAACCTGAGAACTGTAATACTGTAGCACTCAGTGTCCCAAGAAAGCAGCAATGAGTCCAGACTAGACTGTCCTTCCAGAAGCGTGCAGAATCTTATCTCAATGTAAGTCTGAAGACTGGAAGAACAAGGGGTGAGAAATCCACTGTAAAAAGCTCCTCTGATTGAGGTAGCTAAGTGGTGCAGGGACTAAAGCACCGGCTCTGGAGTTAGGAGGACCTGAGTTCAAATCCGGCTTCAGACACTTAACACTTACTAGCCTATGACCTTGGGTAAGTCACTTAACCCCAGCTGTCCTGCTTTCCCCCTTCCAAAAAGCCCCCCCCCCAAAAAAAAAGTTCCTTTGGTGACAATACACAAACCCAGAAGAAGAAGAGATTTAACTCCAGAACATTTACAAGCAAAACCTCTAAGGAAAATACTGACAAGATGAATTTCATTGAATTCCCACCACCAAGCAAGGGCCTGGGTGTCAACACACCATATTGCCAGAGCTGCCTGTCTTAGTAGATGGCTCAGGATTAGCATTCTCCTTGGACTGTCCAGACATGAGTTTATATTCCATTTCCAAGGACCCAAAAGCCATTCTTAAGAGCACTAGTATGTTACAGTGAGATCTTGCTTTACCCAGTGAAGTGTGCATGTAAGCATCATTTGTTGTAGCGTGTGAGTGACAGCTTTGCATGCAGATCCTGAGAATAAGGACTCACGTTGTTATTATTAAATGAGAGAAGCACGTGTACAAGGGTAAAGAGACTCCCAGAAAGATTGTCTCATTTCACTGCAAAAGAATGGACGTTGTTGGAATGCCCGTTTGGAGATAACATGTCTGGCATGCAGACAGAAGCCTCAAGAAGGGATGATGGGGATGAGGTAGACACCACACCAGATACTGACAGCTTGAGGGTACAGGTGCTGATCACTGCGACTAAAGGAGGTGACTTGCTTCTCTTTTCATGGCAGGGAGGCGGGAGAAGAAGCACCTTTGTCACTTCTCAAAAAGGAATAAGAATCAGTTCTTTCTCTACACAGATCTGCACGTTAGCCATATCAGTCACAATCACTAGTAGAAGTTTATAGTCTAAAAAACAGTTTCTAGTCATTATTAACAGAAGCAGATGGCTTCACCTTGGTCTGTAAAGTGTATGTCCACCCAGAAATATGTCATGATCACATGGTTCCCAGCACAGAGAATTGACAGTTATAGAAAGATGGTGAGGGTAAGAGGGTGTGCACCCCAAAATATGCCTTTTATGTGTGACTGAAGAGGCAGGATGGACTCCTTCAGTCTTGCCTCCCTACCTCTGCTTTCTTGTAGTCAGGATTAATTAGGTAACTGTCCATAGGGAATATCTTGACAAAATCTCTACGTCTATGAGTATCCTAATTAACTGTTCAGTGATGTCCCACTAGCCTCCAGTTTAGACAGACTTGCTATTTTCATTGTGTTCACTTTACCTTGAAAAATGAATTTTAAAATTATAGACAATTATAACAAATTGGCCTCAAAAGCTGTACCATCTTAGGTTCTTGTAAAGATTTAGGGAAGCTGGGGTGGCTAGGTGGCACAGTGAATAGAACACTGGCCTCAGACAATTCTTACGAGCCTTGTAACCTTTGGCAAGTCACTTAACCCCAACTGCCCTCCAAAAAGCAAATATATATGCTTTTTGGAGGGCAGTTGGGGTTAAGTGACTTGCCCAAGGTCACAGGACTAGTTTTTTGTGTTAAGTGTCTGAGGCCGGATTTGAACTCAGGTACTCCTGACTCCAGGGCCGGTGCTCTATTCGCTGCGCCACCTAGCTGCCCCCAAAAAAATATATATATATATTTAAGGAAGCTGGAATGAAATCCTCAAGACACTATGTGTGACAATTCTTTTATGCCATTGTAACAGCTAAATCTTAAACTATACTAGAAAACAGTAATCATTAAAATGATTTGTTATTGGTTAAAAAAATAGGTTGACAACATACAGAAGCATTAAAGGTCACATCATAAGGAAAATAGTGGAGGAAGAAATTACTTACCTTTGACTAGGGGAAAAGTTCATGACTAATCAAGAGTAGAGATCCCAGATGATAAAGTGAATAATTTTGATTATATAAAACTTAAAAACTTGTGCACAAACATTGAATGCTTTTACAATGAGAAGGGAAGCAAGGTTCCTAGAAAATAAATATTTGCTGTAAGTTTCTCTAATAAAGACCTCATTCTTTATAAGAGTATGATTACCCAGTAGGCAGGATATTCAGTGGGCAGTTTTTAAAAGAAGAAATCCAAGCTATCAGAAATCATATGAAAAAGTATTCCATATCACTGAGAATGAGAGAAATGCTGATTAAAGTTGCTCTGAGGGTTTAGCTCACACCCGTTAGATTAGCAAAGATAGTAGAAGAAGAAAGTGATGTTTTGGAGGGGTTAGGGAAAACAGACACACTGATGCAGTGTATATGCGACTGTGAATTGGGCTTCCCATTCTGGAAAGCAAATTTCGATGCCTTCAAAGTTACTAAACTTTTAACTAAACTTTACTAAATCTTCTGACCCAAAGATAACTCTATGAGGCCTATCTTCCCCTAGGAGAGCATCACAAAAAAAAGAAGAAAAGGATATATGTATATACAAAAATAAATATAGCAGTTCTTTTCATAGTAGCTCCAAACTAGAAACTAAAGGGGTACCCACCTATCAGCTAAACAAATTATAGTACATTAATATTATTGGAATATTGTTATTTTCCATTATTGCCTTTCTCTTCATTTCAACAAAACTCCTAATTTTTTCCCCCTGCCATCTGCCTCATTGAGAAAGAGAAATAAAACAACCCTGTTATAAACACATATAGTCAAGCAAAACATTCACACGTTGGCCATATCCCAAAAAGATATGTCTCAATCTGCACTCTGAATCTATTACTTGACTTTCATCCATTGTTTCCTCTGCAATTGTGGTTGGTCATTCTGTTGATGAACAAGTTCCTAAGAATTTTAAAGTTTTTTCTCTTCAGTTGTTGTCACTGTATAAATTGTTTTCCTGATTCTGGTTCTACTTCCTCACTCTACATTAGTAAATACAAGTTTTCCCAGGTTTCTCTGAAACTGTTCCCTAAATCATTTGTGGTAGCACAGTAGTATCCCATCTCATTTATTCCAGTGGCGTTTTAAGGCTTTATTCCCTCCCTGTTGTCCTCCCCTGCCAGAAAATAAAAGAGTGGCGGTGACGGTATCAAGTAGAGTCAGGAAAGGATAGCAAGGAAAAAGAAACAAGGATCATTGAGGCCTCTCCCCCTTTTTTAATGAGAAGAGAAAGAAGAAATTCAGAAAGAAGTACAGAAAAGCAGGATAGCTTTGAAAACTATAAGTTGACATTATATGCTTAAATTTATAAGGATCTGCAATTTGGTATACAATTTTCTTTTCCTGTTCTACCATGTTTTTAGACATAGGTGGAAAAGAAACATGATCTTTTCCCTTTAGTGCTCTGAGATCTAGAGGGGAGGAGAGAGGAAATAATATTGAAGCTCACAAAAGTATCCAGAGACATAGTGTAGTGTTTCCTTTAGTGCTAGACAGAATAATATATAGATTAAGTGCCATAGTTGAAAAAGGGGTAGCTGAACGCTGAAGTAGTCAAGGAAGGAGACTTCATGGCTAACATGGAGCCTGATTCTGCAGTATAGTCTGCCTCTTATGTCAGTGCTTGACCATTCTTTATGATCATTCTGGCAGATAACATCCATTTGGTTGCCATTTTTGCTTCAGGCCTCACCTCTAATGATAAAGAATTTGCAATGTTACTTCTAAGGTGTGCATTCAGGCTAAGACAGGATTGGGGAACCTGCAGCCTCAAGGCCACATGTGACTCCTCTAGGTCCTCAGGTGTGGCCCTTTGAATCCAAACTTCATGGAACAGGTCCCCTTAAATAAATTTGTTCTGTAAAATTTGGACTCAGTCAAAAGGCCTTCCCCAAGCACTTAGAAGGCCATGTGTGGCCTCGAGGCTGAAAGAGAATGCTCTTATACCATATTTATCAGCTAAATTCTTTTGTGCTCCTAAATCCTGAACCAAGTTCAGAGTTTTAAATCTTAATAGTGGGGCGGCTAGGTGGCGCAGTGAATAGAGCACCGGCCCTGGAGTCAGGAGTACCTGAGTTCAAATCCGGCCTCAGACACTTAACACAAAAAACTAGCCGTGTGACCTTGGGCAAGTCACTTAACCCCAACTGCCCTCCAAAAAAAAAAAAGGCAAAAAAAAAATCTTAATAGTAACTGTAGCTTGTGTGTTCTGATTACAAGAAATTTGTACTTCTGTATCTGATTTGCCTTCTTAATACTGTGACTTATCTCTCTCTTGTGTGTGGTGTAGGTCGACAGGTAAGCAGTGAGTGCCAGGGAGAAATGTTGGATTACCGACGCATGTTGATGGAAGACTTTTCTTTGAGCCCCGAGATTATCTTGAGCTGTCGAGGGGAAATCGAACACCACTGCTCTGGACTACACCGAAAAGGGCGGACTCTGCACTGTCTGATGAAAGTAGTTCGTGGAGAAAAGGGAAACGTTGGAATGAATTGCCAGCAAGCGGTAAGGAAAGAATTGTTCTGCCATTTTAGTGTTACGTTTCAGCATCTAGAGAACTCCTTCGGGACCCTGACCCAGTGCGCACCCTTTACAGAGTTTCTGTGGAAGCTCATTGATGTGCACTTGGTTCTAAGTATCAAGTTTAGTAGGGCTGTTTCTCAAGGCAAACATCATTTAAGGGCATGGAATTTGCAGCAGAACACTCATTGGAGTTCATAATCAGCAGTTGCAATTTTTACTTAAAGATACAGATGAAAAACATTCTTTGCAATTGTTTTACAGGGAAAGGGTAATTTCCTGTGGTGGGTATCTTTAAAACCAGACCAGCTTCTCCTGAATGGGAAGAGGTCCTCAGACTTAGGAGGATGGGGTTTGTGGTTGCTTTCATTGAATCTCAGAGGTGTAGGACAGACATAAAAAGTTTTAATCAGTTCTTTATTTTGAAAGTGACATTTTTATTAAAATTTAGATGTTACTTTGCTTTTATTTCTGAGCTGTAAACAGAATGTTATGACCTATTCTACTGTACTGATAGAGAGTAAAATTGTATACTGCTTCTTATTTATTTCCTCCCCTCAAAAGTAACATGCTAAATTGGTCTGTGACATCAAGTACTCTGTAGAAAACTGGTCTTCTTAGTAAGACAGAAATTGGAAAAATAGGAGACAGTTATAACCTGTCCTCCCAAAATGCTAAGTCAGGCTTATTAGGAAAGTTCTTAGATTCCTCCGGTCTGAATTTTTCATTGTAATCTTTCCCCCTGGTACCAGCCTTGGAACTGTGGTTTAGCTTTTGTGTGCACAAATTAAAAATAATCAAATATTTAAAATTATCAAAAATAAACTAAGAGACATCTGGTATCTGTACATTCACCCCCAATGTAATAGAGACCAAGGAGAAGAAAATACTGGGTTTTAGCTATTTTTGAAGCCTGAGCAAATGTGAAGCTTTGCTTCTTTTTAGCATTAAGATACGTGGGATAAATGGATTGTAAAGTGGGTGAGTTGGCTGTAGTAATAATATTATTTTCCATACCTGTGAAGAAATAATGCTATTTCCCATTTGGAAATTCAGCTTTTTGAAAGAGATTGTGACTCACCTTCAGAAATAACTGCCATTGATTTCCCACTAGATATTTGTAATAAAAATGCTTTCCAAATATAGAATGTCAAGTACTTTAAAATCCTCAGATGACAGCAGTAGTTAGTCCTCAGACTGATAGCCCAACCTTCTGCTTCTCCCCAAGTATAGTTTTGTGATTACTGCAAGCCTTGTTTGCAGTCAGTGAAGAAACTAAAGAGCAGTGTGCATTTGGAAACCACTAATGGTATTTGAACCTGGCCAGGTGGGGAAACAGTGCATTCCCCTTCACTTTAACATTGCTTACCTGTTGAAAAGTATTGAGTCAACAAAAGGAGTTTCTTTGCTTTCCCTTGCTCTTTGCTCCATTATCAAGCCTTCATCAGGTGTAGAGAGCTACGTAGAAATGGTTCATTTGGGATGGTCTATTTCTCCCTTCCTTTCTCCTTAGAGATTTCATTCCTTGACACAACCAGCTTCCATGTTAAATTTGAAGCACCTGTCATCCATTTATACACCCATGTGGATAACCATTAATTTTAGCTGTTTTCTGTTTGTTGAAGATGTGATTTAGTGACCTTTCCCTAATTGGTAAACTATAAAACATAAGGAAGATTAATATATTTTAATCATATAATTTCCTGTTACACACTGACTCAATACATGCTTAATCCTCTTGACTTCAGCCTATCTCATCCAGGCAGAGCCAAAGAAAATCGCTTTTCTGTACTAACCCCTGGAGTGCTTTGCCAGATTTCACACACACACATACTGGGGACTTGAGGCGGGTGAGTGAGGCCTGAGCCCCCTTTCCAGGCCACAAGGGCCAGAATTCCCAGCCAGTAGAACTCATCCTTGGATCTTGCCTGGAGGAGGGCATTTGTCGTCTTTCCCACTGACAGAGCTTCTGTCAGTGGTGCATTCATCTTGTCTGCACCCTGCCTTTCACTTCACATGCATTTAACAGGCAGCTCTTGTTGAAATTCCAGTGCCCTGTGTGGATGCCAGACGAGCTGCCTGAAGAAGAAGGTGTATTTTGTGAGCCTAGAAAGGGAGGGAATAAGCATTTATTAAATACCTTCTGTGTGCCAGGCACTGAGCTAAGCATTTTACAAATACTGTGTAATTGAATCCTCACGACAACCTGAGAACTTTGTGCTGTTGTGATTGTGCCTATTTTACAGATGAGGAAACCAAAGGAGAGATTAATGACTTTCCTAGGATCATACAGCTAGTAGATGTTCAAAGTCAGATTTGAACTCAGGTTTTATCCACTTGAGGAAGAGCACTCTTATCTGCTGGGCCCCCAGCTGACTCTAAAGATATTCTAGATAAAAAGCTAGACTTAGAACTGTCTAACAAATTCTTTGTCACCCTCTGTGACTTACTTAAGATCCCAGTGTTCTAGACAACTCTCCAGAACTGCTCTGGTTCTGACCTCTGATGAATGGAACAGCCCTTTACATACTTAAAGACAATTATATGTCTACCTTTGGTTTTTTCTTCTTCAGGATAGCCAGGCCCAGTTCCTTCAGTTGCCCCTAAGATGCCCATGGGCTAAAGACCCTTCCCTGTCCTAGTTGACTTCCTCAGGACCCTTCTGAAAACCTGGTCCCCAAAAATGGGCATGGTGCTCTGAGAGGCCTGACAAGACACCAGCTTCCTGACTCCTACCAGCCACCAGCCTCCTCAGCACAGGGCATTACTGCATTAGCTTTCTCAGCTGGGCTATCACAGCCTGGATTCCACCTCCATCCATGAGTGTTCTACTTTCTCAGTCAGAAACTCTGAAATTCCTGATTACACTGCTAATTCATTGAGCTTAGGTTCCATGGAAACTCCCAAATTTTTTTCAGAACAATTATATACCCATGTCTGCCTCATCTTATTCTTGTACAGTTGGCTTTTACATTTATCCCTGTTGAATTTCATTGTGTTAGATTCAGGCCAATGGTCTCACCTGTCACAGTCCCTTTGGATCCTGATTTTAGTTTTCTGCTGTATTAGACCTCTCTCCTAGCTTTGTGTCTTTTTCAGAATTGATTGTATACAGTATGGATGTCACTGATAAAAATGCTAAACTTGCCAGGGCCGAAGAGATCCCTTCAGTACTTCCCTAAAGATAGCCTACTTTGACTTTGAGCCCTTAACCGCTACTCTGATTCTGGCTATCCAACCAGTTCTAAGTCTTAGCTAAATTATTAATATTAATTAGATAGTATTACTATCTAATCTATAGCTGTCTTTTTCCCTGATGTACTATGTAAAGTCTTATCAAAAGCTTTGCTGAATCTAGGTAAACTGTGGTCACTGAATTCCACTTTGAGACTGATTTAGTAATCTTATCAAAAAAGGAAATGAGGTCAGCCTGGAATGACCTATGCCTTTTTTTTTTTTTAATTTAGAACTTAAACATCAAATACAGTGAACATTTCCATTTATAATAGAACAGGAAAAAGAGATCTATACTTGAAGCTGTGAATCTGTATTATATACAGATTCTTTTCTTTTTATGTATGTAATAAATTTAACATGTAACTTTCAAAGCTCTCTTCTTCTGTTATTCCTCCTGGCCTTCCTTCTGTTCTCGTCTGTACGTTTTTAAAAAAATGCTTCAATGACACTTTTTTTCTCTTTTGGCAACACTTCCTCTGTCCTTTCTTTCCTTTCCCTCTCTTAGCATGGAGGGTGGGAAAAAGAGAGATTGCTATTAAAAAGCTACCTTTTTAGCAAATGTGCATAGTTAAGAAATTGACAGTTTCCTCGTATGTGTGGCATGACCTGTTCTTGATGGAGTTAATGTGGGCATTTTGTATTCATTCTGTCTGTGTGTCTCCCTCTCCATTTCTGTTTGTTTGTTTGTTTGTTTTTTGTTTTTTGCTTTTTGGAGGGCAGTTGGGGTTAAGTAACTTGCCCAAGGTCACACGGCTAGTTTTTTGTGTTAAGTGTCTGAGGCCGGATTTGAACTCAGGTACTCCTGACTCCAGGGCCGGTGCTCTATTCACTGCGCCACCTAGCTCCCCCCTCCCTCTCCATTTCTTTCTCATTATCAAGCATTTACTTATTTTTCTATCCCCTGAACCTTTCCCCTTATCTAAATACATAGGTTCCTCATAATGCATATTAGTCCATCACCTCTCTGTCAGGTATCATTCTTCATTGGGCCTCTAGAATCATGTGATTCGTTTAGAAATTTCCTAATAATTGAAATCAAGTTCCGCAGCTTCTAATTTATGGATTCCATTGTCTTTACTAGTTTTGTAAATCAGGATAGACGATGTAGAGAGGTCAGTAAGGATGAGGTTTGAGAAGAAGCTATAGACTTTTTCAATTAAAGAGATCACCTACTCAGAAGCTGGAATGTAGAGCTTAAATAAGGAATGGAGACAGCCATTCTAGATGTCCTTCAGAAGTTTAGCCAGGAAAGGGGAAGATAAGGAATGGCAGCTAGGGGGGGACAGATCTAGTGAGGACAGATTTAGTGGAGGGTAGGGAAATGTATGCGTGTTTCCTGGCTGTGAAGAAGCAGCCAGCACATTAGGGGGAGACTGGAGATAAAGGAAAGTGAGCGTGACAAGGGGGCAGTCTGGGGGAGTAGATGAGATAAATTGGGGTCATTTGTTTATGTAAAAGTGTGTCCGGGAAGTCCATACTGGGATCCCTTTTGGGGTAGATCCAGTTTTTGGTAAACTTTTGGAGAAGAGGTTACTCTCAAAGAGGCAGTGGTAGAGGAAGGGCTTGGAAGTAGCAGTTTGGAGCCAGAAGTATTCCATTCCCTCTACTACCACCATCTGGATCTGGGGTCTGATTAAAAGTGCAGTCAAGGCAGGAAATGGTGGCCAGGGAAGCCATCTCATCACGTGGGAGCTAGATGGGTCTCAATGACTACACGAAGAAGAAGGGAGCAAGAGAGATGAAATCTAGTTTTGTTGTCTTTAGGTCAGACATTCCAAAGAACTCACTGGAAGGGATGTGTAACTTTCAAATACGCCACTGGGGGATGGGGGGGGGGAGGGCGAGGGAATAAGGGATTATAAGGGATTAGGTGAGGGTGATGTTAGAATAATGGCAGCCTGAGTTTGAAATCACTGGGGTGGGGAGGGCTTTTTTTAATCATTGAGGGATGAGTTCAGGTAAGTCACTTTTATAGGACTATTCCAGTCTTATATTCATCTTCTGTTACCTGGCCTTGTTTCTATCCTCTACATTTCTTTTTTGTTTGCATTGCTTTGTTCTCAGAATCTTGTGCTAGCATGTTGGCCCATAGCTGTCACAAGTTTTAGAATGAAGTGGTCACTGTGCCCCTGTACACCTAAGATTCCAGTCATTTCCAGCCCAGCAGCTAGTTCCTCCTTGTTAGTGAGAATCAGATCCAAAAGAGAATTTCTTCTTGATTTCACCTTCTGAATGATGAAATGATCAACAGAGCAAATCAGGAAGTATTAACTGCTCTACTTTTGGCAGAGAAAAAGCTTTTGTCGATAATCAGCATAATTCAAGGCCTGGCGTGGTAACAGCCACACCTCTGTGCTATACTTGCCTCCTCCCTTTCCTTTTTGTCCAGATGGTCAGTAATAAACTCTGAGGACTAAGTCATTTCTGTGTTTCCCGCTAGTGACTGGTTCTTGGGCTTCTCCAGAAATGTCTTCTTAATATGCATTGCCACCCCAAGCCCATCTGTCCCTTTAGCCCACGTCCTGTTTGTTAAGAATGCAGTCTTCCTCCCCAGAGCCGCCCTCATTGCGCCGAGCCTTGTTTGTAGTGGGGAGATGGTTTCTGTCCAGATATTTGGAGCCATGCATCTTAGTACTGGTTCTTTCCTGTGAAGTTCTGGATGCCTAAACTCTTCCTCCTTCATTAAGGCTGTCTCTGTGATATCTGGCATAGGCAGCATTCTTCAGGAGGGGTACTCCCTCTTTTGTCCAAGTAGCTGACAACCCCATACTTAGAGGTTTAGCCGTTTTCAGATGCCCCCTTCCCAGCCGGCTCTTCACTTCCCAGATTAAAATACAACCAATCCCTGCTGGGTCTTCGGTCTCTTTCCCAAAGCTTCACAACCGTCGGCTATACTTTTTAGGTTCCTTCTGTGCCTTTGTGAGTGAGTCAACAGCAGTGGGTAGGTGTTGTGTTTGGGTGCATCTCAGTAGGGTCTCTGTTATATTGTGGGTGCATCTCCCATTAAGCCGGCAGACCTCTTTCATGTTATCATAAGTTTAACTGTGCCAGGGAGAAAGGGATCACCAGCTCTGGTCACTGCTCCTGGCTTCCTGCTCCAGACTTCCCTGAGGAGCCCTTCCCTTGCTGGGTCCGGGCTCTGGTGAGCCTCTCCTTGGGGGACCAGCAGCTTCTCTCTTGGTGCCCTCAATCCTCTCGTCAGAAGGAGCCTGAAGGCTTCTCTTCTCTTTTTTAGAGCTAATCATAGAGCTGACCTTGTTCTTCTGTGTGATTCCTTTCTGTTCTTGGCCATCCTGACATAAGGTTCAGTCTCACGTTTTCTGCCCCAGGCCCCCTCTTTCAGGATACGACCTTGCTTCTCTATAGCCTGACACATGGAGCAGCCTTCTTGTAGCCTCTTCCCTTTCTCTAGCAGGGTGATCAGGCTGCACTTGACAGCCAGAACCTCAAAAAAATGCAGATGTTGCAAGCATCAGCGATGTAGGTCGTCATGCAGCTGCTTCTGCTCTCTTTGTCAGGTGAGATTTTTAGGCTTTTTCATTGTTTGAAGTTCACACCTCATGAAGCCTTTAAGTTATCTGGTTCCAACTTTTATGGCCAGTTTTTACCTCTTAATAACCTGATGACTCCACACCATCATTCCTCTTGTCTGTTTTATGTTTTGATCGATCTTCTTGATCTGTTTCACCATTTGTCCCAGCCACACCAATCATCTCTGTTTGTTTCATGATACATTTTCTCCGTCCTTTTCCTACTTTACCTTTTCCTTTTTGAATGCTCTATAAGTTCTCCCTAGTCTTCCCTGATCCTTTTGTTCTCTGTTCTCCTTAATTGAACCTGTTCTTCAAATTTGTGATACAGTCTGGACCAGTGTCTGGGCCCAAAGATTGTTCTTCACATTTTCTTCAATTTCTCCCCTAGTTTCTTCTCTCCGAATACAACTTATTACCTGCTGTGGTGAACCTAAGGAATTGTTCTGAAATTCCCTCGTCTGGTCATCACCCATTGACTTTCCACTTCTCCCTCTGCTTTTTAAAACCAAGCGCTGCTACTCATCCACGGTCATGTCCAATCCCTCAGCGCCTCAGGCCTCTCTTGCTTCTCTTTGAACCTCGTGGCTGTGCTCTCCTTTCCCAGATTCCTTTGAGCTCAATCTAAAATCCTATTAGGAAGCCTTTCCCAGCCTCTCTTAATTCTAGTGCCTTCCCCCTATTAATTATTTCCTGTTTACCTTCTTTATATCTGTTTTCTTACTGTTTCCTCCATTAGATTATGAACTCCTTGAAGTCAAAGACTCTTTTGCCTTTTTTTTTTTTGTATCTCAAATGCTTAGCACAGTGTTTGACGTGTAGTTGGTTCTTAATAAATGCTTATTGATTATTGACTCTCCATCTACTTCCTATGCGTGGCTTCTTGTTCCTTCTTTTACAACCTTGTCTAGGGGAAGCTGAAAGTGTGGTTCAGACATGACTCAGTCTCTCTAGGCAAGGGAACTTCACTGAATCCAAAACAAAATCCTTCAGAGTTAGACACCAGGGAGAAGATGCCTGGTAGCACCTAGAAGTTAGTCAAAATAGGAATGTATCATCGTTATCATTTTGACAAATTTAAGTTGCAAAGAATTGGAAGTGCTAGCTGCCTCACAGATGGAGGAGTGTCCAACCAAAATCCAGAGAGATGTGGAAGGAAGATCCAAGGAATTCTGCCCAGCCATGGACTTCACATACCAGGACTTCTAGCATTCAGATGAAAGACCAAGCTAAGAGGGCCCATCCCCCTTCTAGAGAGAGCATAGCCTGCAGCATAGGATGTTGGGCTTTGTTGAGGCTTTCGAACTGGTTTTTGTCTCTTTATTCCCTGCCTGAAGAGATGGTTCTCTGAGAGGGAAAGAGATATATTGGGAAATGAAGGTCATGTAAAAACAGAAGATCAATAAAAGTTTTTAAGAAGTGACCTTGAAATTGAATAAGTGAATGTTAGTCATTGTATTTGGCATCAGTCTGTTCTACTTACTCAGTAACTTTTTTATTTTCTCAAATTACTCTCATCTAGCTTCAAACACTGATTCAAGAAACTGACCCTGGTGCAGATTACCGCATTGACCGAGCTTTGAATGAAGCTTGTGAATCTGTAATACAGACGGCCTGCAAGCACATACGATCTGGAGACCCAATGTAGGTGCCTTCTTCACTATCTACAGTCATGTTACGTTTGGCAGTCAGTCATCTCTCAAGTGCCTATTATATTATACTATGCTGTGCTGTGTTGTGCTGGCTCTGTGAACACCAAAGACAACGAGACAGTCCCTGCTCTCACAGAAAGGAAATTCCCCTCAGACAACCTGCCCATACAGAAAGAGGTATAGTACAGCTATAAGATAGTCTAGACAAGGGAGACCAGCAGCAGCTTGGAGGAGTCATTTAAGGCTTGCTGTAGCAAGATGTTGGAAGGAAATAGGGGATTTTGTGAGAAGATGAGTAGGAAAGCCCTTCCAGAAGAGAGTAAGAAGATCAGTTTAGCCAGAGGGTAAATTAGAATAAAGATATTAATGTAGCATCAGACGGCAAAGTGACATTTAGGCTAAGTTGTGAAGGGATTTAAAAACTTTAAACTATTTAAAAGAAGTATTTGATCAAAGAGGCAATAGGGAGCCCCTGGAGGGGAGTAATGGGTTACTTTGTTAACTCCCTTGAAGTTGGAGGGTAGACAGGATTGGAAGCAGAGAAGCCAGGTAGGAGGCTTTTTCAGGCATCTGATTGAGAGTTGATAAACATGTGAATTAAGTGGTAACCATGTTTAGTAGTAGGAGGAGATCAGGTTTAGAGCTTGAAGTGACCTTAAAGACTGTTGAGTCCAGTGCCCTCATTTCACAAGTAAGGAAGCTGAGGCACCAAAAGGTCCAATCAAAGGCATAGCGAACTGATATCTAAGCGATGACTTTGTGAGATGGAGTCAGGCATGGCCTGGCTCTTTGGGTGCTCAGCAGGGACTGGGACTGCAGTCACACTAGATCTAATACAGTATTGAAACAAGGGGCAAAAGGGGGACAGGGTGGATGGCATGGGAACAGGGGCAGGAAGGATTAGGAAGAGGATGGAGAGAGGAATCATTAATACCTTATGGTGATCTGCTAATCTGACTGCATAGGTCAAGATGGAACTTTTCTGGGATTTACATATCACAGGACCAGAAGGCCCTAAAGGCAGAGTCTAACTATCTTCCTCTGATGCCACACATATCACCAGGCTATGGGTTCTGGTTAATCTGAATGCAGATTGTAAAACATGCTCCTTTGATTTTCCAAATACTTTGTGCATGCCGTTCAGGTTCCCTTTTGCAATCCTGTTTCTGCTCTTTCCCTTTTATACTGTCTCCTGACAGACATTGTCCTGACTAGAAGGGAGTGGCAGGCAGGGGGACCAGAAGAAGACATAATTTTAACACAGATGGGCACAAGAGATATTGTAGAGACAAAAATGGCAGGATTTTGCAAATGGCTGGATGTGTAAGGTGATGGAGAATGAGAAGGTGAAGATAATGCCACAGTTGCAAAGCCTGGAAGGCTGGAAGAAAGGACTGTTATTTCAGCATGAGTGAAGCAGTGAGGTTTGGTGAGGGGATTTTTTTTGGCATATTGAATTTGAAACATTTTTGAGTTACCCATTTTGTGATCAACAATAGGTCATGGGGAGAAGCATGAGGAGAGCACAGGAAAAAGCTCCCAGCACTAGGTTTATAGATCTGAGAGGCATCAGAATAAAGGTGAGACTGTAGAAGGAAACGGGAAGAGCCCTGAGGGCATACTCTGTGGATAACACGGCCACAGGTAGGAGGCTGTAAATGTACTAGCCAAGAAAAAGGAGAGGCTTGGAGCTGAGAGACAAGAAAGTGTCTGTGGTGTTCAGAGTTACAAAGAGGAATGAAAAAACCCTCAGATCTGGCCCTAAGAGTGTTTGTATCCATAGAAAACGCGGTGTCATTTGAGTAGCGAGAGCAAAAGTCACATTTTGCAGTGTCGACATGAGGGGGTAGGACTTGGAAGCAACAAGTATGGATGGGTTTTTTTCTAAGAGTTTGCTTGAGAAAGGAGGAGAAATATAGGATGAGAACTTCACAGTCTGTTACAATCAAGTGCAAGGCTCCTTTTACAGGCTAGGGGAATCTCTTGGCCTAATTTAAGCAGCAGGGAAGGAACCAGTAAAAGAAGCAGAGAGAAGATGATCATGCAGGCAGTCTTCTGGAGAAAATGAGATGAGATCCAGGTGGACACTTGTAGCGGGATCGGCCTTGACCAGAACAGGTGCCTCCTTCTCAAAGAAAGTAGGTGAGAGTAGGGGATGAACTTGGGAGATTTTGAGAAAGAGGAACTTGGAGGTCCTGTCCTCTGTTCTCTCCATGTGTTGTGAGGCAGGGTCCTCGGTTGGAGGTTAGAGGAAGGAGGAGGAGGTAATAAAGAGAAGGTTTAAAATATCCCTGGTAGAGAGTGGGTGAGGGCAGAAGCATCAGACAAACAGCTTCTAGGACTCACACAGTCCACAGTGCTCATAAGCATAGCTCGCACTAGACCAAAATGCCGTGAGTAAATATTTAAGAAAATGAGTAAGAGTACAATAAAACACTGTGCAGCTTTAAACTAAGTCTCCGTGACAGCCTACAGGGGCCCTTATGCGCAGTTTAGTGGTCCCCATTTCTTTTTGAGTTTGACACCACTGCCTTAGTTAGTGGCCTAGTGGAGGAATCAGAGGACTTCCTTGCTGTGCTGAAGCCCGGTTGAGGCTAAGTGACTCCATTTGTAGAGGATTCGGCCCGCCCGGTTGGGTGGCCTGCCCTAGCTGTCTTGGGCAGGGTGCAAGGAAGAGCACAGGACACAGATTGTGGGAGTAATTGGGGCTCAGTTTTTGTCATTTGGTGGGCCACAGTGCCTCCGTTAGGATGGAAGGGCTCGAGAGCCAAGGACAGCAAAGGGTTCATATGCTTAACTCTAAGCTTCGGGTTAGACAGAGAAGATAGTCGAGTCGGAGCAAAATGAATTGTCTGGGAAAACACTGAGGGATAGAGAGATTGGAGATCATAGATTGGAAGAGAGTAAGACTTTGGGGGACTTGGAATCTTAGGTTATGATCAGATAGACCAGATAGCGTTTCTAACTGAGAAAGTAGAACACTCATGGATGGAGGTGGAATCCAGGTTGTGACAGCCCAGCTGAGAAAGCTAATGTAGCAATACCCTGCGCTGAGGAAGCCGGTGCCTGGTAGGAGTCAGGAAGCTGGTGTCTTGTCAGGCCTCTCAGAGCACCATGCCCATTTCTGGGGATCAGGTTTTCAGAAGGGTCCTGAGGAAGTCAACTAGGACAGGGAAGGGTCTTCAGCCCACGGGCCTGGCTATCCTGAAGAAGAGAAGGCCAAAAGAGGTGGGGGAGGAGGGGAAACGTGATAGTTGTCTTCACATATTTAAAGGACTGTCACATGTGGAGGAGGGATCAGACTGATTGCATTTGTCCTGGGAGTGGGGGTGGGAGACAGAACCAGGTTTGAAGGGAGGAAGGAGGGGAGGAAATGTTACATAGAGACCAGTACAGGCTTGATGTCAGGAAAGGCTTCCTAACAGTGACAGCTGTCTCAGAGTGGAATGGGCTGCTTTGAAAAGTGGTGAGTTCTTCCTCTTTGGAAGTCTTCAAACAGAGGCTAGATGATCACTTTTCTAGGTATGATACAGTAAAGAGATTTTTTGTTTATGGGTTGAACTAGATTTCCCCTGAATTCCCTTCCATCTCTCAAATTCTGTGATTATAGCTAAGGTTGAATAGAGGAGTAGACCATACAATTTTAAAGAAATTAAGAAACTTGAATGATTTGGAGAAAAAGAAATGTTGAAATGTGTAACTGAATTGTGCATCAACCTTTGTTAAAATTAGTTTTGGATATGAGATCTGGAAACTTTGGTCTGGTGTAATTTATGTAAAGTGCTGCACGTGAAGGCTAGGGATCTGGGATTGAGTCCCAGCTCTGGTCCTTAACCGTTTTTATGACTGTGGGTAAGTCACTTAACTCTCAGTTTCATCTTCCTCATCTGTAAAATGAAGAGCTTGGGCCACATGATTCTTTTGCCCCTTCCAAGCTCTTCTTTACTCTCCGTTTTCCTGCTGTGTATAGGAGAGCTAGGTCATATGTGATCATTATTATGATGTTGCCCATCGGTATCATGGAGCACCATGGCAGAATGAAGAAATAATTGGAAAAACATTTCTCTTTTAGGCCCTGTGCTCAGTGCTGGGGACATGAATACAAAAATGAGACAGTTCTTGCCATCGCAGAGTTTACAGTTCAATAGGGGAGTATAGCACATAGGGGTGGGGATCTCAGACTGGAAATGTGGCCTCTGATGTCACAGTCATGGTGAGTGGAGTCATAGGATAACCAGCTGGGTTATTCTTCCTAGAGCAGGAAGTTAAGAGTATTGGGGGAGGGGCGGCTAGGTGGCGCAGTGAGTAGAGCTCTGGCCCTGGAGTCAGGAGGACCTGTGTTCAAATCCAGCCTCAGACATTTGACATACTAGCTGTGTGACTTTGGGCAAGTCACTTAACTCCAACTGCCCTCCAAAAAGCAAAAACAAAAATCAAAACAAACAAACAAAAAAAAGTATTGGGGGAGGGGAGGGGAATTTTGAGGGAAGATCATCCAAGATGGCTGGTTGGCATGTCTGGGGCTAGCCATTTAAAGTGTTGGGCTTGCTGAATTTAGCTCAGCTCTAGGTTTGGAGGTTCCAAGGTAAAATCAGATCCTGAAATTAGGCAACCTGAGTGTGAATCCAGGTTTTCATTTAGGGCAAATGTGACAAGGTATTTTACCTCCTTCCATGCTTAAATCCTGTGATTCTACATGATCATAAATGATCTGAATTATGCCACTGAGTAATCATGAAATTGAAGAAAAAAGGCTCATAGGATAGTGTTATATACCCTGACTCTCCATTTTCTTGAGCTCTTTTGTTGGTTGAATATATTATACATATTTCCAACTTGGTTTCCAACAAGGGAGTCAGTCATAGACAGTTATGTACTTTTATCCAATGAGTGGAAATTGTCAGAATTAGAATGAGAGGGAAATATTTAGTGTTCACAGTATTTAAAGAATCTGTATTCTAGTTGAGGAGACAGAACTCTTACCCATAAATAAAACTGACAGCCCTTAGAAGGATGGAAACAGCTTCAGGTTACTATAGTATACATAAGTATTTGAGTTAATTGTACACATGCTAGCATAAAGAAAGGAGCTAAAGCAAAGAAAGGCAAAGGAAATCTTCTCTCTCAAGTCTGAGTTCCTGCTTGGCCTGAGAAAGTAGCCAAGTCCTTGTTTTCCAAAGCTACATGGAAAGTCTGGCTAGGTCATGCACTGCCTCACTTCACCTTCCTGCATCTTTTCTCATCTTTTCCTCTGATCCCGTCTCTGAAGCCCTTTCCCTTCCTAAGATCAACCTTCCACTAATGCTCCTGTTCTCACCTCCTCCTGTCTCCTTGAGGACCTTGGCCCCTTCTAACCATTTTCTCTCATCTTCACTCTCTGTCTCTGCTGACTTCACTCCTCCATCCTGCACATACACCTGAGCTTCTCACATCCACAGAAAACCTTCATGTGTCCCCTGCTTCCACTGTATAACTTTATTCCCTTTCACAGTGAAAGTCTTAATGCTTTATCTTTCTTATTTGTGACTTATTTCTACTCTACCACTCTACTAAAAACTCCTTTCTCCAAGCAGCCTTATTACTCTATTACTAACTTAAATCCATTGTTCGTCTCTCATTCCTTCATTCTTCCTCAGCTTTGCAGCCTGTCACTACAATCCCTTTTTTCCTCCCAGGTGTTCTCTATCTTTAATTTTTGTCATATTCTTCCTCATCTTCTCCTGCTTATCTTACTTGCTATTCTCTTTTGCTTTATTATTGTTCATTTCTCATCCTCTAATCATAGGTAGCCCCTCAGAACCCTGTCTTGGGTCTCTTCCATACACTTCATTGGTGTTCAGACCCACTTTCACGCATTCAGTCATCTGTAAATTGTTAACTCTTAAATTGCTGTCCAAACTTTAATCTCTCCTCTGTCGTCATTCTCTTTTTTCACCTAGATATCCTGTCACCCGTTTATGCTCAGCACATCCACTAGAACCTCTTCTCCAGATTTCCCTATTTCTTTTAAAGGCATCATCAGTCCCCCAGTCCCCCAGTCACTCTTGCTTTCTTTCCTCTTCATCACACCTTATGTCCAAGTTTCACTGCCAAGTTTTATCACTTCACTGCCATGTTGCCTTCTCCCTCAAATAACCACCGCTGATGTGGGTCCTTATCACCTTCTGCCTGGAACTACTGTATTGGCCTCTTAAATGGTCTCCCTACTTCCACTTTCCCATCTTTGATCCATCTTCCACATGACTCCCGAAGTTATCTTCCTAAAACTAAGGTATGAGTTTGTCACTTCTCTGATCAGAACCCTTCGCTGTTTCCTTGAGGATATCTCATACACTCTTTTGACTGGCGTTTAAAGACCTCCACAGTATGTCTTAGCCTGCTTTTGCCATGGTTCTCCCCTTCACTCATTCCCTTTCCTGAGTGTTTGTCTTTGTGACTCCCTGCCCCCAACCCCACCCTCCTCTTGGCTTTCTCTGATTCCTTTAGTTGTTAATCCTGTAGCAGTATAGTGAGGGAGCCCTAGATTTTGAATCAGAGGACCTGGATTCAGCTCCCTTATCTGTTATCTCTTACCTAGATGAACACAGACAAGTCACCACATGTGTTTCCTCATCTTCAAGATATGGAAGTGCTAAATCTTTGATTTATATACATGTGTATCACCCAGTAAAATGGATGATTTCCTTTCAGACAAGGAGTTTTTCCTTTTGGGCTCTGTCTCCCTGGTGTGTGTGAGAGGCAGTATATCATAGTAGGGAGAGAGTCACACTCAGGAAGACTGGTGTCCAGCTGAGGTCAGACACGCCCTGGCCCTGTGAGCCTCTCCCAAGGCTCTGGCCTGCAGAACAGTTGCTGATGTACCCTGGCAAGAGTTTCCTCATCCTGGGCTTCCTGCCCTGGTGAAATCTCCATGACATAGCCCAGGGCAGGCACACAGTATGTGCTTTGGGATGCATTTGCATTGTGTTGTGAATGTGTTCTGACTCTGCTGGTGCCCTTTCTCCCCCGCTGTGGGCAGGATCCTCTCTTGCCTGATGGAGCATCTCTACACAGAGAAGATGGTTGAAGACTGTGAGCACAGGCTGCTTGAGCTCCAGTATTTCATCTCCCGAGACTGGAAGTAAGTGTCTTATGCCTTGGCCTGACTCTTGGCAAAGCCCACTTCATCTTCTAATCTTAGAAATTGTAAGTAGAAAAGGGTTGGCGTTTCTTTTTCCTAGAATGGCTAGCATGCTTGATTCTAAGCCACCTGATCCTTATTGCTTTCAGTATAGCGTCTTGAAAGCAGAGTGCCCTGCTGAGCTGTCACCAGACGGCACTGATCTGTAAGTACAAGGTGAGAATCCTGAAGTCACAGATGTATATCTATAAAAAAACCCTGGAGCCTGTGAGGAAAACAAATACCATTTTTGTTATGAAAGCAAATTAAAATGTTTTGCTTTTTTTGTTGTTTTATTGATCGTTCCCAGTAGATGGGAATTTGTTTTTATTCAAAGTAATTCAAACCACCCTTTATTATGAATTTCTTTCTATCAAAAAGTAAGAATTTGGTATTTTGTTCACTTCATATTGAACTACCCAGATTGATTGCCAAGAGAGATATACCTGCATCGAAGGCTGTCTTATCCATTCAGTTTCACTCATTAACCTCCCAGACCGACAGATAATAAATGGACTGTGGTCTTCCTCGTTCTCATGCTTTTGATTTGTATGTTTAAATCAAACACCTGTGGCTTTTGCTAAAATTTCTTTTTGTGACTCACTTTACTAGAATATTTACTAGAAGATTCCATGTATTTTGTTCTTAATTGCCTGAAGTTAGTTAATGATATAGCTTATAGAAATCTATATTCTTACCCAACCTGTCCAAAGTTGACTAAGAAGATTTGTTCATAAAAATAAAATATTTCATCATTTAGTCTATCTCCAGCTTTCCCATTTCATTCCTGAACATTCATAAAAAATCATGGAATTCTGAAACTACTTGGTAAATTTTTCTCTGCTCTCTTTCTTGCTTTCAATCATCATTCCAAAAAAGTTGACTGTATAGTTAGGACAGAATAAAACTTCCTGTGATTTTTACAGATGTAAGGCTTGGATAAGTGAGCAGTAAGCTGTTCCCAGCTTTTCCTTTATTCTCAAATTCAAAATGTAACATTTACTGGAACTAATATGCATAATTGGTACCCTAAAAATAGAAGTACTTTTTTAACAATTAAGACATTACCTGGCATAGAGGGAAAGGAGATGAGATGGTAAGTAGACCAGAGACTTGTTGCTTCCTTATGGGGTCTAGTATGTCAAAAGGTGTTATGCTTACACGGATATCTTTTTTTTTAATTTGGTATTTTATTTTTTGCTAGTTACATGTAAAAAATATTTTACATTTGTTTTTAAGATTTTGAGTTCCAGATCTTTCATTTCTTCCCTCCCTGCCCTCCTCAGTAAGAAGGGAGGCAATTTGATGTAGGTTATATATGTAATCATGTAAAACATATTTCTATATTAGTGATATTGTAAAAGAAAACACCCAAAAAAACCCTTAAGAAAAACAAAGAAAAAAATTTTTAAAGTATTCTTCGATCTCTGTTCAGACACCATCAGTTCTTTCTCTAGGGATGAATAGCATTTTTTCATCATAAGTCCTTCAGAGTTGTTAAAGACATGTCTTGGCTGCCCATTTGTGACCCTTATGGATCAGCATGGACTCTGAGTTTGCTAGGGCCTGTGTATTACCATGAATGCTGTCTTTTAGGTGAGATCCAAGTTTTCTTTTCCTAATATAAACTTGACGTTCACCTACCCTAGTATTCTCCTTCCAGGGCAAAATCAGGAATCGGCCTTTGAAGTGGGTAACATCTTGAGGTTACTAAGAATAGAGTATTTTCATGCTTTCCAATATCTTCTGACACCTGCCCCATAGGTTGCTACTTGTCATCAAGTAAAGTAGTCTGTGGAAATCCTGTGGAAATTATATTATCTTAAAAGTAGTTGTATTTTTACTCTCTTCTTTATAGACTGGACCCTGTTCTTTACCGCAAATGCCAAGGAGATGCTTCTCGTCTTTGCCATACCCATGGCTGGAATGAGACCAGTGAGCTCATGCCACCTGGAGCAGTCTTCTCCTGTTTATATCGACATGCCTACCGCACAGAGGAGCAAGGCAGGAGAGTATGCAGCCCGTGGTTCTTTTTCTTCTCAGCGTCAGAAGTGATTGGATCAGTTGACTCAATATTGTGATTTTAGCCAATATAAAATTAGTGAGAGGAGAAAGTGCCAGTATATCTGGCCAAAAATATCTCTCCCTCTGACAAATACTTTTATTCAGTGATTGGGTCAGAATGGGAACTTGGCAGGTCCTATTTTGGAGTCTGCTATGGGATCTCCAACAGATAATCCTTCCACCTGCCTCTTCCCTTGTTTACTGTTTGTTTATTTATTTAAAAGGGAGTAGTGGAGCAAAATATCACCCCCAAGGCTGTGGTTCAGGGCTGCTGCTGCTGTGGGGCTCCTTCTGAGTGGTGACTGGAAGGCCCTTCAGACTCACGAGTCAGGATAGTAATGGCTTTGCTCTGGCGATCCGCACCTCAGCACCTCAGAACAGACCCCTCTGCTTGTGGCTTGCCATGCCTTGAGATTCTTCTTGTGGCTCCAGAGCTCTCTCTTGACTCCCACCTTTTGGGGGTAAAGTGTTTGTATGTACGTGTCTCCGAGGTGAAGCATACAACCTTCTAGTACCTCCCTGGTGCTTGCAGTTGTTAAGTCACATCTAACTTTTCAGGACCCCATTTGGGGTCTTACTGGCAAAGATCCTGGAGGGGTTTGCCATTTTCTTCTCCAGCTCATTTGACAGATGAGGAAACTGGGGCAAACAGATCTAGTGACTTGCTCAGGGTGTGTCAGCTGTGTGAGTGTCTGAGGCCAAATTTGAACTCAGGAAGATGAGTCTTCTGACTCCAGGCCCAACGCTCTGTGCACTGTGCCTCTTCACTGCCCTCTTACTGGTGCCCTGCTAGGCTGTGAAGGAAACCTTCCAGGATTTCACAAATCCACTGCCTTACCTATGGTTGTTTCATTTCATTGTTTAGTTCCAGGAAGAAGAGATTAAATTACATGACACCTTTGTTCACAAATATGCCCTTCCTGAGCTTGGAGGAAGGCACAGGAGGTAGAATTGGGGTTGTGGTTTTTCATTTCTACAAATAAATCAAACCCTGATAGTTTGAAGTTAGATGACAAAGGCATTTCTTCTAGTTATCTCATCATCAGCCTTATCCTGCGATTTCTTTAAAGTCTTACCTTGTTGCATCTTCCTGTGCAGCTGTCTCGAGAATGCCGAGCAGAAGTCCAGAGGATCCTGCACCAGCGGGCCATGGACGTGAAGCTGGACCCTGCCCTCCAGGACAAGTGCCTCATTGACCTGGGCAAGTGGTGCAGTGAGAAGACCGAGACAGGCCAGGTGGGAAGCCTTGCCATTCTCTTCTTGCTGCTGGGAACCCTAAGATAGACCCTCAGGGAGCCTGCACTCTGCTCGAAGTCATTTTTATTAAAGACTTGGAAGGTTCTCTAAACACCGGGCGTTAATATCTGACCCAGTCAGGAAGGGCTTCTTCTTTGGAAGTAGCTGAGGGGCTGAGCCCTGGAGGGAGCTGGGAACTACAAAAGAGAAGACAAGGGGGTAGATGGAACAGTCTGGGCTCAGTGGAATGTCATGTACTAGAAATGGCAAGTAGGTCAGTGCCCGAGGGGGAAATGACAGAAATTAGTCGGGAAATTGAGCTGGTAGTGTGAGTGGAGAGGAGGGGACAGATAGGACAGGCCTTAAGGATCGATTGAGTATGGGGCTGATGGAGACAGAAGAGTCAAGGATAGCTCTCAGACTGTGAACCAGGGTGACAGGAAGAGATGCAGTCATCTCTGTGAAGATAAGGAAGTGACAAAGGGAAGAGGCTTAAAGAGACAGAGGATGGATTCTGTTGTGGGTGTGTTGAGTTGGAGATGGATGACTGAAGCTCAGGAGAAAGACTAAATAGGGTTGGATAGGTAGATTTGTGAATCATGTACTTCAAATGATAATTAAATTCAAGGAACTGATGAAATTTCTCAGTAAGAGAATGTGGATAAAAGAAAGGCAAAAGCTAAAGACATACCTTTGGGGTGCAGCCACAGGTGGGGGTTGTGATAAGAATGATGAACTAGTCAAGTAGGAGAACCCCCAGGAGAGCTATGTCACAGAAACCCAGAAGGAAGAATATTCAGTATGACAAGGGGTTGCTGGTGTCAGGTGATACAGAAAAAGTTCAAGGAGGGTAAGGACTGAGAAAAGATCATTGGGTTTAACAGTGAAGAGATCACTGGTAACTTGGGGCAAAATAACTTCAGCTGATGATGAGGTTGGAAACCGGTTTTCAGGAGATTGAGAAAAAAGGGCAAGAAGTGGAAGCAGTGGAAGTAGACAGCATTTGCTAGGAGTTTGGCTTTGAAAGGGAGTGGAGAGGTCTCCCACTTGTCTTCAGTCTTTCCCTCTCTACTGGCTGTTTACCTGCTGCCTAGAAATACGCTGGTGTCTTCCTCACCCTCAAAAAACCCTCCTCACTCCCTCTGTCAACCCCTGCCAGCTGCTGTCCCCTCCCTCTCCTCCCTCGTGTGGCTAAATGCTTTGAGAAGTATGTCTGCAGCAGTAGGTGCCTTACCCCTTTCCTCTCCCACTCTTCCTAATTCTCCAGTCTGACTTCTAGCTTGATCATTCTGCCAGAACTTCTCTCTCCAAAGTTACTAATGATCTCTTTGTTGTCAAATCTGATGGCTTTTTCTCAGTCCTCTTTGTCCTTGACCTCTCTGCAGCCTCTGACACTGTGGACCACTCTCCTCCTTGAAACTCTTTCAGGACCCTCCCTCTCCTGGTTCTTCTCCTGCCTCTCCAGCGGCTCCCTCTCTGTCTCCTTGCACCGCTTCCTCTCCCCTCCCTCCACATATGCTTCTGTCCAATGACATCGGCCTTTTGGCTCTTCCTTGAACAAGATACTTACGTTTCCTGATTCCAGGCATTTTCGTTGGCAACCGCTTGTGCCTCGAATACTCTCCCTCCTCATCTTCACCTTAGCAAAAACCATTTGATATAAAAAATAACCATTGCCATAGCATGGTTTTAGGAAGGTGATATATATGTTCAAAATACAGAGAACTTTCCCAATTAGAACTGGTCATTTTAAAAGAAGTTTGAAACAAAGTTGAAAATTCTTGGCATCTCCTAAGGTTTTTCTTACACTTAGTCTTTTCCAAACTAGCTGTTTTAGTGACTGCCATTCGCCGCTATTTGTTGGTATTCTGGTCCTGAGACCTTTACCCAACAGTTTTCACCTGGTTCGTATATGTCCATGGAAGGCCAAAAATCACTAAATGAATCTTCCTAACCAGTATCTTTTCCTGAAGGAAATACTAGCCAGGGAGAATATCTGACTAGGTTCTCAAAATTCTTTTTTGACTGAGACCAGTTGAACTGGTCCTGGAAGTAACTACATAATGACATGGGTTTTGTTTTATTTTGTTTTGTTTTAATTGTAGGAGCTTGAATGCCTCCAGGATCATCTTGATGACTTAGCTGTGGAATGCAGAGATATAGTGGGCAACCTCACAGAGTTAGAATCAGAGGTAAGCCGTTTACAACTCAGAGGGGAAATCCTTATCAAAGATCTGCTGGTTCTGACACATTTTTCATAAGGAGTTTGTCGGCCCTCTTTCCTTCTTCCCCCTTCTTACCTTCATTCTTTGGAGTCTTCACTTCTCCTGTGCCCTTTAGGTCTGGGGCCCCACCTTCTAAATCTCTTGAATGACCCTCCTCATATTAGGTCTTTGACTGGATCTTCTTCATTCATTAGAATCTACCTACTTTTCAATAATAGATTTTAAAACTTACTTAAAATTGTGTCATAGCCCCTTATCTTCCCTTTGCAAGGCATCAGCCCATTCTGTCATCAGACCCTCAGGTAATAGTCCTATAAAAAGCAACCTGGGGGAACCCTTTAAATGAGATGCAGCCAGGTTGATTAGAATTCCTTCATTCCACAACTCTAGTTGTAGTTGGTGACATGAGAAGCATAAAATTCAGTGACATAGAATGACTCTCAGGTGTGGGACTTGATAAATGGCTGATAGATTTCTTTAGCTAGAGCAGAGCAGTAAGTCATGGATTAAGGCCATCAGTTGTAACTGTGCCTGTTCTCCAAAATTTCTGAACCACTCAAATTCTTGAAAACTTCCCCCAAAACTTTTTAGATCCTATTAAATTTTTCTCTCTTCCTCTTTCCTTTCTTTCCTTGCCTGCAATTTTGTGTAGGCAGATACTATATAGAGCATAGTTGTATGGCCTAGCTACCAGCTGAATAAAAGAGAGGGACCGGGAACATATTCAATAGTCTGTTTATTACAGAACCATTTCATACAGAACCAAAGATACAAAAAACTTACAAGGTTTATATTCCCTTAGCAGAAATTCTTACTTAACCAGAATGCAAGGACCCTCCTTTGGGCTGGACCATTCCCTACACCAGCCCAAGGCTAATTATTCATTAATACTTCATCCTAGCACCCTGTCCAAAGGCACAAGCAAACAGGGAGTCACAAACAAGACTTGCAAATTGACTACCCTGTACCTTGTTTAGATATTCATAGAACCAGTGAAAGCATCCATCCAATCAGGTTATATACTCTTCCTGATTATCTGCCTAGTGACCTCATGGAAAAGGGGAGCATTTCCTTAATGGGACCAGGGAACCCCTGAAAGTCTGGTCTACTACAGACAGAGAAGTTAAGACCCTATAGAAAAGTGTTTTGTCTCCAGCAGCATGAATTTCACGTTCTTCCCACCCTACACCTCCCTAAAATCTACCTAGTCTTGTATTATCTTAAGTACAAAATTGACACTTATGTGTGTGGGGAGCTGATAGGACACCCTTGACTTACAGGTTTTCCCAACATCCTATATGGTTTTGGATAGGGGTGGAGAATATCCTAACTTCTTGTGCTAGCAGATTAAGCCTGATTAATTTGCAAGCAGAACTCAAAACAGATAGATAACTTCCCCCACAAATGTTACTGACCTTTAAAAATTAAGCAAACCCCACCTTCCTTGGTTGTTTCTAAACTGAAACCGTAACTTTGTCTCCAACAGGACATTCAGATTGAAGCTTTGTTGATGAGAGCCTGTGAACCTATCATTCAGAATTTCTGCCATGTAAGTGACCTTTGATCATTAAAGGTTTAAATGTGACGCCCAGTATAATAGTCAGGACCCATTCCCTCTTCCCCCAATCCAAAGAAAAGAAGCTTTTCATAACTCAACGATTTTCAAACCCAATCACCTATAGAAGATCAGAGAGAAAGAGTAAATCTTCAAAGAGATAACAATATCATGGGGAACTGAAGTGATTGTATCTCATGGGTGGCTAGATGTGTGGTTAATGATTCTAGCCAATGTGCTGCCAGCAAAGCAGTCTTCAGATTTGTGTTGGCACCAGCAACCCCCTGTCCCATCTGCATTTCCCCTTGTTCTCTTCCCTGGGCAATGCAACGCTGGCAGTCCTTTACTTTATTATTGATGCCCTGATTGACTGTGTGAATCATGACTGTAGGTGACACAGATTACATGGGTTAAAATCAGCAAAGATATGTTAGACTTCTCAAAAACCAAATGCTGGTGTCAGAACAGAGCAGGAGCCGTAATGCACACATCGGTGATTTATAAGAAATGTCTTGTTATGTCAATTGCACTCCATTAACTTCATTGTTTTTGGGCTGCCAGTGTAATTCAGTTTATAAAACCAGACCCTTACTCATCTTGTCTGAGCCAAGGTGGGTTTTTTTCAAGTGGAGGGTCAATGAGCTTTGCATTCCTTCAGGACATGGCAGATAATCAGATTGACTCAGGAGACTTGATGGAGTGTCTGATCCAAAACAAGCACCAGAAGGAAATGAATGAGAAGTGTGCTATCGGAGTCACCCACTTCCAGCTGGTGAGTGCATCTAACATAGGACCATGGGGGCAGCTGTTCGAGTAACTTGCTCATCAGTCGCCTGCTCTTCCATAAAACCAGAGCAGATCTGCAGGGGGAAAGCTAATTTTTCCAATCTTTATTCTATTTTAGTATCTGTATATGTATTTCCTGTCTTGTCTTGGGGGAAACTAACCCCCAGAACTATTGATTTAAGGATTAGGATTGAGAGCAGTGAGACTGGAAGGAGAGGACACGTCACCCAGAGAGACAGCTGGGCTTATCTGAATAACACACAAGCTCAGTATGAATGTTCATATCATAAACAAATTAAACAAGGAAAAGAGACACCTTTCACGGTTGTGGACAGAAGAAAACTTCTTGATTCAGCAAAGGATGGAGAAGATCACAGGATTTAAAAACTGGCCCTTTTTTTCATGTCTGCTTCAGTTTTAGTGAACAAGAACTGAAGAAGAACATCAATAAGGCTAAGTGTTGTAAACTGTTTACTATTGAATTGATATGAATTGAAGCTTTGAAACTTTAAACCCGCAGCAGTTGTTGGTCACTAAGCACTTTTACTTTGCATAAAAATTTAAGCTTTTTGTAAAGCCCTTAGAAAAAAACTGTTACACAGCCCGACTCCACCTGACTCCCATCTTCAAATCCAGGCTCTTCCATGGCTCTCCACCTGGCATTAAGGGTGAAGAAAAACACTGTTAAGACTGTGAGAGTAGCAGAGGTGGCAGACGGTGGCCTGAGCTCCGCTTGTAGCCCCCTTCCTGCTTTTCATCTTAAGGCCTTTGGGGGCCCAAGCCAGTGCCCCCCACCTCAACAAAGGTTCAAGGAAGAGGAAAAACCGATGGTTTTGATGACAAAAAAATTGAAAACTTTTTACAAGCAAAAGCAGCGCAGTTAAAATTGGAAAGGAAATAATTAACTAGGGAAAATCTTTGTGGCCATTTTTTTTTCTGATAAATGTCAGATGCACAAAATATATAAGGAACTATACAAGACCATCCCCAATGGTCAAAGGATATGAACAGGAAATTCTCAAAAGAAGAAATACAATTATCAACAACCATATGAAAAAAATGCTTCAAATCACTAAAAAAATAAATGAGAAATACAAATTAAAACAACTCTGAGGTAATATCTAACCATGAGACCGTCAAAAATGACATAAGGAAAATGACAATTGTTGTAGGAGGCGTAGGAAATCTGTCACACTCATGCACTGCTAGTGAAGCTGTGAATTGATCTGGTCTGTCTGTAAAAAAATTTGGAATTAAATCCAGAGAGTCACTAAACTCTATATTCCCTTTAATTCAGTATTGATCTTACTGGATATATTCATAAAAATAAAAGTTTAAAATTTTTAAAGTAAAAAACAAACAAACAAATTAGGATATTTAATCAGAGTGATCCACTTTCCTGGTGTGGATGTTCAAATATCCGCCCTGTGGAGGGAAGGGGCGGCGCTAAGAGCCCTTCAGTTAATAGGCATTTATGAAAAGTGTCTGCTGTGTGCCAGGACTCCAAAGACAAAAGTGGGGCAACTTCTACTCTGCAGACCTTCTAATCTCTCCTCTGTTACAAGGAAGTGAGAGTCTTTGTGTCTTGGGGCCCTGCAGGGTGGTCCAGATGAATCCTTCTACATCAGCCTTGCCTGAATCGCTCCCCTGAGTAGCTGCTTTCTAATTCCTGCAGGGTTTTATCATTCTTCCCATAACTTGTGAGTGAGAAGCTGTTGATGGCTTCAGGGGACAGAATGTGGACATTCCCTTTAGTTCAACAAGGGTTTTTATTCCACAGAAAATGACTTCTTAAGCCTTAAAAGAACACAATAGTCTTGGTTTGTGTGAAATTCTGTTGATTCAGTAATAGTTACTTCTGATGACTGAATATTGCTGTGTGACCTTCTTTATTTTCTGCCTCTTAATGTTTCAGGTCCAGATGAAGGACTTTCGATTCTCCTATAAATTTAAAATGGCCTGCAAGGAAGATGTCTTAAAACTTTGTCCCAACATCAAAAAAAAGTATGTAGCTTCCAAGTCCCTGTTTCTATAGAAAGTGTAAGCCTCATTGAACCAGTAGATACTGGAGAAGGAACATTTAATTCCTTTCCTCCTCAGACCTCTTCAGGAACAGAACATGAGAGGAATCCATTTGGGCTTTCCTGGATGCTAAGCCTTTTAACTTTCAGCAGTCTGTAGTTCCTTAACTTTTGTAACCACAAAAAATGTTCTGCAGTATTGCCACAGACTGGGAGCAGGCACAGTCTCTAGGTAGCTAAGTGTGGGGAGCTGGTGCCCTTGCTTTGTACCTTTTGTAAGATAGTATATCTGGTGTATAGCAAAGGCAAGCTTGCTGGAGAGCTGGCAAACTGGGGAACAAGATTAACTGGATCCCTCCCAATACTCTTCCATTATATCATTACTTGAAGAAAGCAATAGAATTCTTTAATGAACTGTTTAGTGCAGAAACAGACACTGTATTGATTTAAGCATTAGGACTTAATGAAGGCCTTGATCACCTTTCATGGTAGGGACTCCCAAGTCCTTGTGCTACTGATGATGATGCCCCATTTTTGGGAAGATGCTTCCTCACACAGAAACTGAACCCTTTCTTTGCTAACATGTTAGAAAACCACATCAAAGTATCGGGTTTCCCTTTCTTACAGGAATTAATGTGTTGTAACCCTTTGTCAGGAAACAGATTTAAGTGCTGTGTCAGCCCAAAAATGTCTGTTCTTAACAAAATAAATGTTTGGATGTTGGGAGTTTTGCTTTATTGAGCCTACCACGTAGGCTGCTAAAAAGCAAGAAGGTTGTCAGTGGGCGGAAGTCACAAAGTTTGAGGTCAAGATGATTGAGATAATAGGTTTTTTGGAGGTGCAGCTGTAGGCATGAGCTGCTCTGTTTGACAGACTGACCAGATTCACAGCTTTCCTTTGGTTGGCAGAGTGGATGTGGTGATCTGCCTGAGTACCACTGTACGCAATGACACGCTGCAGGATGCCAAGGAGCAGAGGGTGTCCCTGAAATGCCGCAGACAGCTGCGTGTTGAGGAGCTGGAAATGGTAATGCCCAAGGTGGCCTCAGATGGCCTTGTCCTTCTTTTCTCAGGATCCCTTTCACTACAACCCACAGTTAGTCTTTTTAAAAGCTTTTCAGAACATTTTAGCCAGTGGGACTGTAGCTCTGTGTTGGAACTCCATGTAGCAACACATACACCTTATCCCAGTTTCTAATCTAACTCCTAAAATTAAAAAAAAATTGCAGGGTTCGTTCACATTATCCAGTTTTGCTGTCCTTCAGTTTTATCAAGGACAAAATCGCATGAACCACACGTTTATCCCAGAAAAACATCCCCAGATGTTCAGTCAGAATGCATCAAGACCCCACAAGGCGAGGCCTTCACACCCTCTGCTCTGGAGCATGTGACAGTGTCCTCATTTCACAGTTGAGAACCCCAGGATGGGACTTCCTGAGACTGCACAGCTTGTGCTTGGTGGCCACGTGAGCTGCGTATGGGCCTCTTAACTCAGTGCTCTTCTCTCATGAGACTTTTGTGGGTAGAAATGATGGGTTCTAGGTACGTCCAGGACATGTCTGGCTTCTTAGCTCTGAGCTCAGTCTCATGGCTTTTCTTTCTTCATTCCCTTTTCGGTGCAGACAGAGGATATCCGCCTGGAGCCAGAGTTATATGAGGCCTGTAAAAGCGACATCAAGAACTACTGTCAGACTGTGCCCTTTGGCAACGCCCAGGTAAGTCATCATTGGGGAGGCCCCTGCAGTGAGACCCAGAAAGATCTCTATACTTGTTCCCTGAGGAAAGCTCCCTCATCGGGATGCCTCTGGGGAATGGGGAGACAAGCCAGGAAATGTGCAGGGGAGCTTGAATTGATGCTCTCCCCTTTGGTCCTTCTCTTCACCATGGTGGGGTCAGTTTGTAAGTAAAACACCAAATTTAAGCAAGACTGAGCAGATCTTAGCCATGTCAATAATTGGATTGTTCTATAGTGTATCTCTTGCCCAGGGCTTCTTCATGGCTTACTTTTACTGACACCAAAGCCTGTGATAAAAGTCACAGTAGAGTTCACTTAGTGTCCGATTATGGATCCTGCCTTCTGCCACATCAGAACTAGCCTAGAAACAGACTTGCAAGTGGCATTTCCCAGGCATTATCACATGTAGGACCCATCTTCAGACTGACTCTGTCGCTTCTCTCCCAGATCATCGAGTGCCTCAAGGAGAATAAGAAGCAGCTCAGTCCTCGGTGCCACCAGAAGGTCTTTAAGCTGCAGGAGACAGAGATGATGGACCCAGAACTGGACTACACGCTCATGAGAGTTTGTAAACAGATGATAAAGGTAAGGCTACCTGTGTCAGCAGCCATTGCAGAGGCTTCCCAGCAGGCTTGGGTCCATTTCATCCCCTCCAGGGCCCAAGTGGGTCTATGCTGCGACTGATTCAGAAGCTCCTGTTGATAGTGCCCATCTCTCCACCTCCCTCTGCCGTGACTGTGGTGCCAGCCAACGTTCTGGAGGTCTTTCTGGATTTTTTGTGACATTCCAGGGGTACCAGTGAGATGCTCTGACTGCCCACTTTCATCCCTAGTTCTTGCCTTGTGACCAGGCCATCTTCTCTTTCTGTCCTGCAGTTCCTCTATGCCATCATTCAGTCCTGCTTTTTCTTGGAGCTGTGTGTTGCAGACTTCTTATACTTACCGTGTTCCTCTCTGTTGCCATCTGTTTGGTGCTCATTCTTACATCTTTAGTATGGTGTCCTCTTTGTCTTGTCCACCATATACACTGACAGAAGCCTGGTACTGAAAAGATGGGTGTTTGCTTCCTTTGGAAGCTTCGCAACATCCCCAGAGCAGTCTAGCCCACACTCTTCCTCCCAGTCAAATCTTGACCCAACACCTTTCCTGATCTGTTATATTTTAAATATGCATACCAAAGAACAATCTCCATAGGGTGTCTATTCAAATGCATGTTGAAATCTAGCTAGTAGACCTTCTTTGCCCTTTGGTCTTGCCTTTGTGGATGTTCAGGCTAAACTCCTTTGAACAATTATAGATTTTTATGCAGTATTCTGGAGCTTGATGGAATCAGCCCAGTAGCATCAGCAAACAGAGTAGGTGGAGGCCCTTCCCATCCATGGGGAAGCCCCAGACATGGCAATGACAAATACTTTGACAAGTTCACATTTATCATCAGAGGGTCACTGAACAGGGTTATTTCAATTGTTAAAACTTCTAAGGACTCTTGAATTAAAAATATTGTATGCATAGCAAACACCTTGTGGCAAAAGAACCTTTAAAGCACCGATTTGTTCTAATGAATTCTCATAATCAGTGTACAGTTGTAGCAGCAAGCACCTTAGCATACCCAGGGCAGCTGCTAGCACAGGTTCTTAGATCTGCTTTTCTAAAGGAAAGCAACTCAAAATGGATTAACAATCTTTAGTCAATCAAATATATCATGTACCTAGTTCAGGGGGAAAAGTCAACACCCTGAACTTCAGTGAATACAAACAGAATACAAACCGAAGTTACAAGCAGTCAAAGAAACAGATCAGCAGACGGGCTTCCATCTGACCATCACATCCATACCTAGTTAGTTACCAGAGAGGGAAGCATCAACATCTGGGTTTTCAAAGGGGGAGGGGGAGGGTGTCAACAGCTTCCCAGAGTCTCATCTGGCCAAATCACACAACTCTTTCCAAAGTGAGCCCCAAAGCAAAACCTCACATCAAGTATACATAGCCGCCTCCTGGGTCAGAGAATGTCACAGCCCTCTTGACCCACTGACCAATCACAAAGTAACAAGGCCGGGACATTCCTGAAGAACAAGGCTCCCTCTACAGGCTCCATATGACCACATTTAGCTTATTAGGGGGCAGAGTATACTTTCAAATCCGAAAATTCTCCCAGCCACTTAATAAGCCTATCAAGGGGCCTAGGGGCAGGGAAGATCTTCAGATTCCCATAACAACAGTAAGCAAATATCCAATGGGATATTTAAATCTGTGTCTTTCATTTAGGAGATTTGTTCCATTGTTAAATAGCACTTATGAAATCATGCTTGTTTACTACTAACATCCACATCAAGGATGCCCTTGATTCATCTGTGGGTGAGGATAGGTCTATGGGTAAAGATTCTGTGTTCTGTGTAGTAGTCAGCATGTAGGTGGACACTTCACAATTTGTTCCACTCCCTGTTTCAGCCTCTTGGTGGAACGGTGTAACACTTCACCATCTTTCGCATTTGATTCCCTTGTCCCCCGGGCCTGTCAGCGATGCTACTTTGTCAAGGGCTAACCCCTGACTACTCACACCATCCATCTCTTTTGCTCCTGTTCACAAACTGCTGGCCAGAGCAGGAGAGAGGGGCACAAAGTCCTGTTGCCTAGGCCCTCATTTCAGGAGGGGAACATTCTGTTCTTCCTTTATTGATTCTCTATCTCATCCTCCATAGCAGCTGTGCCAAACCTGGCTTCCTTCACCTTCCCGTCATGCCCTTACTCTTGCCCTCTCAGCCATATGAAATCACATGGACAATCCTTTGCAAACCTCATAACTCTGTATGAAATACTAGTTGTTTCATTGTTGTTGTTAAATTTTGCCAGAAAAAAATTGAGATCATTCTTATTGAGCATCTTCACTCCTCCCTGTCTCATATCATTCGAAAATCTTCCCCCTCTGCCTCCTTCACAGTGGTTTTAGATGAGGATGTAGTTTCTCTCCTTGCCATCCTTCTACAGTCCCGTCTCCAGCACATTTGCTCTCACTGTTAGATTCGCTCTTACTTTGTCTCTTTCTTTTTACTGACTCCCTACTGCCTGTCTCTGTAGTCCAGAAAATTCCAGTCTCTAACAGAAGTTACTGAGACAGAGATCTGAGTGTAATTAATGTATTGAGGAGTCAATTAATTGGGTCTAATTAATTGGGTCTAAGACCTTCCTCATTGTCAGGGACTTCTCTGCTTGAGGAAAAATTACTTTTATAGCCATTAAGGGAGTACCAGAAGTAGAATGAGACAGCACAGTTCCATGATTTGGTCACTTGCAAAAGTGGGGAGATCTTAGGATTGGCTAAGAGCAGTATCCATCAATCATAACCACTTTGTGAGCAGTCCTTTCATAGGGCATTGGCTACAGATCATCAGTTAAAGGCTGTCAAGTGAAATCGCCTCTGCAGCAAAGGACATAAGACCCTGTCCTTAAGGCTTTCTGAAGACCATCAGACACTAGTGTTTGACCAATAATATCCTAAGGCCCAAGGAATTGTGGCTTTGAAGGTCACTAGGAAATGGGTGGAAATGATTCCTAAGGGTAGGGAGATAAATGATCCTTATTAGAAGCAGTTGGGGGTTAGGAGAGTAGTGTAGCAATTACATTCCTGTGACAGAACTGCTAACAGTGTGAATCTATCAAATACAATTAAAATAATCATCAATACACAGTAGATTAATCATTTATAACTCTTATCCTAACAACATGAACATAATCACTTCACACTCAATTCTGTTTTGCTTAATTCACTGATATAGTCACAGATACCCATTAGATCACCAGGAACTGAATAAATACTGATTAAAGTGTGTAAGATATCAAAATTACTGTCACACACCTACATCCTCCATCCTTAAAGAACCTGCACTTGAGTCAGTCATTCTTCCTTAGCTCTTGTGCTGTTTCTCCTCCCTTTTGTGGCTAAACTCCTTGAGAAAGCCATCTACAATTGGTGCTGCTACTTCCCCCTCACTTTCTTCTGAAACTTCCTCTCTAAGTACATCTGTAATGTTAAAGTCTGGCTGTTGTGGTTCCACTATTCTTTGTTTTGTTTTTTTGTTTTGCTTTTTGGAGGGCAGTTGGGGTTAAGTGACTTGCCCAAGGTCACACGGCTAGTTTTTGTGTTAAGTGTCTGAGGCCGGATTTGAACTCAGGTACTCCTGACTCCAGGGCCGGTGCTCTACTCACTGCGCCACCTAGCCGCCCCTGGTTCCACTATTCTTGATGGAGAAAAATCAGTTAAAATAATGTGTTCAGATCTGTTTTGGTAGCCCTGTTTCACTTTTCATCATTGAATGCCCATAAGATGACTTTGTTTGCCCACGTGTCTTGCTAAGCCTTCCTTAAAATGGTTCTGCTCTAGAATACTTCTAATAATTGCCCATCAGCCTTCTGTGTAAGATTTTACATATGTGTTCATAACCTAACCCAGTGTTGCCTTTTACAGCCACCTCTTTATTTGGCAAGTAAATCAGGTCTTTACTGACTAAGAGACTCTAGGCTTTTTGCTGTCCTTGTAGCAATTTATTTGTTAAATTTCTGGATGAAATAATGAGAGTTGGTGTCGATGTCATTTTTGCTGTCCATTTTTAATTTTCAGTTAATTATGTGAATAATTCAGGATTATATTTCATCTACAAATTCTGTCATTTTCTCATTTTTGTGCTTGCTTTCCTTCTCTCCCTTCTTCCCTTCCCTGCCTTTTTTCAAACTAATTCTCCTCTTAACACTGATGAGCCAGTGATTTGGCTGTGCAGTAAGCTGCCTTAGGTAGTAGCTCCCACACCAGCAGTGAGTCTCTTCCTGTCTGCTTGAATATCAGCTGCTTATTTCATGATGCTATTATTTGGTGCTCACTGTGTCTGTCACCTCAAAAAAAGTGACGTTCAGGATATGGAGGCTTGAGGCTTCTTTACGACCGTTTTGCTTCCTATTCTTTTTTCCCCCAAGCCATGTTTTTTCATCTATTTCTCCCCATCTTCACTTTTCTCTTGTGTTTAAGTCTCTAAGTATTGGAGTATTTCTTGATTTTATTTGCTGAAGAGTCTTATCAAGTTCTTCCTGGAATTTCTCTTCCATTTCATCCTTAGCTTAAATGGGTGCATGAGCTATAATGATTCCGGGGCAGATAATGACAATACACGATGATCAGTATCCCATCAAGTTTCACATCACCTTTCAGTGTATAATAAACCCACTCCTCCAAATCCTGAGCCTCTTTGTGGTGCCCTTGAGTCAGCTACCCATTTGGCTGCAGCTGCCTTATTCTGGTTCTGTTTACAACAAAAATATCAACATTGATATGGCTCATTTCCTCCAACAATGTGTCCACTTATTGGTCACCGGACAAGGATTTTGTATTTGGAGGTACCAGTACAGTTGTGAGTGCATGGTTTATCACAGCCATTAATGAACCCAAAGAAAGACATACCTCTCTATGTTTTTTAGCCATGTGCACTTTAGAGCTGAACAAGGTAGAGTCTGTCTTCCTAGAGCAGTGATCTCAGGGGGCGATGGGGAGGGGTTTACCTGGCTCTGTGCCAGCGGAGGCAAAGCAGGCACCCCCACTTTGCCCTCCCCACCTCCCAGAAGCAGAGAGGAGGCAGTCTGGGAGGCCGTCATATAGCCTTCTATCCTTAGGCCCCCACCTCAGCAGTGTGTATGCTCCATTTGTCTTCTAACCCAGGCAAAACAAACTTTCTACCATCAATAAACAATTTTTTAACATTTTAAAAATACTGTTTGTTTCATCTTTATCTCATCCTTTTTTTATTTCAGTTTTTGTAGTGTATATAATATATCAGTTCTGTAGTAGGTGGATATATACATACATATATATATAATTTATGAATAAATTTTGTGCTTAAAAATTTTTGCTTTTTTTTTTTTTGAGGGCAATTGGAGTTAAGTAACTTACCAAAAGTCACATGGCTAGTAAGTGTGTCAAGTGTCTGAGGCTGGATTTGAACTCAGGTCCTCCTGACTCCAGGGCCAGTGTTCTATTCACCGTGCCATCTAGCCACCTCTGTGCTCAAAAATTTTTGCTGATAAGATATACAGGTCAGAAAGTTTCAGCTTCAGTAGCAGCTCCTTTATTCTTTGATACAAATATTTCCAGTCAAGCCACGTGTTTGTTCCATTTCAACATAAGGGGTTAAAGAATGGCACGTGTTTTTCATTGAGTTGGAGCAGATTTAGCCTGTGTCATGGGACCAGCCATTCCATAAGTCCATTCTGTAGCCATGAGGAAAAATGCTTTAAATCATAAATAGTTAGAGAAATACGCATTTAAAACAACTTTATGGTGTCACCATACACCTGTTAGATTGGCAAAGTTGATACAAACGAACAATGACAGTGTTGGGGCAACTGTGAGGGAAAAAACAGGTACATTAATACACCATTGGGGGAGCTATGGACTGGTCCTGCCATTGTGGAAACAGTTTGGAACGATGCCCAAAAACCTCTTAAGCCCTTTGACCCAGCAATACCTCCATTAGGTCTGTGCCTCCAAAAGAAAAATGACCCATATGTACAAAAACATTTGTAACAGTTCTGTTTGTGGTAGCAAAAAACTGGAGACTAAGGGGATTCCTATCAGTTGGGGAATGGCTGAAAAAGCTGTGATAGTATTGTCCTTTAAAAAAAATAATGAAGGCGATGGTTTCAGAAAACCCTGGGAAGACTTGTATGAACTGATATAGAATAAAATGAGTAGAACTAGGTGAACAGTTTATACAATAACAGCAATATTGTAAAGATAATCAACTGTAAAAATTGTGGAAATAAAAAAATGGCCAGTCCCAATTTCAAAGGACTCATGATGAAGTGCTCTGCCTCCTTCCTGACAGAAGAATAATGAAATCAGAAGGCAGCTTGAGGCATGGATTGGGGGTTGGCACAGGGAGCAAGAAGAGGGTGCATTTTATTTTGTCAGACACTGCCAAGACAGGAATTTCTTTTGCCTGGAGATTCATGTTTGTAATGGGTTTTTTTTCTCAAGATGCCAAGAACAAGTTTTGATTCCTCTTCTGTGGATAAGCTGGCCTGAAGCAGTGGCTACAGCCTACTCTTTCTTGAGTCCTTCAGTATAGAGATAGCCAGTGAATCCTCTAGTCAAGCTCAAAGGTAACTAGGAAATAGTGACTGCTCACATTTATAGAACTAAAATGGGCTTTTCTCACCAGCCCTGTGCTTTATAGAGCACAAATATTGCTAACCTCATTTTGCAGGTAAGGAAACTGAGGCTTCTGTTGCTTTTGGTTGACCATGTGGTCATTCTCCAAGCTCAGGGCACAGCCCAGGGCCTAACTCTTGGTGCTGTACTGATGCTGCTGGAGCCCAAGGCGAGACTGTGCTTGGAGCTGCTCACAGGACTTCCTTTCTTTGCAGAGATTCTGTCCAGATGCAGATTCAAAGAACATGTTACAGTGTTTGAAACAAAATAAAAACAGTGAACTGATGGACCCCAAATGTAAACAAATGATCACCAAGCGCCAGATTACTCAGAGCACAGGTAATTAATCCCTCTTCATTCAGCTCCTCTTCCTCTGTTGACGAACTCTTGGATGGAAATCAGTGGAGGGAGTAACGAGCCAGCCTTGAGATGCTTTCTCTCCAGTGAGATTCTCGTCTTTGATGTGATGTAGGCTAGAAAATGTGGGATCAATTCCACCCATCAAGTGATAGAAAGGGAGCCAGGGTTAGGTTGTCCAGAGAAGCACCTCCTAGAGATGGGCATCAGGCATGTAGAGGAAGAGGACACAAGGTACAGAAGAGGAGGAATTGTTGTTGTCAGAGTTAGGATTTCGGTTAAACACAAGGAGCCAGAGGTGATGAGAATAATTACGGGACCCTGGCTGCCTTGGCTAGCAATAGTAAAAGAAGCACCCTCTGGAAACAAGAGGACAGACAGACTCAAAGACCCCTCGCTTCAGCAGTCAGTCCTCAGTTTGGGGTGATTTTACTGAAGAGCGAGTCCTCACGAGACTAATTGTGATTTGGGGCTGAAAATGCCATCAGCATAATGAAATAGTGCAAGTCTCTGCCTCCTCTTACAGTCATATAGCATTGAGGAAGAAAAGCAGCTCCTGGGTGTTGAAAGAGCTCTTGGGGCCCCCAGGCTTCCTTTGGTTTCCAAAGCCTTGGAGCTCCTCTTGGTCCTGGAGGACTCTCCTTTCCTTAATGAGATGTAGTAGAGCAGGGTTGACGATGAGGAAGGTTGTGTGGGTATGACCTAATGGCACTTAGTTTTTCCAGGGCTCAGTTTTAGGAGGAGATGGCATATCAATAAATGGCTGCTTTTAAGGAGCTGTCAGGAGAGCTATCACGACTCTGAAAGACTCCTGATGTGAAATGCTGTTTGCTTCCAAGTAGAGAACAGATAGTCCCAGAGTGTAGAGTGAAGCATAGTTGTCCTTTCTCAAACATGGCTAATGTGGTGTCATTTTGTTAATGACTTCAGGTGTATAATGGGTATCATACTTCTTGCCTTCTCAGTGGGTGGAAGAGAGGCTGGAGGGAGGATGAGAATTTGGAACTGAAAATTTTTTTAAAGGTGTCAATAGAAACAGAATAAAAGATAGCTGTGTATGAACCCAGATTGTCTCCTTTCTCTTCACTTTGTCCCAGATTACCGTCTGAACCCTGTGTTGAGGAAAGCCTGTAAAGCTGACATTCCTAAATTCTGCCAAAACATCATCAATAAGGCTAAGGACGACTCCGAGTTGGAAGGCCAGGTCATCGCCTGCCTGAAACTGAAATATGCTGATCAGGTAAACCTGGGAGAAGAGAATCATCCCTCTTCTGTGGTAGAGTACCTGGAGGGGCTTCGGGTTTTAATCCATCGTTAAGCATTTGTTACTCCTTATACTTCTGAGGAATCATCTCAGGTTGTGACTGAACAAATAGGCCAGAGTCAGCAGGCTGATTATTTTCCTTGCCCTCCCACATGCAGCGCCTTTCTCCAGACTGTGAGGACCAGATTGGAGTCATAATCCAGGAGTCTGCTTTGGATTACAGACTTGACCCTCAGCTGCAGATGCATTGCTCAGATGAGGTAGGAGAGCTTATCGTGAAGCCAGTTGTGACCAGAGCCAACCTTGGCCACCTCTAATGAGCAAGAGGAATGGCGTTCAGCCAAATTCACCCTTCCTTCCTGCCCGTGTTCCCAGTTCACCTCCCTTAGCATGAGTAATTCATAGACACTCTTCTAGATTCTCCTGCATCTTACTTGATGGAAAGAGGCAGCTGTAGTCTAGTAAAAGGACAGAAGTAGACTTGGCATTAGAAGAATCCCATCTCTTCTTTTTATTAGCCTTCTGACCCAGCGAGGAGAATGCCATCTCTGCCTCGCCACTCCTCCAGTTGTATGTGTGAAGTGATCTGTAGCCCCAGAAGTGTTGTGGAAATGAGTATGATCGCACTGTGTAATAGATTTCATCTTCCTGTGTGTTCATAGTATATCAGATCACCTAGAAACCAGACACGGGGCTTCATGTTGGTGTTTCTGTATTTCTCTAGTAAGCAGCTTGCTAGACAAAACTTACCAACTATTGCTATTGAAATTTGCTTTTTCTGCCTTCTCTTCCCTGTCCTATTCTGTTGGGTGGGTGCTCCATTATAGTCCAGAGTGGCTGAAAAGATGAAATTGCTCCTTTGATATCTTATAATACTGCTGATTCTAGGAACTGGCATGTCCCTGAAAAGGAGCATATTGAGAAATGTAGTTAGTATGTGTTTCTGTAACATACCGTATCCACCATCTCCTTTCAAAAGAGTTAAAGAGGTCCTTTTCAGGCAAGACATGGATTAAAAAAAATAACAGGAAAGTTGGTCTTTTTTTCTTCTTTATTATGGACTGTGCTGGTGTGTGCTCCTTGTGACCCTCTGCTTCTAGCCGTCAGCCTCTACCTATTAGGTTCTAATCCATCAGTATCAGATCCCAGATCAGTCTGACTCACATCTGGGTATTTGCAGTATAAAGATATCTCAGTTTGCTTTTTTCTCCTAACTGCCAGGCACAGCAAGGGAGGGGGCAGGAAGCAGTCTGTGCCACTCCCTTGCCAAGATCTCTTAAGAAGAGAGCTATCTTTTGGCAAAAGTAATTGGAGATGGTGCAGATCACGCTGCTTCACAGGGTGAGGATGGCTGAATTGGTGATGTGAGTTAAGTCCTCCCCAGCCACAGGGAGTGGTCTAGCACAAGTACAAAACCATCGTGTTTGCCCGCTGTTGTGGAAGGTTCTTCCTTTTACACTTTAGTGAGATGTGCTGCGTGTTGTGTGTGTGTGTATGTGTCCTTTAAATAGATCTCCAGCTTGTGTGCAGAAGAAGCAGCAGCCCAGGAACAGACCGGTCAGGTAGAAGAATGTCTAAAAGTGAACCTACTCAAAATCAAAAATGAAATGTGCAAAAAGGTAAATAACAGCCCCTGCTTCTCCTGCTTCTTTGTCTTCTGGTCAGAATCCGTGAACATTCCCCAGCATAGACATGCTATTTAAAAAAGAGAGAAGTTCATCTCAATAAGTCAGCTAAAGACAACATCTCCTTCCCAACCGCTGCCCTCCTATCCCCCAAGATTTGCTCCGTCAGCCCCGGGCATCTTCATCCCTTGTAGCTTAAGTTCAGGGGTCACCTACCATTATGCTATGGGAGTTTGTTCATGTGTTTCAAGTCAGTTTTATTGGCAGCATTATCATCATCCCTTCCTCCCCCTCCCAAATTAAGGTGAATTTCTATAGACTACCAGTAGTCATTGATTATACATTAAAGTATACATGTTTTTCCTAAACTCTGTGGTTCCATCAAGCCCAGAGCAATTTGCATTCTGTTGTTCCATGGGACTTACTAATTGATTCCTTGTTTGCGTGTAAATACTGGCAAATAACAGGCCTGATCTGTTTGGTTTTTGTCTTTTCTTTTCCATCATCTTTCTTCTCCAGGAAGTATTAAACATGCTTAAAGAAAGCAAAGCAGACATATTTGTGGACCCAGTTCTCCATACAGCCTGTGCCCTGGACATCAAACATCATTGTGCAGCCATCCCCCCCGGTCGAGGACGGCGTAAGTTACTGACCATTAAATTCATCATCTGCTCACTCTTATATATATGCTGTGATCATGGTGGAGAAAGAACAGGGACTCTGGGATGTCAGCCCTGTCTTTCTCACTTTTGTAGTTGGAGACATTTTGGAGTAGGACACATAAAAACTTTCCTCTAGATTAAGTTCTCTGGAAACCATGGGTGTTAGTGAGTTAAGTAGCTGCTGGCAGAAGGCCAGCTTGAAGCCAAGAAATGTCTTGCCACCTGCTCAGAATTACCCAGGCATAGAAATAGTAAAGAACCGGGGCGGCTAAGTGGCACAGTGAATAGAGCACTGGCCCTGAAGTCAGGAGTACCTGAGTTCAAATCCAGCCTCAGACACTTAACACAAAAAACTAGCCGTGTGACCTTGGGCAAGTCACTTAACCCCAACTGCCCTCCAAAAAAAAAAAAAAATAAAAAATAAAAAAAAAAAAAATAGTAAAGAACCTTTAAAGACATAGCCTTCAGATTCCTTTTCCTAAATTTGAGCAGCCACCCACAAGGGTCAGGATGCTTGTGTCCAGAAAGAGGGACAAGGGCAGCTCTGAATGTGTCTGATGGCTTAGACTTTGTGTAGGTGTGACATTTTGAACCATCAAAGTCTTGCACAAATGAGATTTTAAAAAGGATAGAGAGCATTCCTTTGTGTGTGGCATCCTGGTTTAGTTTCCTCAAACGGGCTAAAGGAAGCTTGTTTTCTTGGTGGTTTTGAATTTTATGGTGACACATGGCTGGATGCCTCCATCAGCTGTTGAGGCCCTTCTGTGACTACCTTTCCTCCTGCAGAAATGTCCTGCTTAATGGAGGCCCTGGAGGATAAGCGGGTGAGATTGCAGCCGGAGTGCAAGAAGCGCCTCAACGATCGGATTGAGATGTGGAGTTATGCAGCCAAGGTGAAGCAGCCCTCTTCTGGAGAGCCACTGCCCACCTCCTGATCCTTATTCCTCTTATGTGGGAGCCTAGAGCTGCCATGTTTAAATTTAGGGGGAGCATGCAGGGCTGGTTTGTGTTATGCTATAGGAATCTTGTTTTCAAAAGCAAGTCAAGATTTAAAATCTTTTCAAAAAAGATGTAACCCTTGTTCCTAAAAGCATCTTCTCCCTTTCTCTTAGGACAGTAAATGCAGTATGGACTGCAACCACAAAAGCCATGCTTGCATTCCTTTGTCCAGACTGTTTTGAGAAATTAGTCCACTAGATGAAAGATGTGACTTGTCAGCCATACGTATGGCTTATTCCATTCCTTAAACTGAAGGGAAGTCAGGCAGCAGGCCCATGGGAAATGTGCCACGCCCCACCTCCACTCCATCCTCGTTTTTTGTTAGGTTTGCATCAGAGTTTATGGGAGAGGGATATTGCTGCTTAATCTGGATCAGTGAAGCACAAAGAGTAAGTTGAAGATTCAGACAGGATCTGAGAGGTCATTGAGGTCAGGATGACCTAAAGGTCCATTTGGGACACCCGGGTGCTGCAGTGAGTAGTGCCAGGCCTGGAGGCAGGAAGACCTAAGGTCGGATCCAGCCTCTGTGACTCTGAGCAAGTCACTTTGCCTCTGTTCGCTTCAGTGTCCTCATCTATAAAATGGAGGTAATAACAGCACCTCCCTCCCAGGGTTGTGTTAAGGATCAAATGAAATAAAAATTGGAAAGCACTTGGCACATACCTGCTGCAAAGGAGGGCCTCTGTAAATGTCAGCTGGCATGGTCAGTGTTACCTAGTCCAGCCCCTGCCTTCTCTTGATCTCTTTTGATGGTTGGTCATTCAGGCTTTACATGAACACTTAAAAGGTGGCACCTGTGAGTGTAGTGTTGCTCCAGAGGGAATGAAAGGATTAGTAACTCACTTTGTTGCCATCTTCTCCCCATCTATCCCCCCCACTAGTCTTAGAGACCTGACATCCCCTGACTTCCACGTGCCCCATGCTATGTATCTCCTGGGCGAAGGAGACCATAGGATAAGCCCTGGAGAAGTACAGCTATTTGCTGGTCTAGCTGTCTACCAGACATGAGACTTGTGTCTATCTGATCCTTCCAGAAAAGACTAAATAGCTTTTCATTTTGTCCTGGTTCTGCCAGTGTTTGCATTGTGCTCCTCGTAGAGACCAGTTAGACGTGTGGAGCATGAGGAATGGCTAGAACCAGCATTCGGTGCAGGTGCGCCCTCCTGACCAGGCATCCCTCTGCTTCCCCTTTCCTTCTAGGTTGCCCCCGCAGAAGGCTTCTCTGATCTTGCCATGCAAGTGATGACATCCCCATCTAAGAACTACATTTTGTCAGTGATCACAGTGGGCATCTGTATACTGTTCCTGATTGGCCTGATGTGTGGACGGATCACCAAGCGGGTCACACGTGAACTCAAGGACAGGTAGAGCCCAGATTGACCACCAAAGCAATCCACCTGCCCAGCGCCCACTTTGTACAGCCCTCTTGTATAGTCTCCCCATCCACCTCTTCTGAGAGGAGAAACAAGCATCCAATTAGAGCAGCAGCAGTCGTCCACTCCATTGCCCCATCTTGGATTTCGTCCATGGCATCCTCATTGCTCTCTGAAAGAGTCTGTGTACAGCCTCAACAGCTGGCTGGCCCACGTTCATTAGACTTTTGTTTACCTGCCTGTAGCTCATGCCAATGGAACTGCCAACACTCCCAGAATCAGACTGACCTGACCTGCAGCTCAAACCATTTTTAAGTAAAAAAAATTTTTAAAGAGAGAAAAAAATATATATATAAAAAACCTCCAAGCTTGATTTGGGTAGTGGGGTTCATACCTGGATACATTTATATTCTATGACTGGGTAAAAATCAAGATAGGACTTTAGAGAGTTATCATGTCACCTAACATTACTTGTTCGTCTTCTCCTAAGTGTCTTCAGCATTTAATCAGGAGAGTGGTTTCCAGTGACAAGATTCCCCACTGGCCATCCTGATTTCAGTCCCGTTTATTTCTGCTGAAACATCAATGCCTTCCAGCTTCCATCCTCAAAAGAGCCACCACTGGCCAAGGTCCCAGGGCCTGAAGGATTTCTTAAGATCTCCACTCCATAAAGTAAAACATGGGCCACTGGAAACTGAATTGGGGAGACTGCGCTTTTTCCAAATCCCCTGGTAGTTAGAACCCAGAAACCTTCTTCCAGAAAGCTCATTCATCGGTTAAGAGTTGAGCGGACTCTGGAAGCCACCCGTCATTAGAAGAGCCTTCTGGGATGTGGCTGGGGGAGGGAGGTTATCAGAGAGGGTTTGGTTCATATTTTTTTTTAATATTTAATTATAGGCTAGCAAAGCTCAATTTGCAAAGAACCATTGGAAGTCTCAGTGTGTCTCTTATAATTCAGCAACTAAAGCATTCTAAAACCACCTAGTCCTTTTCTGGGTACTCTCAGCCCAGTGATACCCAAGGAAAAGTGAACCACACTGGCCAGATGAAGATTACACATCAAAAAAGGGAAGTTTTTCTCCCTCTTTGCCATGCACACCAACTCTGGGAGGCCCTGGATGAATATGATGTTTTCAGGACTCAGTATCCCTTTCTGCTTCTGAGCTGACGAAGGAATCTTTGCTAAATCAGTTTCTTTGCCCAGGTCCTGACTCCTTTATTTTCTTCAGTTGTGAAAAGGGTTGGGGGATGGATTGTGGTCCAATCCTAGAGTCCCTTAGGTTGAGTGTGGGGCTTAAAGTCACAGTGGTCGCACAAAGAGGGCAGCATGTACAGTAGGAGATATACATATATATATATATAATATATATTTTATTAACCTGTTAGATGTGTCCACATATTATGTGCTGGAGTATTATAAATGATGTGCCTAAAACTGTCCACATAGGCTGAGGCTGATTCGTCATTAATTTCCATTCCTTCACTTTTTCCAGTTTTTTCCCCATGCCTTATCAAGAATTACCTGGTATCTCCATAACATGATTATAAGATAGGGAGCATATATGACTGTGGACCAGCTGATCTAGGTTACTTTCTGTGTATAGAGTGACACGTATATGAACACTGTGATTTCCTTGCTACCCTTCCCAAGTGCTAGAGAGGGTACAAAGAACTCTGTTTGTTCCCACCTCCCATACACCACATATTGGAGAGAAAATGGTCTCAGTTGTGATCTTTTCTCCTCAGCATTGGCAGAGTAGGAGTGCCTCCCTTGGGCCTGGGATTGCAGCCCGTGGTCATCAAGAGAGCAGATATGGAGGGATTCTGAAAGGCAGAACAGATCCAGAAGCCAACTGTACTTCTTCCTGCCTGGGTTGTGTGAGCTTCCAAGGGAAGTGGTTGTCCCTCCACACAGAAAGGGAAGCTTTGGCCCCACCCATTCCCCTTAACTCTTGTTAATATGATTTTCTTAGTCCTGTTTACATAGTTGACTTGAGGTTTTTTTCTTCCAGAGATAGTACCTCCAAATTCATGAAACTTGAAGCTCAAGGGTACATAAATTCTCTTCTCCTCTGACCCCCCCACTTCAGCCACGAGTGAATTGAGTTTGGTTTTTTTCGTTGTTGTTGTTATAAGTCTGGGTTCCAGTGATGTAGGGAAGGGAAGGGTTTCATTAGAAATCAATTGACTGGTTGATTGTATGCCTGTGTGTGCATGCGTGTGCGTGTACACGCGCACCAAGAAAAAGCATCAAACTTTTTTTTTTTTAAGTGAATTAAGCACATTGACCTTCTCCCCACTCCCATAAGGAAAGACCTTCATAGGGTTGCCATCCAAGTACAAGTACAGCAGCGGAAGGAGATGGGAGAATAAAGACCAATGCCCAGAGGTCATCTGAGTATCCTGAACACCATTTCTCATGATGTCTGACAGAGGTCTTCAGGACAAGATTGGTTTTTATCATCTAGGGAACGCTTTCTCAACTTCTTAACTTTTTCCCCAATATAAAAGACTGTTAATCCCTTGTGTTTAGTAAGGGAAGGATCTGACAACCCTGTGTGTGGTGTCCCACAAGTCTTAGTGCAGTTTTAAACTTCAACAGCTTAAGACTATGCTTAGACTTTTGGTCATCTTTGTGGTGCTGCAGTGGACACAGCGCTGGTTCTGGAGTCAGGAAAACTTGAATTCAAATCCAGCCATACAATTGCTAGCTGTGTGACCCTGGGCAAGTCATTTAACACTGTTTGCATCAGTTTCCTTATCTGTAAAATGAACTGGAGAAGGAAATAACAAACCACTTTGCCAGGAAAATCTCAGATGGAGTCAACGAAAGTGTCAGACACAACTGAAAATGGCTTAACAAAATTTGGGGGATACCCTAGATATCTTAAGCTATTTTTTTTTACCCGTCAAAATAGTCAACTGTGCAATTCTCTGAGTATTAGTAGAGTTAGAAATTAAAAAGGAAATTTGACTCTTCAAACCTTTTTAAGTTATTAAACTTGTAACCAAAACCCCACTTCTTATGGGAAACAGTTTTAATGACTGTTGCCCTCTTATCAGAAGGTATTTTAGTCACAGATTGAGGCCTCAGTAATAAGTTCTGGACATAATACCCTAAGCACGTGCTGGTCCATTTTCCAAGCCCAGGTGTCCAGCACCAACTCAGCCGATTGATAGAGTACTGATTACAGAAGCCAGAGAAAAGCTCTTTGAACGGCTTTGTAAGAGACGTACTTCATGTTTGTCAGGTTTATTTACCTGTTGTCCAGAACCAGACAACTTAGAGGGAAAAGTTCCTTGCCATCAGTGGTGGTGTCAAGTCCTCAGCCAAGTGACTGATGAAGGCTCCAGGGCTTGTTAAATGAGCCCATCTAGCCATGCAAAAGAAAGTGGGCCAGATCCTTAATGGGAAATAATTCAACAGCTAGCTAGCAAGTTAGCAGGCATCCACTGGTTTAGAGTTGGCCTCTCATTCCAGTCTCTTTCAAGGATCCTTGCTCCAGCTCTCCAAAGTTAGCTGGATATCCATCTTCCATTCTGGACATGCCATTCATTACTCGAAAGACTGGAAACATAAGTAATTTGGCTGGAACAGAACCAAGCTGGATCTCTGCTGGACCAGCAGTAAGAGACCAATTCCAGATGTGGAGGCCTTTAGTAAAGGTTACAGGGGAAAGGAGGTTCTAGCGTGCCCTCTCCTCTGAAATTACTGTTACCCAAAGAAGAGTCTTTTGGGGAAAAAATACCATGTTATAATTCTTGGTAGAAGCAGGATCGGTATGAATTAGAATCAGTTATTTTGAGGATAGAGGCCAAGGCCTCAAGTAGGGGGAAAAAATCTGGGAAACTCATGTGTCTTCAAAAGTTGAGGCTTTGGAAAATCTGAAGCTTTCAAGACCCACTATAAAGAAGGAACTGCTGCCTCCTATACCCCAAAGATGCCTTCTTGCTGTCACCTCCTCTTCCAGAGTTACCTGACCTTTCAGTAGACCAGGAGGTCCCCAATTCTAAGTCAGAAAACTCTTGAGAAACCAGAGTAACTCCAGGGAATTGCCATCAGCGGTATGGCAGCCTTTACTTCAAGTTACTTAAAGTTAACTAATACTTTTGAATTGAGTTTACTTCCAGAGTCCTTCACATATCACTTAATCCTCCAGGAGAGTTGGGAAGGGAATGCTATTAAAGTTTGATAAATGTTTACGGTTTCCTTTCATCTTCCAGGAAAATAAATGTCAGGTTTCATTTCCTCCTAGGGGAGCACCACATCTGGGCTGTGTCATCAGCCTGACATCACCTTACAAAAGTATTGACGTGAATCTACACCTTCCTTTTAAAGTTAGAAAGTGAGTGAGTATTAGTCCCTTAGTTTGAGAGTTGCCCATCTAGTTACTTCATTAGATGCTATATTTATTGTCATTTGGGTCAGAACCAGATCTTTCCTTTGCATCAGTGTGGCCTTTAATATATTTTCCACCCTGGATTTTTCCTGCTGCCACCCCTCCCCTTCAGAAAGTCTCCCTGGAATTGTGGAACAGAAGTCCAGGTTCCATTAAATCCAGAGTCTAGGGAAGACAGGATGGGGGTGGGACAAGGATGAAATGAGTTTTATTTCCAAAATTGAGGAATATCTTATGCATAAACCAGAATCCATCCCCTGTGTGCAAACTCATAACACAACCTGCTGCCACTCTCTCAACAAGGCAAAATTTTCTCATTTGGCACACCTTAGTCATTGACCTCTGGGTGAGGGAACATAGGAGATTGGCATATCAGCTCTCTCCAGCCTTAATAAAGAAGTGTTCCTCCAGCCCCTCATCCAACTGGTGATAAGGTCTATAATTCCTAATCATTTCATAGAACAGAAAGAATGTGGCTTTTTTGAACTGTGAATGCTTTTACTTTTTTTTTTTCCAAATTCTGAGTGTATAAGAACACAAGTCCAGATGCTATAGCTGTATGTCCCTGTTTGAATCATATCTAATTTTATAAAATGTGGCGTTCTATTGCATTAAATATTTTAGTGGGGCTTTCTGTGTGGCCATACCCTTCTCTCCCCTTTTTCCATGTGATGTTACTGTATCTGACACTGGCTCTTACTTTTTTTGGTCTATATAGAGTTGACTCACTTTCCAATCCTGTTCATTCTTGCTCCTCCTCACCCCACTTCTTTATACCACTCCTGTTCCCTCATAGGTTAGGTAGCCATAAACCCTGACTAGTACATCCAGTTTCCTGTGTCTTGTCCCCCTGTCACTCAGGCTCGGGAGGCAGCCTCAGCTGGAGCACAGTGCTATAGGTATAGGGGAATGGGACTGACCAGAGCTAAAAGTTAAAGGATTCTATAGCGATCTATTCCCCATTCTCTTCCTCATCTCATAAACAGACTACCAAAGAGAGAGAGACCCCACCCACAGTATTTTGGGGGTCATGGGGGTCTTGGTAGTAGAAAAATTTGGCAGCCAAAGTGGAGTTAGGGTGGTGCTTGCCCATTCAGATGTGCTCGGTTCTCTGAACGGGGCTCCATGTCCAGTGGGATGGTCTAAGTAAAATAGCAGCTGGGCAGGGCAGGATAAAGTGGGAGGTTCAGACCTGAAGGCAGTCAGCACCATTACCATGTTGTCAGCTTCTCCAAGGGCAGTGTCTCAAATCAATCAAAGCATCGAAAGAAACTGGACAGCAAATGCTGTGTGTGATCTAGGCCTTTTTTAAAAAAAGAAAAGGAACGAAGAAAAAAGAGAGGAAAAAAAGAAATAAAAATAAGACTCTTTTGTAAATTGTTTTCTGTGTATAAAATTCTGGCCGGTCCTTGTTTTTACATGTTCATGCTGTGTAATTTTGAGATGTTACTGAGATTCTGAACATAATGTGCATTTTTTTCTGTACAGATGAAATGGGAGAATTTAATAATAAAAAAAAAAGAGTCTGCAGGTTTTTACTTGTTAAGTCCTTCTGTCTGTGGTGAATGGGAAACGTTGCCAGGCACACTGTGCTAAAAAAAAGCTGATGAAGCAAAACTAAAACCAGAATCCCCATAGTACCCATGGTGAGGAGAAGATAAGCTGCAGAAACTGCTATAGCAGCCAGGCTGCTGCTGCTCCACTGGCTTCCTTATGGATAGGCAAGCTTTCTGAGATGGGGGGAGGTGAGACAGCAGCTCATCAGAGCTGGAAGGGACATTCCTTGGCTGCTGTCTCTCTCCACCCTCTCATTGGATCAAGGAGAAGACAGATCCAGAAAAAGGGGAGTGACATTTTTGAGGTCACTCAAGCAGGGGCAGGGCCATGGCCACGGCCAGGATTTAGGTGCCTTCTATCCCTCCTTCTGATGTTCTAGCCTTTTTGAGCCCATAGCATTAGCCCTGATCTAGGAAGTGTCTGGAGATACCTGCTCCTTGTCCCAGTAATCTCATCTCTTTGTAGCACTTTGAAGTTCACAAGCACCTCCCTCGTACAACCATGGGAAGTAATAAATGCAAATGTCCACTCTCACCAATGAGATGTGATTTGCATTGCCCATGTTCCTGGGTCTAACCAGTTAAAGGTAGAATTCAGACTCAAGTCTCCATAGAGTACCAGCATGTCCTGCACAGTGCATGTGCCATCTTGGTAATGGGGCAAATGGCAAGGGAGTGTTTGAGGAGCGACTTTTTCAGTCATAAGTCCTCTCCCTAATCTTAGCGCCTTGCCTGACCAGACCACCTCAGAGTTATTAAGGAACATTTTTTAAGCATCCATCATAGCCCAGTATCAAGGGAGGGGTAGAAGCAGCCCTTATCCACATATTTCTTGCACAGACATGAAATCTATTTTTCTTTGAATTCATCTCCTCCAATTCTGATCCTTAATCCAGGTGCCCAGGGTATCCCCTTGTAGGTATGACAGATCACTGGTACAAGATGAGAACAGCATGACCAGCAGTTAATATCTGGAAAAGGTCTTTGGATTTTATAGGATCGTTGGATAGCCAGTAGTCAAAATGTTTATGAAGTACCTACTATGTGCCAGAAACTCCTCCGAGTGCTGAGGATACACACATAAAGGACAATGCTTATCCTCAACAAACTCAGTCTAATGGGAGAACCCATAAAAGAGCCTTGCCCTTCACCTTTTCCAGTATGGGGGTGGACAGGGCCAGGGGTCCTGAGGAAGTGTGAGTGGTAGTATTGCTATCCTGCAGGAGGATGAGGTTCCTGGGGGGCCATGATGAATACCATAGAGCTGAAAGGGAGACCATCAAGTCCAGTCCACTCATTTTACAAATAATGAAACCGTCAACAGGTGGCAGACTCAAAACCCATTGTATTCTTAACTGTATCATCCTTCCTGTCTGAAGTGGGAAAAGGCCTCAGTGGACTTAAGATGAACAATGCTACCAGCCTCTACAGAGAGAACTGATGATCTGGGTGCAGATTGAAGCAGATTTTTTCCCACTACTTCTCTTGCTTTTTTTCTCATAAAATGGCTAGTGTAGAAATGTTTTGCGTGACTTCATATGCCTAATGGGTATGATATTTCATACACGTGAGGAAGGAGTGGAAGGAGGAAGAGAATTTGGAGCCAAAAATAAAAACATAAAAGTAACAAAAAGAGAAGAGAACATATTCAAGAGATGTTTCAAAGGCTTTGTTAAAAGCTTGAGTGTGTCGGGGTGAGCAGGCGTTGAGGGTGGCCTCCTGGGTTTTGAGCCTGAGGTACTAAGAGGGTGGTGTTGCCCCCTACAGTGATAGAGAAATTTGGAAGGGGGAGGGTATGGAAGGAAAAATAATTGGGGATGTTGAGTTCAAGGTGTCTACCGGACATCCAGTTTAGATGTCCATTGGGTCATTGGAGATCTGAGACTGGAGGTCCGCAGAAATGAGTAGAGTAGGTGTGAGAATCAGCATAGAGAGGGGGATTGAATCCACAGGAGCTAATGAGACCAAGTGAAGTAGTATAGGAGAGAGGAACCCTCCAGTGTGACAGAGGTACTTCAGCATGACTTTAAGATCTAACAGAAGAGACCTAGAAGGAGCTGTCGGGGAGTAAGAGAGGGTGCCCTGAAAATGGAGAGAAAGGAGAGCGATCACAGTGCGAAAGGCTGCAGAGGTCAAGGAGAATGAGGATTGAGAAAAGGTCGTTGTATTGGGTGATGAAGGCAGCATTGGTGACTTTGAAGAAAACACAGTTTCCCTGGAATGAAGAAGTTGGAAGGTAGGTTGTAGGGGGAATCCCAGGAATGGGATCATTCATTGAGAGAGGGTTTTGTCTTTCTGTGAGACTGGGGTGAAGGAGAAAATAGGGGCAGACAGAGGCCTCAGCAGACAGCCCATTTTTTATTGAAATATGAAGCAACGTTCTTAACTGAGAGGGAAGGAAGAAGGGGAGGTTTGAGGAGGGATGACATGGTTTGGAAGAACTTTGGTGGTGAATGGGGTAATGACTAGTTGATTAGGAAGTGTGCCCAGTCAGAAGTTTGATTTTTCTCCAGCTTCGTTCAGCCCCACGTGCACAAGAGCAAAAGCAGCAATGGCGGGAGTGATCCAAAGCTGAGGTTTAGCAGAGCAAGACCGGCAATGCTACAGGGGATAAGGGATTCAAAAGGGCAGTGTAGAGTTGTCAAGACAGGAGAGGCTGGTAGACAACTGCTACCAGAATGTACGGCATGAGTGAACATCAGAAGAGAGTAATGAATAATGGTAGAGAGAGAATCTGGAAGTGGCAATGGTGGGAAACAAAGAGTATGAGTAAAAGTGCCTCCAGTACTGGTGATGAGGTGTAGGCTCTGGAACCCCCCCTTTTTTGAGTTCTACTTGAATCTTTGAGGTACAGGCTCTGGGAAACCTCTTGAAGTCTGGTTGAATCTTCAGGAGGCATTTGCAGAGGCCATAAGTATTTCATTGTGGCTGGGCCCAAACCTGTTACCTGTTACTAGCTTGGCCCTCCATTGTCCATCTGCTTCCCACCCTTGAGCCTATCAAAATATCAATCCACTCTTGCATTGACCTCATTAACTCCAACTGAAGACCCTCCCCAAACTCATTACTGGAATCTGAACTCATTGGCTCCTCCTTGAAAACCCTCCCCAGGCTCCTCCTCTGAACCACCCCTAGATTCCTCTGTATATAAGACCCCATGTTCCCTCCACGGGGTGTGAGAGCACCATGGAATAGCTTGGCACAAACTTGCTCTGTGTAAGAGCGCCTTAGACTAGCTTAGTAGGGACTTGCTTTGTGAGAGCATCGTGAAATGGCCTAACCCCACTTGGTGAACTTGAACTTTCAATAAACTACTTTTTCCTTGGCTGAGAAGACTTGAGTGGAATTCTTTCCTCAGGACCCAGCATGTTGGTATTTTGGGGTCTCAGGCAGCCCTAACCCTCTTTGGGCACCCTCTTAACTGGAAAGGGCAGCCAAGGAGACCCTGTCATCAGGAGGGAAACAAGTTTCAGTGAGAGCCCAAAGATAAAAGGAGTGGGGACAGTAGAGACCTAAGGTGAAAGCAGGTTTTTTCTCCAGAGCACTGTGGAAAGGGTGGGTAGTTTTGGGTGGGACTTCGGGTGGAGAGAGTTTAGGGGAATGAGAATAAGGCTCTAAGCAAGTGGTTCTCAACCTTCCTAATGCCTCGACCCTTTAATACTCTTAATGCTCTGTGGACATATCTGCACGTGGGCGGACCCTCCTGGAGACGGATAGAGGAGCTGTGTCTCATTTCCTAAGGCCATCAGAAATGTGTTTACCGATGGTCTTAAGCTAGGTCTTAGGCTCTGAAAGGGTCTTTCAACCTCCAGGTTGAGAATGTCTGCACTAGGCTATGGGGGGCATTGGCAATAGGATTTAGGTGATGACCTCTAAGGATTCAGAATCCCTGAGATTGGGAGGGTGTGACTAGGATGAAGTTTATCTATCTTTGCAAGGCTGGAGATTTGATAGAATGCCCTTTCTCTTCTTCCCAGGAAGGGAGAGTTTGGTGCTGGATGGAAAGGGATTTCTTCTTTAAATGCAGCAGGCAGAAGACCAGTGCATACCTTCTCTCATATCCCCAAAGGCAGAATATTTGGTGATAGAATGTTGTTCTTCCTGCTGCAGGAAGCTGGAGATAAAGCACAGTAGTCCTGATGTGGTTACCCACAAAAAGGGTTGGGGTTGTTCTGGACACCCCAAAATACCTACATACCAGGTCATGCCAAAAGAATTCAACTCAAGTCTTCTCAGCCAAAGAAAAACAAAGTTTATTGAAAATTCATTAAAAGTTTGCCATATGGTGTAGACTCTTAGGGAGCGTCGGTATCTGTGATGCTTGTATTGGGCAAGCAGGACAGAGTAAGTCTGATACAGAGTAAGTCTGTGCTAGGTCATTCTGTGGCGCTCTCACACCATGTGGAAGGAAGATGGGGTCTTATATACAGAGGAATCTAGGGTGGTCTAGAAGAGGAGTTTGAGAAGGGTCTTCAGGAGGAGTCAATGAGGTCAGACTCCAGTAATGAGTTTGGGGAGGGTCTTCAGGAGGAGTTAATGAGGTCAATGCAAGAGTGGATTGATATTTTGATAGGCTCCAGGGTGGGAAGCAGATGGACAATGGAGGGCCAGGCTAGTAACAG
>CM053595.1:288431503-288474687 GCA_028646575.1 Pseudocheirus occidentalis
CTCTAGGACTCCTCCCCCTTTTGAGCTCTCTTTGAATTTTTGAGGTACATACTCTGGGAAACCTCTTGAAGTCTGATTGAATCTTCAGGAGGCATTTGCAGAAGCCCTAAGTATTTCATTGTGGCTGGGCCCAAACCTGTTACTAGCCTGGCCCTCCATTGTCCATCTGCTTCCCACCCTGGAGCCTATCAAAATATCAGTCCCCCTCCCCAAACTCATTACTGAGTTTGACCTCATTAACTCCACCTGAAGTCCCTCCCCAAACTCATTACTAGAGTCAAACCTCATTGGCTCCTCCTGAAGACCCTCCCCAGGCTCTTCCTCTGAACCACCCCTAGATTTCTCTATATATAAGACCCCATCTTCCCTCCCTTTGTGAGAGCTCTGTAGAATAGCTTAGCAGAGACTTGCTCTGTGAGAGTGCCATAGGATAGCTTAGCACAGACTTGTTCTGTGTGAAAGCTCCATAGAACAACCTAGCATAGACTGGCTCCTTAAGAGTCTACCCCATGTAGCGAACTTGAACTTTAAGTAAACTTTACTTTTTCTTTGGCTGAAAAGACTTGAGTCGAATTCTTTCCACAGGACCTGGCATGTTGGTATTTTGGGGTCTCAGGCAGCCCTAACCCTCTTTGGGTACCTCTTCAAGTTCATGTCTTTCCAGATTTTTCTGAACTTTGAAACAGCATAATAGTATTCCATTACATTTGTATACCACAACTGATGGGCATCCCCTCAGTTTCCAACTCTTGGCCACCACAAAAGTTGCTCTTGTAAACATTTTTGTACATACAGATCTTTTTACCATTTTTATGATCTCTTTGGGTTACAGATCTGGAAGTGGTATTGCTGGGCCAAAGGGTATTGTTCATTTGCTCTCCAAAATGGTTGGATCAGTTCCCAGTTTCATTTGCTTAACTTTTCAGAGAGCTTCCCCATCCCTTATGTGATTCTCACAATGGTGCTGTGAGATAGGAAGCATGCTTGTACCCTTTTGAGAATGGAGAAAACAAACACGGGTTAACTTGTGTAGAATCATGTATCTAATTCGTGGCACAACCGGTGCTGTCAGAAGCATCCGGGGATTCTGAAGCTCCATCCTGCATCCCTTCTACCAGTTCCATCTCTAGCTTGGAACTGCCCCAGACAGCCTCAGAGCCGCCGTGGTCCAGGCATCTCTTCCAAAAGTTGCTACCAATATACGGTCTATTCCAGCATAATTTAACAGATTAAAAAAAACACAGCTAAGGAAGACCTAGAAGGATGAGTTGGGCAGCATGAAATAATATAGAGAGAGGGCTGAGGTTAGAAGATAAAGACCTGGGTTCCAATTCTACCGCCATTCTAGCTTTGTGACCCTGGGAAAATCACTTAGACCTCTTTGTAGTTCAGGTCACTCTCTACTGCAGAGATTGCTAGAGACATAATTGCCTTTTATATTCTGGTTTCCTTAGGCTGTTAGTTGTCTTCCCACCCTACCTCCCCCAACCTAAAAAGGCAGTTTAGTTTACTGGGAGGAGAAAGAACAGGATTCAATTGCTCTAGGGCAATGGTTCTCAACCTTCCTAATGCCTCTTGGGCCACCCCACCCTTTAATACTGGTAAGTGGGCATATCTGCATGTGGGCGGACCCGCCTGGAGACAGGTAGAGGAGACTTGTATGTGTTTTCCAATGGTCTTAGGCGACCCCTGTGACCCCTGTGAAAGGGTTGTTTGACCCACAAAGGGGTCGCCACCCACAGGTTGAGAACCACTGCTCTAGGGTTATAGGGTCTGTACTCTGGATCTCTACCAGTCTGGGTGTGAAGAGGAAGTGAATTCAGACCCCGGAAAGGGTGGGAGGATGTGGCCAGTGCTTGGCCTTGAGAACTCTTAGCTAACACACTTCAATACTTTTTCTTTTTGTTATTCCTGGAGTGGGAAGACTGCCCCTTCCTGAGGCACCTCCCAAGATCCCGACCTGTGAAGGAACTCAAAATTCCAAGACTACCCCCTGTCACGTAAGTGGCTAGGGAAGAATTATAATTGTCTTAGCTGCTGCAAGAACCCCTAGAAAAAATGACCCCGCTGTGCCTTCAAGAAAATGACCAGTTGTGACAGACTTAGTCTGTTACTAAGAGCCCCCTGCCTTGAGAACAAGGTAATCCTGCTCCTGATTCCTTCTGTAATTTACCCTCACGGGGCCTGTCTCTTCATCAGTAAAAACGGGGGATTAACCCCATTCATACCTGCCTCACACAAGTGTTCAGAAAATCCAGTGAGGTCATGGGCATGAAAACACTCAGCAGTATTTCTAATGTGCTATCAGAAATGCCAGGTTTTACAAGTATTAGTGCAGAATCTAAGTTCTCACTGTGGTCTGAATAACTGACTATCCTCAGACCACTGACCCTGCAATCTAGAACCAACTTAAGGGCCATAGCTGGAAAGGAAACCATTACAGTAACAATATTAGCATCTAGTTGTAATCACTCTCAGAACATAGGATCCATATGGATATGTTTTATTAAACAGGTTTGATGGGACTGGAACAGTGATACAACATCTAGCTGATATTGTATAGGCTTGGGCTCGGGAGAGGGGGCAGGCAGGAAGGGGACCCCTAAAATCTGAATCAGAACATGTGCCCTGGAAGGCTATTCCATTCAAGATTAAGTCCTTCCTGGAATACCTGCCTTCTCTATTTACTCCTCTTAAAAGTCCTATTTCTGCCCACATTTCCCTTCCTCCCCTGAATAGGCTTGGGATCTGAGGGAAGAGAACTTTGACTTTTTAAAATATATAAAGGCCTGGCATTTCTTACTGGCATATGGCTACTCTGCCTTCACCCCATTTTCAATCCAACAAGGCACATTAGAAACTGTTATTTGTTTGTTTTTTGTCCTCAAAGAAGATCATGACATCAGGAAGGTGATGCCATGACATGCAAGTGAATGGGATTTAAGTGAGGCAGGGCTGTGCCAACCTCATTTTCTTCTCCAGTGCCATCAGGGTCCAATGGCAAGAAACAGATCAGGATAACTGGAAATGGGCCTCACATTAGAGACACAAATACAAAAATGAGAACCTTCAAAGATTTTGTGTACTATTTCTTTTTCCTTTTAAATGTTTAATTGGTGCTTTGTGGTATCAGTTTCCAATGACATACACCATTGGGCCTCCCCCCACCCCCCGGACCAAAAAATCCATTCTTGTTCCAAATAAGAAAAGCAAACCAGGCTATGGGCTGTGTCTGAAAAACATGTGCCTCATTCTATAACTGGTTGTGAACATGTGTTTGTCCTTTGTTTTTGAAGAGGACCATGACATCAGAGAGATGATGGCATGACTTTCAGTTGACTTTGATTTGAGGGAGGAAGGGTTGTACAAGGTCACCAGCTTCACTTTCTCCTCCAGAACCATCTGGGTCCAATGACCAGATTTTCATCAGGATGACTGAAGATGACCCACGATGTAATGGGGGACCCTGGCCCTTTTAAGCTAAGGCCTTTTCGTGTAGTCACTGAAAGTGAAGTAATGTCATTCAGTGGCCTTTTTAGAAGTGAGTCAAGGGCTAATGTGTTGTGAAGATATTTGTAGATACTATATTTGATTGCATGCCGCCATTGTTGGAGAAGGGGAGAGAGGGGAAGAAAATTTGAAACTTAAGGGAAAAGAAGTGAGGAATTGCTCTTAAAGTTTTGGATTTATCACTGTGTGATTTGTAGAATGCTATGCTTTTTTCATATAACTTTTCCCTTCTAACTTTAAAGTATTATGACCTAAAAAAAGAAGTGTGTCAAGGGATGGCCCCTTTAAGAAAAAAAAAGGGAAAAAAATCAAGCTGGGAAGGGAAGACCCTTAGGGTTGCTGTTCTAAAGAGAAATAGTTACCACTGACATTCTCTCTGAGCCAGGAGGCCCACAATGCAGCTATTCAGAGGAGCTTGGGCAGGGACCCACGGTGGACCAATCTATGACATTCAGAGGTTCTGAATATAAAGCAGACCATAAAGGACAATTAAACTCCCATACCTTTCTGGAGAGTCAGGAGCCATTCACCTTAAGTGAATGCAAAGGAATTTGAGAAGGGAACAAACAAGAACTTTGGGAGAATCCTAGAGGCGAAAGCACCTGTGTTCAGCCCAGATATTCTGAAACTGTCTGTGAAACTATCAGTCATCCTTAATATGTTATCTGGTACTCCCCACACACACCTAACATCTTATCAAGGGAGTATCTGTCATCAATGGCTGAACAAATTTTCCATTGTTGTCATGTCAACCAAGATGTTTATACCCTGCATAAGGAGGCATCTTCAAATGAAGGAACATCCTTTAAAAAATCTTGACTGGGCTTTACTTAGATGCAGCCTTGGAGGAGGCAACGTCCAGGACTAGGGAGGTGACCTCCTACTGTACTCCTTTCTGGTCAGACCACGTTTGAGTTACTTGTTAGAAAAGACAGAACTTCTGAAGAAAGTTCATGGTGCCAGCAAGTATTAGTCCAACTAAACTGAAGGTGTTTAGCTTGTAAAAATGAGACAAGAGGGGACAAGGGAGCTATCTATCTTCAGGTATTTGAAAGACTGCCCCCATTGAAACAGAATTAAACTTGTTCTTCTTGACCCAGGTGAGGCAGAAGGGTTTGGAAGTTGGCAAAGAAACAATGTTAGGCTTGACTTAAGGAAAAATTACCTATTCTTGGCCAAGACTGATTAAGGACAGACTTTGGTGATTAAGGTTCAGGATAGGAAGGAAATGATGCTTTCACAGACCATCATTCCTTTAAGAAAAGGAAGTTTATTTAGCCACAGCAAGAAAAAAGATTGAGTATCAATTGCTTTAGTTGGGTACCATTTCTTAGCCTTTCATTTTTCATGGAGGCACCTGAGGGAGAGGTCACTGACTCCTCACATCACTGTCCCTTGTACTTTGATAACCAGAAAGCCACATCAGTAGTTTGAGCCTAATGTTAATCCTCTGGACCAGTGAAGGCTTAGGGACAGACTCAGTATCTTTCAAGGCTAATCTGTGTAGGGTAGATGTTGCTACCTAATAATTAGCACTATTCAAAGGCATAATCAACTATCTTGGGAGTTAGAGGGTTCCTCTCTGTTTGGGGATTTGTGTACCGGACCTCTGAGGCCCATTCATTCTATTGCTAATATTTCATCTGTTCATCCATGCCTGATTTCTTCTCTCACTCCAAGAGTCACCATCTTTTAGTTCCCAGAGCTGATAAGTACCAGACTGGGTACTAAACGGAAGGGAACAAGTGCCCACTGTGTGTCTGAGCACTTTACAAATATGACTTCATTTGATCCATTCTACTGCACCTCCAAGACGGAGACCCTCATCATCAAGCCAGGCTTTATGTGAAAGTTTAGTCATAGCCATGTTGAGTGAATCTAGTGTGACCGCTAGGCCCTAAGTGAGCTTCACCTACTAAAAAAGCACAGTACCTAGGACCTAAGGTTTGCCACAGGCCCCTCAATCGGATCTTTAAAACTGCCCTAAGGCTTTGGGACACCCAAATGAATGTCTCCCCCAACTGAATGTGAACGTCTGGAAAGCAGAGAGTGCTTTGGAGCAGCACCCAGCTCAGGGCCTGGCACTTTGCGGTCCCTGCCCCTGTAAACTGCTCAGTTCTGGGGAAAAGAGTGAACTGAGCCTAAAAAGACTATCTCAAGTCAAGTCAAGCCATCTCCTCTCCTCCCCTGCCGTTCTTCATTGTTGGCTGGGTTCTTGTACCTTGAAGTAAAAGCTTTTTAGTCCCAAATACAGCTAGCTATCGGAGTTACCTGGACACCTGATGACTATAGTCTTTCCGTGATCACTTGAATGCACATTCTGCTGGAGGACAGAAGTATTTGGGTGAAGGAGAAGGGAACGAGCCGGCTGTGTGCCCGGCCCTGTGCCAAGTGCTTTACAAACATGACTTTGTTTGACTGGTAGATGGAGGCAACAGCAGTGGGCCAGCATCCTGTGTAGCCTACTTGATAGTGTTTCTGTGCTGCGGTATAGCTGTGTGGTTACCACTGACTCATTTGGCCTTTAAAACAACCCTAGAACTTAGTGAGGACAGGAGGAGAGTTGGGTTTTGAATCAGGAGGACTTGAGTTCAAATCTTGCTTCAGACATTTACTAGCTGTGCGACTCTGTTTGCCACAGTTTCCTCATCTGGAAAATGGGGGTCATAATATCACTTAACCTTTCAGGGTTGTTGTCATGATTCAACGAAATAATGTATGTAAAACGCTTTGCAAACCTTAAAAGCATTTTAAATACAAGCTATTATGATTGTCATAAAAGAAATTAAGTGATTTGTGCACACACAGTCAGTGCTGGTAAGTAACCTTCAAACTCACATAATGATGATAATAATATGGTATTTAGTACGTACCAGGCCCTGTGCTAAGGGCTTTCCAATTAGTATCTCATTTGATTCTGACAACAGTCATGGGAGGTAGGTACTATTGCTAGCTAGGCAAACATAGTCATACACCTAGTAAGTGTCTGAGGCCCTATTTGAACTCAGATCTTCCTTGACTCCAGACTCTTTATTTACTTAGGGGCAGAGTTCAAGACCTTCTGGACATAGGATAAGCCTAAAAACTTTGTTCTAGAGCAGCAGTTCTCAACCTGTGGGTCACAACCTCTTTGGGGGTTGAATGAGCCTTTCACAGGGATCACAGGGGTCACCTAAGACCATAGGAAAACACATATTTCTGATGATTTCCAGGTGGGTTTGCCCACATGCAGATACACCCACATACAAGCATTAAAGGATCACAGCATTAGGAAGGTTGAGAATCACTGTTCTAGAGCTTTTGAAGGGGACTAGGCCCCAGCCAGGGTCAATCAGTTCTCTTAGGGGGTCAGATTTCTGACCTAGAAGGCCTCCTGTCTGCCTATCCTCTGGGTCTTCCAAATGTTGAGCCTGTTGTCTGGGGCTTAGGCTAAGGCCCTATCTGTCTGGTCCTCTCATTACATGTTTTTCCATCTCTCTCCACCTTGTATCCACAGAACAACATTTTTTTAAAATTGCATTTATTTATAAAGCTTTTTTTGAGCCTGGAAGGGAGAGTAGAGGGGTGGGACGCTGAGAGAGTAGGCTAAGGTAAGTCTGGAAGAAGGGACAAGGTCAGGAAGGTGTGTGAAAGCTGACAAAAGGTGGGCCTTCAGCTCAAAGTGGTCTGGAGCCTTGACCCTCTCTTGGGCCTCCAGTGAAAGTGGAAACCAACAGAGAGAGCAGGGAGTTGTTGGGCTGCCTACAGAGCAACCAGAAGCAGTGCACAGAGATTAGCTCCAGCTAGCAACCCGAGGTAGCAATAGAGGGCAAAAGTGAGGGTGTGCTCCAGCTGAGCTGTTGGGGAGAGAGTCACAGAGTCAAAGACAGGGTCCACAGGGCTCCTCCCATTCCCAGCTTCTCTTCCTTTGGATAACTCTTAAGGACCCTGGAAGGTGAGAGGTTGTAACGTTAATGGGATTTAAGATCTTCCCACCATTAATAGGCCTCACTGGAGCCCATTAAGGGAAGCTTGCTTAGGGGAGGCTTGCTTGTAGGAAGGGTTTCACACCTTTTTTTAATTTCTAATTAGGCACTAAGTCATGAGGGTTGTAATGCCTTCTGTCTCTGATATTTCTGAGTTGGTATTTTGCTCTGGGGGCTCACTTATGAGAAGGAGCTTGTGATTCCCTGGTTGAGATTCTGAGTTGTGTGTTCAGAGCTCCTGGCCTGCTCAGATTTAAAGGCCCTCTCTGTCCAGGGATGTATGTAAAGTGTATAGTTAATTCAGACAGTCAGAGCCCTGTCTGTTGGTCTTTATTTATCTGTTTGTATTTTCTCTGTATTTTCTTCATATTTTCTCTGAAGTTCAGAGCACTGACTTTTCCCCTGAACTAGTGAATGTGATTTAAAAAGATTAACTCCTTAAACATCTCTCTTTCCTAGTAAAGCAGATCTAAGAACCTGTGCCAACAGCCATCCTGGGTGTGCCGGTGTGGATGCTGCTTCAGGGGTGAAAAGGAAGGGTCCTGCAGGCGTGGGGCCCTTGTCACTTTTCCAAGGACTTTCTTCATAACTGTCCTAGCTCACAGGGCTGTCGAAGTGATCAAACGAGATATTTGTAAAATGCTTAAGCACAGTGCCTGCACATAATCAACATTATATAAACGTTAGCTATTATTACTAATTATCCATCAGCGATTATCTCATTTTCCCTTCACAATAACCTTGTGAGAAGAGCAGAGAAGTCACATTATCCCTTCTTTATAGGTGGAAAACCTGAGGCCTAGTGAGGTGAGTCACCTGGGCAAGTCATATGTTTAAGGGCAAAGCTGAGACCAGAGGTCTGCGCTCCTCCCTCACACTTAGGAAAGACTGAGGTGTGAGTGGTCATGGAATGATAGAAAGTTCAAACTGAGAAGCCCTGACTTCACAGACTGGGAGGTCAGAGGTGCCCAGATGGGGAGACCATACCTAGTAGATTCTGGTCATTTTCCTGAGCCCGTTCCAGGCTTCTGCAAGAGAAGAGGGAAGAGTCCTGTTAATAGGTGGGTACAAGATACAACTGTCTTTTCCCCCCTCCATCTCTTGCTTCTTTGGTGTTCCTGCTGTTTTCATTTCAAAAGGAAGTGAAATGCTTATTAATCTTCATAAAATGGAAGCTTGAAGAGGGCAGGCACTGTTTTTTTTTTATCTTCTTTCCTTGTATCTATGTGCCTTACACATAGTAGGTGCCTAGTAAAGGTCTGTTCCAGTTAAACTGAATGACTTTTGGCCCTCCCACGGACCAGGGATTCATCTGCAAGGTTAATTCAGGGAGGGTGAGTTTGGTGAGAGGGAGGATGAGTCAGTGACCAGGGATACAGCACCTGCATCCAAGAAACACTCAGCCTGCTTCTTGGAAGGAGGCAGCCTCAGAGTGGCAGCTGAGGTCCCACTCTCATGGTAGGCCTTGCAGATGACGGTGCCTCCTAGGGTGCTGTTGGACAGATGCAGTGTGTTGACCACAATGTTACCCATATCCTCCATGAGGCTCTCCTCCACTCCCCCATTCTGGAGCTGGCTCTCCAAGGCCCAGGAGAGCCTCAGTGGGACAGGGTAGTGCTCTAGGGCCACACACAGAATGGGAGATCTAGGGCCTGAAGGTAGCAGGTCCAGCTGAGGAGGATGGTGAGCCAGAGGCAACCTCTGAACGGGAGGACAGACAGAAAGGGGGAAGAAATCAAGATGGAAACAAGATCTCTGAGTCTCTCTGGGTGCCCCATCCCAAATACTTAGCTCACTCCCTCCACCTCCTGGGTCCTCTCTGTGCCTGGTTGTAGCTACTCCATCTTCCCAATTCTTCATTCTTCCCCAGTTACCCCTGACTCCCCACCCAGCCCTTCCCACAGGCCTCTCCCAAGCCCCTCCTGTGTACACAGCTCGATGCCCACGGTCCAGGGGGGGTGCAAAAGAATCATTCAAGTCAATTGGCCTTTAATCTCCCTCATTTTCCTTGACTTCTCTGTACTATTTAGCCCAATTATCTTGTTCTTCCTTGGAACTTTCTATTACATTTAGCTTCTGTGACATTGAACTATCCTTTTTTCTTCCTGACTTTACCCCTCAACCCTCTTGGCTTCTGTGCCTAGTCTTCTCCCAGCACCGCATGCCCCTTGTCCCCCACTCTGGGTCCTTATTCCTCTTCCCTTTGCTCTAGACCTTTGATAATCTCACGTATTAATAACCTCAACCACTACCTCTTTGCTGATATAATAATAGCTGGTATTTATAGGGCACTTTAAGGTTTTTGAGACTCTCATTTGAGCCTTACAACAACCTTGGAAGGCAGGTATTATTTCCTTCATTTTTCACATAGGGAAACTGAGTCAAACATTAACTTCCCCAGAGACACCCAGCTAGTTAGTATCTGAGGCAGGATTTGGACTCAGATCTTCATGACTCCAAGCACAACACTATCCACTGTACTACCTTAAATACAATACAAATCCAAAATTGGGGCTTAAACAGGAGTTTAAAGGAACTTTCCAACCCGAAATCTTAATCCCTAATTCTCTCTTCTTACCTAAACTCAAATCCCAAAATGTTGACTTCTTGCTGAATATTTTCCACTACCCCATGAAACTTGGCATGTCCAAAGTCGGATTCAACATAGGCTCCCCAGGATGACCTGCCTTCTAAGCTCGGCCATTCTCCTACTCTCCCAAGCAAGACTCCTTTCTCCTTTTCCTCCTTTTTGTTTCCTATAGCCAGAGTTGCATTCCATCTGCCTATTAATTCAGCCTATGCTCATCTCCCCATCTGAGTTTTTATTGTCTATGCCATTCACTTTAGCCCTTGAGTGCTAATTGTGAAGGGACCCAAGCATCTTACCCCCTAGCCCAAGCCCACCCCCAAAATTCCCCCCCACAAAAAGCCATAGCTACTTCCTGTTCAATGCAGTGTTGGTCAGGTTTGAGTCTCTGGGGACTGGCGGGTGGAAAATGTCTAGAGCAGGAGGGGGAGGGGAATGGAAGGGTCTGTTATTTCTGTGGTAGAGAAATGGAGATCCCTATGCTGCGCCTTAAAATTCCAACCCTGTCCACCATGAAGACCTTCTGTTAAGATTATAGAGTGGGAGAAAGGGACCTTAGAGGTCCTTTAGTTGAACCATTTTATATACTAAAAATAATAAACGAATCCAAAGCTGTTCAAGAGACAAGTTGTCTCTAGCTGAAAGAGGCCCCTTCTTTCATGGGTCTCACCCCTCCAGGAATTACCCTTTATTTGAGAGCTGTTACTCTTCGCCCAGATGCCCCATCCCTGCTCACCCTGCCAAAAAGCCAAATCAACAGGAACGAGAGTATGAAAGGCAAAGGGCCTCACCATCGAGGGAAGACAGTAACAGGCAGAGGAGGAGAGTCATGTTGGATGAGCTCAGGGGGTCTCAGCTTCCATTCCTCGACATTGTGGAGGATTCACAACTTCTCTTAACTGCCTCCTTCTGTCTTGTGTGATGTAAGGGGTTGTGGGGGGGAACGATGAGAGTCACTTCCTGCTCTTGGTAAGTGGGGGTGGACAATGGGGTACAAGTGCATCTCACTCTTGGGGCTTACCTACACATCCAGGCCCCATAGCACTGGAGAAGAGGAGTTAGGGTTCAGTTAGATCAGATGGCAGAGATTGCCACTTGAAAGGGGGAAAGGGAGGTCCCTAACCATCCCCATGGAAACCCCCCTGATCTAGGTTTTTTTGAAGGGGGATAAATACATTGAGGTTCTGGGTTAAAATCTCCCAAGTCTGAGGCCAAGTAGGGGTAATGTGTTGATTTTGAAGTTAAGCCCTGGGAACAAGGAAAAAAAGAGATGAATTGGGCCCTATAGCTGGTATTAAGGGTCTACCCTTGGCTTAGCAGGAGTGGTGTTGAAGGAAGCAGTGTGGTCCAATGCAGGAAGCCCGAGCATTGGAATCAGAGATCCAAAGTTCAAATCCCACCTCTGATGTTTATTAGCAAAGTGACTTTGCTAATTAAACTACCTGGGCCTCAGTCTCCTTATCTGTAGGAATGAGGAGGTTGGACTAGACCAGGGGTGTGGAATCTGCAGCCTCAAGGCCACATGTGGCCTCTAGGTCCTCAAGTGAGGCCCTTTGGATCCAAACTTCACAGAACAAGCCCCCTTTATAAAAGATTTGTTCTGTAAAGCTTGTACTCAGTCAAAAAGCTGCACCCGAGGACCTAGAAGGTTGAGTCCACAGGTTCCCCACCTGTGGACTAGATGACCTCTGAAGTCTCTCCATTCTAGACTTAGAATCTTTTCAAAGCATCTCTGGTTTTGTTCCAAAAGGAACATGCTTACCCCTTTTCCTCCATCGCTTACTCCATCATTATCAAACTCACCCGTACCAACTTGGCAGATGGCTGAGGCAGCCATAAGGAGTAATGAAGCTCCCTCACCCCTGTCCCACCAAGGGATCCCCACCCTCACTCCCAAAGCTTTCTTTTACCCATCTACAAGGCCATGTTTTTCTAGGTATGGTCCACCATACATACACACACACACACACACACACACACATCACTATAGTCACTAAACTTCAGGATATCCTCAGATTGGAGAATGTATATCCCCAAAGTAGTCTGGTCACTTTGTTCAATTGGTTTTTTTTTTAACCATCCATCAAAAAGAAGCCTGGGAAGAACCCGAAAAACCTCTGTTCTTCAGAGGCATCGCCACATCTGGAAGGAATGGGGAGCTTTGCTTGGTGTTCACAGGAAGGAAGGATCTCTCTCCAGGTTCTCTCCAAAACCTTATGTTCCATAACCCCTCCAGATGGCTTTTTTAGGGGTCATTTCTCTTTTGCAAGGAAAAATGGGAAGGAGATTCAGGTCCAAGCAATACGGTTGCTCTTTCAGGTTGTTGCAGCATCAGTCCTAAGTGTGATATGAGTGAGAGTCCAACATATGAAAGGAAAAAGACCAGCTGTTATTCATCACTAGCTCCTGCTTGATCAGCCACTGAGCATCATGCCAAATATTCTGGCACAGAGAACTTAGACTGTCCATAGCCTTTTAAAAAATATTTTTGTATTATGAACTTAACTGTCAGTAAGTATAAATATTCCAATTTAAAAGAACAACAAAAAAAGAGGATTGCATATAAGCCTTCAGTTATGTAGTTTGTTTTTCAAAGTATATGTTGAGCTGGGCAGAGGGGCACACCCCTATAAATCCTAGCAAGAGACTGGGCTTCAAAGTTCTGAGTTTTCAGGAGCTCAGCCAATCAGGTGTCTACATTAAGTCTGGCATCAATATGGTGAGCTCCTAGGAACTGGGAGGCCACCAGGTTGCCCAAGGATGGGTGAAAAAGCCAAGTTGGAAAATGGAGTAGGCTGATCAGAATGGGAATGAGCTTGTGAGTATACCCATTGGACCTCCAGCTTGGGCAAGATAGGGAAAACCAATCTTAAAAACAATAAATAAATAAAGCACATATTATTTTAACAAGGTGATAACAAAATTACTGTTTCCTTCAAAATTTCTTTTTGCCTATTTATTTATAAATATTTTACTGATGCTCTCTCTCTCTCTGTCTTCCTCTCTCTCTCTCTCTCCCTCTTCCTCTCTCTCTCTCTCTCCCTCTTCCTCTCTCTCTCTCTCTCCCTCTTCCTCTCTCTCTCTCTCTCCCTCTCTCTCTCTGTCTCTGTCTCTCCCTCTCTCCCTCTCTCTCTTTCTCTCTCTCTCTCTCTGTCTCTCTGTCTCTCTCTCTGTCTCTGTCTCTCTCTTCTCTCTCTTTCTCTCTCACTACACAGCCCTTCATCCTTTTTGTAACAAATAAGTAAAGTCAATCACTCAGTAAACATTTATTAAACTCCTACCATATGCCAAGCACTGTACTAAACTCTGAGGATACAAAAAGAGACAAAAGAAAGTTCCTGCCCTCAAGGAGCTTACAATCTAATGGGGAGACAAAAAGCAAATAAATAGGTACAGACAAGAGAACTACTGGATAAATGGGAAATAATTAACAGGGGAAACAGCATAGAATTAAGAGGAATTGGAGAAGCCTTCTAAATTGTTCTCCTGGCTTTGTTCACTTTACTCTCTATCAGTTCATACAAGTCTTCTTAAGTTTCTCTGAACCTATCCCTTTCACTGTTGTTTATGACACAATAATAATAGTTCATTACATTCATATGCCATACTTTATTCAGTGATTCATTTCATTTCAATAAACATTTATTAAGTACCTACTGTGTGCCAGGCATTGTGCTAAGCTTTGAGGGTACAAAAAGAGGCAACACACTGTCTCTGGCCCTCAAGGTTCTTCTTTTGAGAATCATCTGTTCCTATCCTTTGATTATTTACCTATTGGAAAATAGTTCTCCTTATACATTTGCATCAATTCTCTATATGTCTTAGATATCAGAACTTTAAAGGGTTATTTCCTGTCAATATTTTCCCATTAACTGTTTTCTTTTTTATTCTCTCTTCATTGATTTTGTTTGTGCAAAATTGTTTTTTCTATTTTTATCCTTCCTGATCCTTTTCTTTTTTTTGGTCAAGAACTCTTCCCCCATCCATAGTGAGAAATGCATTTCTTTCTCAGTTGTTTTATTATATGATCTTTTAGATCTATCTCCTGTATCCATATGGAATTTAATATAGTGTATGTGGTATGAGTTGCTAATCTAAACCTAATTTCTGCCAGACTGCATTCCAGTATTTCCCAACAACTTTTGTCAGATAATTTTTACCCCAGTATATTGGAGTCTTTGGGTTTATTGAACACTGTGCTACTATGCTAGATTGCCTTTGGTTCTTGTGTACCTAATATGTTCCATTGATTTTCTATTTCTTAACCAGTAACAAATAATTTTGATGACTACTGTCTTTTAGTAAAGTTAAAATCTGGTACTTCTAGACCCTCTTTCTTCCTAATTCTTTTCATTATTTCCCTTGAGCTTCTTGACTTTTTATGCCTCCAGATATATTTCATTATTATTTTGTTGTTGTTTTATAAAGTAACTCCTTGATAATTTGATTGATGGTATTGAATCTATAAATTAACTTAGGTCATATTATCATTTTTGTTACTTTGGCAGGGTCCAATAATTCCAATTGTTCAAGTTATCCTCTATTATAGAGTATTCAATAGTTTTGTTCATATAATTCCTGTGTGTCTATAAAGGTAAATTCCAAGATATCTTATATATATCTAGTAGATATTTTCCAAGTGATACCTTTTTCTATTTTTTTCTACTGGTTTTTAGTGGTAATATATAGAAAAGCTGATAGTGTAGGTTTGTTTTTATATCCTGTTATTTTGCTAACATAATAATTTGTTTAAATTTATTTTAGTTGAATCTTGAGTATTCTGTAAATAAGACATCATGTCATTGCAAAAAAGAGATCATTTTGTTTCTTCTTTGCCTATTTTGCCCTTTATTTCCTTTTCTTACCTTGTTGCTATAAATATTATTTCTTTTTTATTTTTTGGAGGGGGGTGGGCAGGGCAATTGGGGTTAACTGACTTGCCCCCCTGACTCCAGTGCTAGTGCTCTATTCACTGTGCCACCTAGCCACCCCTATAAATATTATTTCTATATCAAATAATGGTGATGACAAGGGATATTCTTGTGTTCCCCTGATCTTATTAGAAAGGCCTCTCTCTTATAGATAATGCTTATCTTGACTTTAAATAGATATTATTTAAACATTATTTTATATTTATTATTAGATTTGCATATATGTATATATACATATATATAAAGAATGATTTATTCCTGCTTCTAAATGTTTTAAGGCATGTTATATTTTGTCAAAAAATTTTCCTTTTTTTATTATAGTCATATGATTATTGTTTTTGTTGTTAATATATTCTATTCCTAATATCAAACCAACCCTACATTCTTGATATAAATCCAGGTTTGTTGTAGTGTATATTTTAAAAATGCATTATTGTAGCCTCTTTGCTAAGATTTTATTCAATATTTTTATATTGATATTCATTAGAAGTGATCTATAGTTTCTTTCTCCAATTTGTCTCTCCCTGGTTTAGGTATAAGGATCATATTTGTCTTATACAAGGAGTTTGATAAAATTAAGAATGTGCTGGTAAATGTTTAACATCCTGCTCTCCAAAAAAAAAATATACACACAATACACCTTTAAATTTAATCTTCATTATTAACATTTTCTTCAACATTTGTTTTCAGTGGAGACAATCAACAAAACAATACATCAAGTCCTTATTTGTAACATTTGTCAACTGAAAATTGAACAATCAGTTCTGCCAAACTAGGTTCTTAATTTATTTCCTGTTTATCTTTTTTGCTAAATTTGTCTGGTGTTGAAAGGGACAAACTGAAATACCCAATTATTATAATTTTCCTGACCATAAATACCCAATTATTATAATTTTCCTGACCATTTCTCCCTGTAATTGGATGAAATTTTCCTTTAAATACTTAGATGTTATGCCATTTATTGCATACATATCAAGTACTGATATTATTCAATTATTTATAATGCTCTTAAGCAAATGTGACTTCCCTGCTTGTCCATTTTAACTATGCCTGTTTTTACTGTTGCCTTTTTCTTAGATTCTTATTATCTCTGCTTTTTAATTAACTTGAAGCATGATAAATTCTTTTATGAACCCTCATTTTAACTCTGTATGAATATATTTATGTTTCAAGTGTGTTTTTGATAAACAGCATGCTACTGGATTCTGCTTTCTAATCCGTTCTTCTCTCTTCTCTGTTTTATGGGTGAATTCATTCCATTCACATTCATAATTATGATTATTAACTTCTATTTTGCTCTATCATAGCCACATTTTTTCCCTTTCTTCCTTCCCCTGCTCCCTTCTTTGAAAAGGAGGGGAGAGAGAGAGAGAGAGAGGGAGAGAGAGAGAGAGAGAGAAAGAGAGAGAGAGATAGAGAGAGAGGGAGAGAGGGGGAGAGAGGGAGAGAGGGGGAGAGAGAGAGAGAGAGAGAGAGACAGAGACAGAGACAGAGACAGAGATCTGATTGAAACTAGTTATTTAAATTCAAGTGGCTTTATCTTATTCCTATGCTCTTCTCTATAAGGAGTATACTTCCTCCTTGACTTCCCTTTACTTATCCCCCCAACCCTGGACTGTGCAGATCCCATTAGGGCTCCCAACTGGGGAAACTGCCATGATTGCTTATACTGTTTATATGGGAGAGGAGTTATTTACTCTGATCCTTCTGGTAGAACTACCTGGTCTTAACATCTGTCTTGCCTCCAAGCTCACTAGATCCCTAGGCACTAATATTTGACTAACTCACATGTCCTAAGGACTGTAGGCCTTGCCATTTTATTGATGATTGCACTCTTAGAACTTCATATTTGTGCTTCAACTAAATTATCTTTTATGTATTATCTCACTCAAATACCCTCTCCTTGAGAGATGGGACTGCCTCATATTTTCTATGTGGGGATGCTCCAGTGCAGGGCTTCGTGCATAGTAAATGCTTCTTTCATTCACTTATTTATTCACCAAGACTAGATGGAAGGCTACAAGATCTCTGGTTCTCAGTCTCTTTCTTTCATCTTTTTTTGTACATAACATCTGAAGTTCACATTCATTTCACTTGTCTATTCCCTCCCTCACTCTACCCTCCTCAACTTCCTCTTCTCTTTGTCTTTTTGAGTTTAAAACATTTCTACATAAAACTCTTTGAGTATGTGTGTTGGTGTGTGTATGGGTGTGTTTAGCCCTCATTGGTCCAGGTCAGGTATGAGGGAGTCTCATGAGATGCCTGCTCCACCTGTTCTTTCCTCCAATTTTTATGTTCTTTATCTTGTGTACCTCAGATATGAAAAATATGACATTCTTCTCCCTTCTTCTTCACCTATTCCCTATCTACCAGCCAGGCATCACCCGGCTAAAGCCATAGGGTCTGGTGTCCTGTATCTGTCTCTGTCCTCTGACATCTCAGTTTGTCCTGGACTTATGGCTTTGGGGTTACCCAGTTTCTCAGCAAGAGAATTGGCTCCTTGGTGCTACATTCCAACCCCCAGCCCTGCCCCCTGCCACACACACAAACATACACACACACACACACACACTCATTCTTTAGAAAGTTGCTTCCTATAGAGTTGCTGATTGTATAATTAGCAGCTCAAAGTTTAGGACTTTCCCCAGTTTAGGGAAGGAGATTTAAAAAAAAAAGGCACCTATTTTACAAACATGATTCAGGTATAGGACAGGTCATTTATCCCTACACAGAAAAGAGGATGCTAAACAAAAAAGGATCACAGAGTGATCAGAACAAAATCCAATAACTCATCATCACCAGCACAATCAGTTAGGAGAATAATGTTCAAGCCTTGTTGGAACACAGCTTCTTTGCAAAACTGCTGGTTACCTGTTCCATATCTCTCCTCCCCTGAGCCCAGTCTAACCAAACATCATGGAGGATCATCTTAAGTCTGACTCTGTTGCTATGGCTCGGACATCTATCACTATCACTATGGCTCTGATAGACCTTACCTCTGTTGCTTTCCAGGCAACACTCATCTCGTAGGCTTTCCAAAACCCCTACTCTTGACAAGGGGAACACTGTATGAAAGGAAATAAAAAGGAAGAGGCAAGACAGCCAGGGGCCTCTGCTATAAGCCCAGCTACTCCAGCCCATGTTCCATGTAAGGGAGGAGGACCCCACCATCACAAGAACTCCTTCCTCTTCCACCTTCAATTAGTCATGTCTTGTTCTCACAGCTGCCTCTAATAGGTGTACCAATGGGAAGCTGCCTCCTTTTCTACACCTATATGGTACTTTACACTATCACATTTTCTGATTCAGCAGTCAGTTGGAGGGATTCAATTCAGTGATAAGGCATACACAGCCAATCAGCAGGCAGAGAATAACTGTGCGTGCTCCAAGTCTTTTGGGTGAGAAGTGGGAGAAGAGAGGTCCATGTACTTGACTGACATGTCTTAAATGGGGTACCATTAGGGCTTTACACCTCATATGCTCTTTTTTGCCCCCATTTTCTTTCCTCTCTCAAAACCAACAAAACAGAACAAAACCACACTCAGTTTCTTTGTTTATATGTTACCTAACTTCCTCTGGGGTGTAAGGGGTATTCAGGAAACACCAGTACCTCTGGGCTGAGGGCTGCTGAGCCCTTATCAGGTCTAATTTCCATCTTTGGTGGTGACCTGCCACTCAGCTCTCAGTGGTGGTCCAAGAAGCTGTAGCTGCTCACTGGTAAACTCTTTTGGCAGATGGGTTAAACCAGGTTGAGGGTAACCAACAGGTCTCAAATATATCAGTGTATTAGGGTGTGTCTACTCCAAACACGTGAAGATTTCCCCTGGTGGAATGAGTGGATGAGAACAATTTGTTCCAACAGCCATGAAGGTGACTGAAGCTGGAACTGTGGTCTGCTTAGAGCTTGGTCAAACATGGAACATGCCAAGGTCATTCACTGGGTCCCAAGTCATCACCAGTCATCTTGACTTTTGTCACTTGCCACTGGGCTTAGATGACTCTGCCTCACTTAAATTCAATTCATGCACAAGTCAAAAGATATCACCTATACCATTTTACCATATTGTACATTAGTTTCATGACAGCATGCTTGCATGGGTTGTGGATGATGGAGGATGCTCTTTCATTTTCCCACTCACCAGTGGAGTGAAGCAGAGCTGTGTGCTTTTCAGCATGATGTTTTCAGTGATGTTGTAAGATGCCTCAAATGAAGATGAAAAGCACTGATGGTGAATTATTTAACTTGAACAGGCTACAAGCCAAGACTAAAGGGGGGGGGAGGATTAGCGTTCGACTTTTTGTTTGCAAATGATTGTGCACTCAATACAGCCTCTAAGGCTGAGATGCAACAACATATAGATCAGGTCTCTGCCGCTTGTGCTACTTTTGGCCTAACAAATAACACCAAGAAAACATAGCTTCTCCCCAGCCAACACCACACCATCCATACATGGAACCGCTGGTTACATCAAATGGAGAAATTTTGAATGCTGTGGATAAGTTCACTTATCTTGGCAATATACTTTCCAGGGATGTACACATAGATGTTGAAGTTGATGCACACATTGCCAGAACTAGCTTAGCTCTAAAGGAAAGCGTGGGGAGAAGAGGTATTAGACTGACTACCAAACTGAAGGTCTACAGAGTTGTACCGACCTCATTGTTTTATGCCTGTGAAACCAAGCCAGGAAACTGAATTGCCTCCGTTTGAATTATCTTAGGAAGATCCTGAAGATCCGGCAGGATAAGGGACTGGGCACTGAGCCCTCTTCTCAAACTGAACTACTAAGCATTCAAAGTCTGCAGAGAGTTCAACTCCAATGGGCGGGTCACGTTCAAATGCCAAAGGTATATTTCCCCCAAAGACTGTTTTATGGAGAACTCACACAAAGCAAGCACTCACATAGTGGTCACAAAAAGCAATACAAAGACACTCTCAAGAGCTCTCTGAAGAACTCTGGAATCAATTGTGAGAGACGGGAGGCACTGGAACAAGATCACCCAGCACGGCACGCCTGTGTCAAAGAAGGCTCTGTGCTCTATGAGCAAAGTAGAATTGCAATAGGTCAAAAGAGATGGGAGATGCACAAATCCAGAGCCACCTCCACTCTAAATGCTCACGCGGAATGTTTTAGAGCTCATATAGGTCTGATCAGCCACAGTCAGACACACTGTACCTTGACCCCAACATAATGATAACGTATTGGTCTTCTTTGAAAACAAAGGACAATAACCAACCAACTTAACTTCTGCTAGCCTTGGAGACGTTGGGATTCTGAAGGAGCTCATAACTTTCCCCTATTTAAAATGAACACACTTTATCTTCATTTGTTGTTATTGTTTAGCCATTTGGGGTTTTCTTGGCAAAGATATTCTAGTGGCCTACCATTTCTTGGTCCAGCTCATTTTAGAGATGAGGAAACTGAGGCAAACAGGATTAAGTGACTTATCCAGGGTCACCCAGTTAGTAGAAGTATCTGAGGCTGAATTTGAACTCAAGTCTTCCTGACCCCAGGTCCAAGACTCTATCCACAACACCATCTAACTGCCTAAGATGGATTTAGCTGCCCCATCATCATTGATCTCCCAATGGTTTGTCTGCATTTACCTTTCTAGTTTTCCCTCGACTCCTGTATTTACATTTCATAGTTTCTGCTTAGCTCTGGTCTTTTGTTTTTGTTGTGAAGAGTGCTTGAAAATCTTCAATTCCATTAAACATTTATTTTCCACGTGTAGGATTATATTGTATTGCTACGTAAATTATTCTTGGTTGAAAATGTTTGTATTTGCCTTTTGGAATAATGAATGAAAATACTTTATTTCCTTTATATTAGGTGTGGCATCATTTTGTGTGATCCTGACTGTGCTTTGTTGTTACTTTAATGTTTTCTTTCTGGTTACCTACATTTTCTTTGATTTGGAAGCCTTGGATTTGGGGGTTTCTTTCAGGACATAATCAGTGGATTCTTTCTATTTTTACTTTATCCTCTGATTCTGATAGATCTGTGTAGTTTTTTGAAAAATAATATTTTATTTTTTCCCAGTGCTAAAGACAATTTTTAACATTCATATTAAAATAATTTTGAATTACAAATCTTCTCTTTCTCTCTCTTACCTCCCTCCTCCCCGAGACAGTGAGCAATTTGTTACAGTTTATACATGTTAAGTCATGCAAAGCATATTACCATATTAGTCATTTTGTGAAAGAAGACACAGACCCAAAAGGAGAAAAAAAAACCCTCAAAAATAAATATGGAAAGTGAAAAATAGTGTGCTTTGATCTGCATTCCAACTCCATCAATTCTTTCTCTAGATTTAGATAGTATTTTTCATCATGAGTCCTTTGGAGTTGTCTTGGATAATTGTATTACTGAAAATAGCTAAGTCATTCACAGTTGCTCATCATACAATATTGCTGTTACTGTGTACAATGTTCTCCTGGTTGGCTTTGCATCAGCTCATATAAGTCTTTTCAGGTTTTTCTGAAATCAGCCTGCTCATCATTTCTTATTGCACAGTAGTATTCTTTTACATTCATATACCACAGTTTGTTCAGCCATTCCCCAATTGATGAGCATCCTCTCAATTTACAATTCTTTGCCACTTCTGTGTAGTTTTCATTTATAATTTCTTAACATGCTGTATCTAGATTTTTCATTTACTCATGGTTTCTAGGGAGTCTGATGATTCTTAAATTCTCTTCAACCTGTATTTCAGGTCTTTTTTTTTTTTAACAGTAGCTACTTTATATTTTTTCAGTCTTTCATCTTTTTTCAAATGTTTCTGATTGTCTTATGGAGTCATTGGGATTACACCATTATATTTTTGTGGAGTCCATTACTTTGGTAAGGTTTTCCATCTTATGTTCTAATCCCTTCTTCCAACTTTTTTTTCCTTCAGAGCTCTTGTTTTGGTTCTAATTTTGTTTTTAATATCTTGCTTTGAAATGATGCATTTAACTATTCTTGTAGTTCTTATGACCAAGGCCATTTTTTTCCTCTGTGGCTTTATTAATATTTGTTATGCAATACTCTTTCTGGGTTTCCCTATGTGGCTTCTCTTTCTCCATGGTGTTCAGGTTTTTGTTTTTTCTTCCCATGGTATGGTCCCTCTTCCTGACTTATCAGGCTTCTGGTTCATTTACCATGGTTAGGGGCAGCTCCTCTCATTCATTCAACCTCTCTCCTAGCCACTGTGGGGCTTGACCATTTTTTTTCCTTTCCGTTTCTAGATTGGATGGAGCTCCTATTGCTTTTTTTTTGTTCTTTGTTCTTGTTTCATCTGAGGTCTTCTTTAGACCTTTGCTGGAATGTGTGTAGGAGACATTCCTTCATGCTGTGATCTTAACAGGAAGTTTGGGATGAATGTTTAATCTCCATAGGGTGATATTGTGAGGCAAAGGCCAGGGCTATTGGGTCTTCAACACCTGACTGTTCTTCAGGGCTAAATGGGAGTAGTCTGTGGGAGGTGAAGGTAAGGGGAAGAGCAATAGAAGAAGAAAAGAACATGCTGGGTCTTTGGACAACCAACTGCTGGCTCTTGCTGACTGGTTGGGGATGGAAGGCAGGAAGGTGTTTGCAGGTAATCCCCAGGGCATCTCCTCATTGGTGGGGACAAGCATGAAAGGGGGAAGCAGGAAGAAGGTCCAAGCCCTTGGGACTGAATTCTTACTGGGGTCAACTCTTTATCAGGTCTGAGTCTGGGTGGTTCGGGAACTCTATATGCTTTGACATCTTTTTATGGGTGACATTTTTTCTTTGCATGTGCCACACTGGTAGGACAGTAACTTCCAGAAAAGCACACTCCGTGTGTATGTGAAGTGTTTGTTTTTTTCTTTTTCACTTGATTTACTATGCTGTTTGTTTCAAGGCTTTTGCCCTGAACTAATTGTCCTCTGGTTTGCTAGCAAAAGTAAACACGTTGACTCCAGTTTGTGAGCTATAATTTTGAATGTGTTCTGATCTACAGAGCCCTTCAAATATGTGTAGCTTTTCTGAGGTGCTATATGTTGGGAAAGGGTCCTCAAGTGTTTCATAGAATACAAACAATATTGAGGAAGGAGAGAGCAGTGACAGCTCATAGAGGGTCAGGAGTTGAGGACTGTTAAGTCCACCAAAAGAGACTGAAAGAAATAGACGGACAGGTAGGAAGAGAACTAGGAGGGAGCAGTGTTTATGAAAGAGGAGAGGGCATTCAGCAAGGAGTGAGATTAGATACATGTGCTGGGCTAGTGGGGGGAACTGTTTTAGGGTGGGCAGATCTCAATACTTATACCTATGCCTACACACTGAGCAGCAGCCCTGATAGTGAGTAATAGCAACAATGAGACAGATTTGATTCCTAACAGGGCTTTGTGACTGGAACATGGGTACTTGTCCCAGCTCAGGGAACACCTGGTGCTGGTCAAAGCAATATAATAATTATATGATTTTGTGAGAGGGTAAAATCCTGCAGAGGGTGGTGAGCTCAAAGAATTGTTGTTATGCCAAGCTCAGGGTACAGTCTGCTTGCTGGGCCTTAGCTCTGGAAAACAGTGTGTCTCCTGATACCTTGGCATTCCTATATTCTCAATAAAATAGGAGGGAAGTAAAGAGGTGTAGGCTCTGGGACCCCCCCTCCCCTTTTGAATATTTGAGGTACATACTTTGGGAAACCTCTTGAAGTCTGATTGAATCTTCCGGAGGCATTTGCAGAGGACATAAGTATTTCATTGTGGCTGGGCCCAAACCTGTTACTAGCCCGGCCCTCCATGGTCCATCTGCTTCCCACCCTGAAGCCTATCAAGATATCAATCCACTCTTGCATTGACCTCATTAACTCCACCTGAAGTTCCTCCCCAAACTCATTACTGGAGTCTGACCTCATTAACTCCTTCTGACAACCCTCCCCAGGCTCCTCCTCTGAACTACCCCCCTAGATTCCTCTGTATATAAGACCCCATCTTCCCTCCTTCTTTGTGAGAGTGCCATAGAACAGCTTAGCAGAGACTTGCTCTGTAAGAGTCTACCCCATATCTTTCAATAAACTACTTTTTCTTTGGCTGACAAGACTTGAGTGGAATTCTTTCGGCAGGACCCGGCATGTTGGTATTTTGGGGTCTCAGGCAGCCCTAGCCCTCTTTGGGCACCCTCTTCAGGAAGGACTTCTGCTGAAGGGTGATAATGGTAGGGTCAAGCTGGAACTGGAAGCTTGAGAAAAGTTTTGGAAGCAGAGGCTGAGCAGAGTGGGTTAGAGAATCAATCAGATAGAGAGTAGGTGTTTTAGAGGTAGATATACTAGGGCATATAATTACAGAATGTTAGTGCTTAAAGCTGAAACTTCTCACATACAAATGAGGCCCTGAAGGACCTTCATATGGTATAGGTCATTATAGGCATTAGGAAGGTTGAGAACCATTGATTTAGAGTACTGTGCTATGATCTAAGGGCATTTAGGTAAATGTAGGGGTGGGCAGGTGGCTAGGCCACACAGTGGAGATAGGGTTTATCCCTTTCTGGGTCTGGAGTCAAATCCAGCCTCAGACACGTAAGAGCTGGGTGACCCTGGGCAAATCACTTAATCTCTGTCTGCCTCTGTATATACTTTTTACATATACATAGAGACTCATTTAACTTCTGGGAGATTTTTTTTTTTTTAACCTAGAGACCTTACCCTAATTTGTTGTGACTGTATCTCCTAAATCTTCACCTCAACAGGTTAGGTCATAATTAGGCTCTGCCCAATAATCACCAGATATATCTGGGTTTTAGGGTTTCACAATCAAATTAAAGAAAAGCTAGGTAAATTCTAAATTTTAGGTTTTTAAAACCCCTACATATGCCCCATAGATCCATGTAAATGAGAGGGTGGGGGAAAGCAAGGAAGTTTAAATTTCTTCAGGATCAGGAGTTTCCCGAGCCTTTTCATATGCAAATAAACTACTTAAAGCCTTACTTTGTACCTTGTACCTGATACAAAGTGGTCCTTTGAATCTGAAAGGGGCTGACCTTTTACAAAGTGAAAATGAAATGTAAATAGTACATCCTTTACACCACGTGGACTCAGTTACTTGTGTTAAAAAATTGGTTGAGTCTGAAAGTGTGATGGGATCATTCTCTCTTAGAGTTCTCTCCTTTCTCCCCTCCACCCTAAAGTGGCTTAGGGTAGTTTTTCCTTGAAAAAACAACAAAGCTATTCCTAGAATCTGACTGACTCAGAGGACTTAAGCTGTACCACATAATGCCACTATGGTGTTAGGTCTCCTTGTTAGTTTGCTAGCCCTGGCAAAATGGATGGGAGGGCTTGAATGCTGCCAATAAATAAATTTTTACCAAAGTAACATCTCTCAACATCTTTTAGGGTTGGCAGGGAAGGCAAAAGGCAGTAGCTACCTTAAACAGGCAAGTGCAGTCCCACAGAAAAACAGAGCCAACTTTTCCTAGGCAGGAAGGAATGAATGAAAATAATTTATTAAGTACTTGCCATGTGCCAGTCAGTATGCTAAGGGCTGAGGTTCGGATTCAAGGAGAGCTCAAGGGGGCTCCCAGAGCCTGCACCTCATCATTCTCAAGAGGTATTTTATGTCTGACTCTGGTATGTAAGACTCTGGCTATTACAACAGAATTGTGGTGTTCTGGTGCTTAAAATACTCTGGTCCATTATCTGGGGTCATAAGATTTAGAATTTTCTTTTTTTTTTGATGGGCAATTGGGGTAAGTGACTTGCCCAAGGTCACATGGCTAGTAACTGTTAAGTGTCTGAGTCCAGATTTGAACTCAGGTTCTCCTGACTCCAGGGCCATGCTCTATTCACTGCACCACCTAGCTACCCCATAAGATTTAGTGCTTAAACTTCATTTACTTCAATTTCTAATTTTACAGATATGGAAACTGAGGTGGAGACAAAATTAGATTATTTGCCCAAGTCACAAAAATGGTAAGTAGCAGAAGCATCCAGATCCAGGGTTCTTGCTACAGCTGCTTCTTATGCTGGCACCAGGGTTTTACTTTAGCCTGTCTCTTTTTATATCTGGGTGTATTAGTAATCTTTAAAGCAAAGACCCTGAAAATACGGCAAGCAGTAATGGTGGATGTTGTTCTGGGATCTTTGTCATTCCCAGTGTGGCTTTCCTGGCTGACAGCAGGTACCTTGAAAGAAAGCTCCAGCTCATTTGTGGTGCTAAAGAAGAGGGCCCTTCTGTGGCTGTTTGCTTCAAATAAAGCACCAAGTAAGCCTGGCATACAGTAGGTGCTGGATAAATGCTTGCTTTCTTTACTCCCCTCCTTCGAGGCCCCCATAGTGAAGAAGCAGCCAAGATCAATTTTAACTAGTCAACCCCACCTAAGCCTGATGCTCTTGGAGGTTCCTAAAATGGACTAGTGGTCTTTCATCTGCCCCAAGAAATCCCTAACAGCTTAGGAACCCAAGATAACACAAGGCAATAAAGGATTCACCCATTCCAATACCTACACTTATGGAAGAAAGGATACAAGAAAACTTCTAATTTAGCTTTCGTACTCAATTTTCTCCTCTGTAAAAACAGGATTTAATTAAATAATCTTTAAGATTCTTTTCAGGTATAAGATTCAGTGAAAATGCAATCATTCTACTAGCACTGATTAAACAAACATTGATTATACAAAGGAAAAGCAAAAACTCCCTGCCCTCAAGGAGTCTGCAGTTCTAATGGCTGGTGTGTGCTCCAGTGTGCATGAACAACCAATCAAACTAGTATTTAAATACTTAGCTGAGGAGGTACTCAGGAGGGAAAAAGCAAATCGGTCCCTGCCCACTAGGAGTTTACATTCTAATGGAAGAGGCACTAGAAATAGGTGCTAGTAGGAGACAGAGAAGCTGGAAAGTGACCTTAGAGAGGAAGCTACCGAGCATAGGGAGGCTGGGGAGGGGGCTGGTGTCCTCTCTTCTAGCAGATGGCTTTTGACTTAGAATATCGAAAGAAGCCAAGGACTGCAAGAGTCTGAGGTAAGTAAGGGGAGAGTGAATTTGCAGAATGGGAGTCAGGGAGAGCAAAGGCAGAGTGGGGACAATGGAGCTTTTTGCGTGAGGATCGCAGCTAGGCTACTACAGTGGGGACTATAGAGTGTAGAGGGGAAACTGGAACCATAGGAGGGTTGTGGGAAACCTTAAATGCCAATCGCTGGAGTTTCTGTACCTTCTACAAGCAAGAGGAAGCCACTAGAGTTCATTGAGTAGGGCACGGGGAGGTGGTGATATGTAAAAGCACTAAAATGCTACCTTCTGCAGCAAGTTTCCCAAAGCCCTCTTAATTCCAGTTCTTTTCCTCTTTTAATTACTGCCTATTTATCCTATGTGAGGTTTGCTTTGTTCTCACCTTGTCTCCCCCACTAGACTGCTCCTTGAGGGCAGGGACTATCTTGTGTATCTTTTTGGGCTAGCACCATGCCCAGCACATAGTAGGAGTAGGCACTTAATGTTTATTGATCGATTGGTTGGAAAAGAAATTGGAGAAGAGCAGGCTAGATGGTAATCAAGTGAAAAGTGACAAGGGGCCTGATCTAAGGTGGTGGCTGTGTTACAGAGACACTAATACTAGCTATATTGCAAAATAGAAAACATGCGGCCCAAGGAGTTGAATTGAAGGCCATGGGTCACACAAAAATCTGGATTCACCTATTAACTCTCCTTTGGGTTATGTGTTAATTGGACTTTTAAATTTCTAGACAGCCCCCTGGACGAGGATCCAGATGAGACCTCCCAGATGGATCCCACAGAGATACATAATATCCAAGCTAGGCTGGCAGCCCTGAATTCTAGCTTGCACCAACCAGAGGTTAACCCATTTGTGTATGGAGGTCTCGCCCTGGAGTTTGTAACAGGTACCGCGTGGCTGGCACTGAGGATCGGAGTTCTTGAATGCGGGTGGGTCTGTTGCCAGTGTCCAGGGACCGGATGACTTCTGGGGGAGGCTGCACCCTAAAGAGTGGCAGCCCTGGCTGTGACCGGACCGAGCCTCAGCTGAACGGGCTGAGCGCAAAAGCAGACCACGGAGGGACACAAAACATGCAGCTTCCGCCCTTGGAGAAAAGCAGTGAGAAAACGTGAGGGGCGAATATTAAGTATCACAATAGTAGAGTATATTGAAGAAATAGGCAGCAGTAAGGAATCGGCCCTTCGGGCCTCCAGCGTCCCAGCACTCAACGGAATCCACATCTGAGCATACCTAAGGGCTTTGGGGGCCCCTCACCTGGAAGAGGGAAGTAGGTTTCCTTGCATTTTTTTAAAGGGGCAGGTCATACACCTCGCCGCCGTAGCGGGTGGGAGGCGGGCCGAGTAAGATTTGCTAACTGATCCCCGGAACTATGCCTTGTGATTGAGGTCCGAGGGAGGGAGCCAGGAAGGACACACCCACGACAGGGGCCCGGGAGAGTACGGGATAAGAGGAACCAGCTCTGCCTTGGGGTGAAGGGCTCCTCGTTTGGCAGCGTACAGACTTCGCCTTCTCGGGAGTGTTTTTAACAGCATAACATAAAAATACATGCAAGGGAACCGGTCACAGTTATGCAGTTATAAAAGTCTGGTTCGCTTTCTGGCCGCATATTTTTCAGGGAGCGTCTGAAGCCAGAATCCCTGCCGTGGTCTTCCCCAGAGGCACCCCGCACCAGGCGGGGACGGGCTCAGGGCTCGGCACACCCCCGTGCTTGCAGGCCCGGGGAAGAACGCCGCCCTTCACGCGTTTCCTTTCCGTGTCTCCGCAGCCCACGAAGAGCGAGTGGCCCAGACCGTCCTGTGGGGCCTGCCGCCCGTCGTGCAGAGACGCATCAGAATGGAGAGCGGCACGGGGTTCGCGCGGCTCATGGCGGCCGCCTTCCAGTGCAGGGCCGACCTCAAGGCGGCGGTCGACCTCCTGCTGCAGCAGCGGGTCCTGGGCGGCCTCAACTGGCACAGCCTGCTGGCGATCGAGCGTCAATGCAACCTTTGGACGCGAAACGCCTTCTACGTCATGACCGGCGTGCAGCTGCATGACGACAGCCAACTGCTGCGCAGTGACGTGGTGGCCAAGACCGTGGGGCATTTGCGGAGAAGACAGGCCGCGGCAGTCGTCGCCGTCCGGAGGCGGGACCTGCAACTCTCTGCGTCTGCTTCAGCTCCAAGAAGCTGGGGTCCGCATCTGTCTGCGCCTGCGCCTGCATCTTCGCCTGAGCCCATAGGCTGGTGCGGGTATCCATCAGCACCAGCGCCGAGGGGCTGGCCCCCGCCTCCATCCACGCCTGCGCCGGGAGGCCGGCCCCCGCCTCCATCCACGCCTGCGCCGGGAGGCCGGCCCCCGCCTCCATCCACGCCTGTGTCGAGGGCCTGGCCCCAGCCTCCTGCGCTTGCGCAGAGGGGCAGGCGCCAGCCACCGTCTGCGCCTGCGTCTGGGGAAGAGTACCCACCTGCGCCGAGGGGCTCAACTTGTACTGGATGTTGTGATCCTCCGCACTCCTAGGACGCTGAATATGTAACGACTTTTTTTTTTTTTTTTTAACATTTTATCAATAAAGTTTTCCTTGATTTAAACAGTGTCCAAATGCTAGAGGCTCTACCCAAAGGGCGGGGCCGCCCAATACTTCCGGTCGGTGAAGTTTGTGAGGGAAGATCAGAGGTCCGCCTGCGCCGCACGTGGGGGCCGCTCCGGAACCCAAACAATACCACGTGGCGAGGCTGGGCGGGGCCAGCAGCGTGACGACATGCGCACGGGACGCCCGCCGCCGTACCCTTGCTGAAAGGGCCGTAGAGCGCGAAAGGTCGGGAGCTCGGGCTGTTTGCCCGGCGGCTTGCCCTCTCCTCGCACTCCTTCCGCACCCTTCGGAGCCCTCTCGCCGCAGCCAGCTGCTCGCTCCTTTGCGGGGCCCGCGGCGGGGCCGTGAGGTAAGGGCGGGACCGCGAGCCTCCCTCCCCGGTCTCCTTCCCTCGGGGCTCACAGCCCCCGAGCGCCCCCAACGGCCCCGCCCCTGACCGCGCCCTCCTGCTCCTCCCCCACGCCCGCTGCTGGCTGGACGTCTAGGTCTCCCCCGTACCCTTGTCCCGACGTCTCCGTCGTGTCGAGAGAGGCTTCCCGCCCGGCCTTGGCGGGGTGGGGGGGGGGAGCCCTTCCGGGTCCTTTCCTAGGGAGAGCTCTGGTGGCCTGCTCCGGGACCCCGCCCCTTCTGGCTCCGAACCTGCTTCTTTCTGTTTCAGAAACTAACCCAAAACGTTACTCGGATTTCCGCTGTTTGTTCCCGCCCGCGGGCCTCTTTTTCTCACTCGGCTCTCCGCTCCCAGCTCCAGTTTCCCTCGAGCGTTTTGAGTAGCCCGAGGTTAGAGCCCCGTAGGCCCCCCGGATTCCAGCCGTCCTGGGGCTCGGGCGCCGCGAGCGCGGCTTCCGTGGTGACCTGCAGTCCCGGCCGGGAGCGCTGTGGGAGCAGTTTAGGGCATACTCTTTTTTGTCTGGTGATTAAACAGCACTGACTGGACTTTTTTGTTTGCTTACAATTAAGTCTCTTTTAATTGGGAGTATAAAATCTATCCGTTGTTTATGAATTTAGAAATAACTTTTCACCCATGAGAAAAAAAAACCAACCTCCTTAACGTGGTTTATGTTCGTTAGAGTTGTACAAGATGCTTAATTAAGAATGACACAATTCAGTTTGGGTCATACTTTGTTCTTTGGGTTTTTTTGCATCTCTTTTAAAAATGTATTTATTTGTTTTTGGCGTACGTTCAGTTCCACGATCTCCCGAGTTCCACATTTTCTCCTCTCCCCTCTTACCTCCCCATGGCGGCATGTAGTCAAATACAGGATGTACAAATACCTTCACATTAAACATTAGTCAAGTTGTAAAGAAGAGTTATAGCCAGTGGAGTGAAACAGTGAGAAAGAAGGAAGAAATGGAAATAAAATGCCAAAGGGAGAGAAGATCATTTGCATCGATCTGCATTCAGACCCTGTAGTGTAGTTCTTTCTGTGGATGTGGATATCCCTTTCCATCATGAATCTTTTGGAGTTGTCTTAAAACCTTGCATCTCTTGCCCGGTCTATCAAAGTCAGTCATCACACATAGGATGTGTCTGTAACTGTGTACAAAGTTTAGACTCTTTTAAGTGGTTTCAAAGCTAGCCACTGGGGGGAAAACAAGATGAAAGTATTTGTCTTTTTCATTACATTAAAAAAAAAAAACGGTGAGGGAATGAAAACCAAAAAAATGCAGGAACTTGGAAGGGGAAAAATTGGTTTTGTGCCATTTCCATTTGTACCATTTATAAACACAATAACTCCTATACAAAAAGGCCGGCTCTTAGATCTGTCACCTGCAGAAAGTTTATATGGAGCATCCCTCTAGTTAAAACCAACACGCTCTCTCCTTGAAGCGTCATCGTGCTTTGCTAAGAAGTACACTACACTTTGGCAAACAGAATGGTGTCTGAGCTCTGAGAAATGGCTCGAGCATGACTTGTCTTCTGTACTTTTAATTCTAACCTTCAATTCCTTTTTTGTTACACAAATTCAAAGTTGCTTTTGCAGGTTTTGCACAGTGTAATTCTATGAATGTTTACCCTTTAGGTCTGCCTTGGTTATTTTGGGCATGCTGTTAGATGGTATCTTTTCAGACACTTCTGTAGACTTTTTCCAGTGGTACTGTAGGTGAAGTTACTCAGTATAAGTGTCTTTGATTCTCTTGCTGACTTGGCATTCTACCCAAATTTTTTTTTTTTTTTTGCTACATTTTACTTGGAATATCTGCTGCATTAACCTCTCTTGCCTGTTAACTCCTTTGACAGGGGTTGGGTTTTCTTTGCCTTGGGGTGTGGCTGTGCCCTTCTTGCTGGAGGTCAGTACTTTTCTTGGCTGGTGTGGTAACAATGGCCTTGTTGGCTGGCTGGTGGCACCTTCTTTCTTTTCTTCTGGGAGTTGTAATCTCTTATCCTTTTGACATCCTCTTTCCTACTGCCCTCTCTGTTGGGGAGAACCCGCTTTCTCTGACCCTCCTTGATTTTTAGTGACCTTTCTGAGCCTCACCTTGGTGGTTAGAGAGGAAATGATCCTTCAGCAGGAACCCAAGCGAGCAGTGGAGATTCCCCTTGGCATCTGTACACTAGACCTTTTTGCTGGCAAAGATTATTACAGCTGGTTGTGTTCTTGAATGATTTAACGTCATTCTTTGACTATTTTATCTTTATCCTGGTTTGCCTCATTTAAAAAAAATTATCATCTCTGCTTTTCTTCCTCCTTTCTGACAGCATCTTCTAAGACTCAGTTCTTAGCTTTTATCTTTGTGAAACCTTCCACAAGTCCTCTTGAGGTTCACATGGTACCCATGTTTATGATTCTGCAATACCAGCATCTTTCTGTCTCAGCTCTACTTGTGTTATTATCAACTTAGAGAACGTTTCCAGTTTGTGTGTCTAATTGCCTTAAAACTCACAAAGCCTGGGACGGTGCTCGTCTCTGCTGCCCATCTCAGTGTGCAGAGTTATTCTCCTGGTTCCAGGTCTGAGATATTCTGAGTCATCTTTGATTCTTCCTTCCTTGTCTCTCATGTTAGGTGAGTTTCCTCTTCCAGGGGATTCCTTCTTCACAATCAGTTTTTCTCTTCTTCATTTTCATTGTGACTTTTGTTGCTTTTAGTCATTTTCAGTTAGGTCCAATTCTTTGTAACTAACTCATTTGGGGTTTTCTTGGCAAAGATACTGGAATAGTTTGTCTTTTTCTTTTTTTACAGCTCATTTGAGACAAAAAGGGTTAAATGATTTATCCAGGGTCATACAGCTAGGCAGTATCTGAGGCCTGCACCACCCAACTGCTGTATTCATTCTGACTACCCTTATGCAGACCCTCATTTCCTCCTGACCTGCTAGCTAGGCTTTCTACAGTCCATCTCTGTGCCCTGTGCAGTTCTCTGAAACTGTTAGTGGTTATTCTCCACTTGCTACAGCAAGCACAAATCTCTGTCTGGCCTCTATAGGTGGAACGAGTCTTACCCTATACTTTACAGATGGTGATGAAACTGAGGCCCAGAGAGGTCCGGTGATTTTCCTAGGATCACCCAGGTTGTGACAGCCAAGTTCAGACCCAGCCCCTTTACCTCCTTTCAGGAAACTCTGCTGCCTCTAATTTGAGGCTGTCATAGTTGTGCTCTAGGCAGGCATAGAAGCAGTTATTAAATGCCTTCTATCTGCCCGAACTACACAAACCCTGGGATACCTTATTTTTTCACCTTATCTTTCCTTGCTTCATGGAGCCGCCTCTGTCCTCTCAAGGCAGGTTTCTTTGCTTTTGTGCACATGTGCATGGACGCTAGGTGGCGCCATAGTGCGCAGAGTGCTGGACCTGGAGTCAGCAAGACATCCTCACACACCAGCTGTGTGACCCTGGGCAAGTCCCTTCACCTGTTTGCCTCAGTTTCCTCATCTGTAAAGTGAACTGGAGAAGGAAATGGCAAACCACTGTAGTATCTTTGCCAAGAAAACTCCAAATAGGGTCATGGAGAGTTAGATACGACTGAAAAGTAACAGGTGTCCTGCCGATTCCTGCTCTGCCTTTGTATTGTAGGCTTGTTACTTTAGAACTGGAAGAGATTTTAAAGGCTGTCTTGCCCAACAGTCCTCCTCTCTTCTCCATATTTAACAACTGAGGACAGAGAGACTAAGAGGCTTGCCTAGGGTTACATAGGACTTATGAAGTATCCCAGGTCTTCCTGACTTTCAGTTCAGCAAAGAAGCATTTTGGAAGTACCTGCTATGTCTGAATTCTCTCTTTCGTTTAGTGTTCAGGGTAAGTTCCGCTTCTGTACATTTCATAACCTATTATATCCTTTTATGGTTCCATAGACATAAACCTTGTCTGCTTAAAGCATGTAAGTCTTATCTCCCCTAGAGGGCAAAGCCTCATGATGATAATGATTCACTTTTATTTAGCAATGTGCAAAATACTTTTCTCACAGCCCCTCTGTGAGGTAGAGTGTTTAAGTAGTATCCTTGTTTTAAAGGTAAGTGAAGTATTAAATCTCTTAATAGAATGTTAGGAATGTAATAGATATTTTATTACAAGTATTTATGATTGATCCTGTACTCTGAATTGAATTAAACATCATCAGTTTTTCCTTGTCTAGGTTGAATTCTTATGGCTTGCTTCCTCTTGGGTGAGTGAAGATCACATTTCTAGAAAGCTGACAAACAGAAGCCATCATGTTTTTCCGGTTGTTATGTGACATTCAGTGGCGGAGAGCCAGTCAGAGATGGCAGAACAGGTCTCAGTCAAGGCGCAGCATTTCTGCAGTTACAGAATCCAGTCCTTCTGTCTCAGTCCCCACCCATGCCCAGGTAGTCATCTGTGGTGGTGGAATTATGGGCACATCTGTAGCCTATCACCTTTCCAAGCTGGGATGGAAGGATATTCTTCTATTGGAACAAGGCAGGTAAGAGCCACAGTGCGTAACACTTGACTGCCTTACTCCGCTAAGTGACTAGTATTCCACTGCTTCCTTAGGCCTTTGTGCTGGCAAATCTTTTTCTATCCCAGTAACAGCTGTAATTTCCCATGTTGTTGATGTAATAGTTAAACCAAAGAGTAGAAGTTACTTACAGTTTGCCATCTAATGATTTAAGTCTTTTTCTGATTTTCGAAGAAAGAACATGATCCATCAGACACATGACCACAGAGTGCTTAGAAAATGTGTGTTTTTTCTTAAATTTGGGATATTTTCTAGGTGCTCATAATAATGGATTCAAGAGTACCCAGGGTTCAGCAGAGATCAGGCACTCAGTTGTCTTCAAAAAATCAACTAAAATTAACTAAGGGAGTAGAGGGGTTGGGGAAGGATGGACTGCTTGTAGCATTATACATTCTCTTTTGTTATCCAGTTCTTTTGCTCTTTAGTACCAGTCTCATGTCCTTTCCTGTTTATGTTAGGTATGTGAGTTCCTGTTTGTGATTTGTCTTACAGGTTGGCTGCTGGCTCCACCAGGTTTTGTGCCGGTGTTGTTAGTTCTGCTAGGCACTTTACCTTAGAACAAAAGATGGCCAATTATTCGAACAAACTCTATCAGCAGTTAGAACAAGAGACGGGGGTTCAGACAGGTAAGACAGTGACATCTTTTGGTCTGAATTTTACTTGATTCATTACTTTGTATTCATTCTGCCTTGACCCGGCTTTGCACAGGCAAGAGTTGTGCTGGACCAGAAAATAAAAAAATATTCTGGGTCATTTTTATCTGTTCATCTCTTAATATGTGAAGTGGTATTTCAAATTTCCACATTTCTGAGAGAAATTGGGAGAAGGAAGACCATGTGCTGCCCTTTGGGTACTTAGTATCCATAAGACAGTCATTTAAGAGTTATTTATTTACTTGTGATGATGGATTTGTTTAGCTTATGTAATTACAGTACTGTAGTAACATGGTAAGACACAGGTTTGCTTCCTGTAGGAGCCCTTTAGCACCTGGTTCTTGATCATAGGCTGCATCATTAGCCCTTGGCCCAGTGTCTTGTTGATGCGTGCTATTGATTATTTGGAGGTTTCAGCAGGATTGTGTGCATCAGCATAAATACACTGCTCTGACCAGAGTATTCCCATAATAGAGTAAGACCTGAGATCACCTCTGGGCTCAGACACTTCCCACCTGTGTGACCCTGGGCCAGTCACTTCACCTCTGTTTGCTTCAGTTTCTTGCACTGTGAAATGGAGATACTAACAGCCCCCTCCCCTGTTGTTGTGAGGATGCATTGAGACAGCGTTCGTAAGAAGCACTGAGTAGCAGATGCTGTACCCATGCTGGTTTCTTTCCTTCCTGCTACAGTGTGAGTAATCCGTAGTTTGGCCTTGTTGAATTGGGCCTTTAAAGCATGTAGTCCTTAGGTGTAGGAGATAGGATTTCTGCCTTTAAAATGGTGTATTTTAAGCTTAATAAATTGTAGTGTACTGGAATTTTTTTATCTAGACCCACGATATGAGGAAGCTTCCTGTACCCATGAGGTTGGCAGTTGTCCTGTAGCTTAGAGAGTTAGAGGCAAGGAATGAACAAATGAGTGAGTGAGTGAATGAATGAATGAAAAAGCGCGATTAAGCATTGACTCCGACAGGCCTTGTGCCAAGGGCTAGGGCTGTAGAGGGAGGTGAGGCAGCCCGCGCTCTCACAGAGCTCCCGCTCTGAAGGGGAGACGCCTCCCACAGGAAGCTTCAGCTGGGACTCAGATGCCTGAGAGGGCAGGGGCAAACAGAACTGGTGTGTGTCACAGGGAAGACTTGAATGCTAGTCTTTCTGATTCTGAGACTGACTTGTTATCAACTATATCACATTGTCTCTTAATGCAGTTCTACTATATGGTATAACTCCAAGTAATTTGATCTCTTTGGATTAGTCCTTTGCTTTTTAAAAACTGAAATCCATATTGTCTACTTTCACATTGCCCTTTGAGATGAACCGTCTTGTTTAGTACTTTGCCTTTATTTTAAATTTGTTTTCCCACCTCTAAAATCCCAGTTTTCCTACCTGGGTTGTAGGCAGGAGTATGCTAGAGCCAACTGATGGTGGCTCTTGAGTACTTATTGATTAATCTTCAGAGTTGGCATTTATACTTCATGAGTTGGGGAACGCTACAGATTTGGACTTGATATCTTGTCTTGTTGATTGCCTAGACTTAAGAAAGTTATGGAGAAATTGTTAATAGTGTAGATTGAATGTATAGGAGTGTTTTGTGTTTAGGTGGTTATTACTGTTTCCCAACATACCCTCTCATAGGACTTATTACTGTGGGATTCTTTAGGAAGAAGCCTATGAAGATGTGAGGCAGTAGCTTGAATTGACCAGATTTATTCCAGTTGTATTTCATTTTTAAAAAAGTTGAGTTAATTAAAAATTTTTTCTGTGGGAAACGAGACTTGCCTGTGTATTGGAAAGATTTCCATTAATTCCTCCAGTAAAGTCTGTTTAGAGAGCTTTCTCTTGTCTGACATGGTTTTTCATGCAGGTTACATAAGGACAGGCTCTATCTTTCTGGCTCAGACTCAGGACCGACTGATCTCCTTGAAACGCATCAACTCAAGACTGAGGTATGTAGAGGCTGAGAGGAGCCTCTCTCCCCATTGGGTCCAGGTCTTTTTGCAGAGGTGCTGGTAAACTCCTTGCCTTTCTGTTTTCTGTGACAGTGTATTAGGCATCCCTTCCGAGATCATCTCCCCCAAGAGAGTAGCTGAGCTTTACCCGCTCATTAGCATCCATGACTTGGTGGGGGCCATGCATTGTCCTGAGGATGCAGTGGTGTCATCAGCTGATGTGACTCTTGCATTGGCAAGTGCTGCCTCTCAAAATGGTGAGAAACTTGTTGGGTTGTTGATAGAGTTTGAATAAAAGTTCCAGTTGAGAAAATAATGAGCTATCTGAAGTTGTCCTTAGTAATAGAGGTTGTGCTTTTTTCCTTAACCCATAAAGAAATAAATCTGACTTTGGAAGGATTGTTTTTCATTTGGGATATTAAGTTACCATTTTAAAATGCCTGAGTATTAGAATTCATTAATAGTAACAGACATTTTAAAAAATATCTACTTTTCTCTTTACTGTCCCAGAGAATTGCTGTCTGTATCTGCTCCTGTACTGTAGGCCTACAAGGAGTTTCTCACAGCTTTCAAAGCTCCATGCTCAAACACCTTAGACATTTAATTTAATTTAAACACCTTAGATTTAAAAAGTTGTAGGGAGTGAAGGTGACTGAGGCAAAGGTTGATGGGAAGATAGACTGGGCCTTGGGCCTGCTTCCCTGACTGACTCATTTGGTAATTATGCTTGTACTTCTAGAAATGATCATATTTGGGGACTAGACTAATTCCTTGAGAGAACCTGGCATTTTCAGGGTCCTTCTATATGCTGTCAGTGAAGTGGGTCTACCACGTATCAAACTGGTAAAATGTCACTTGATACAGTTTCTGAAAATTGAAGACAAAGGGTTAGGTGTTCATTTCTAATTTTTGTAGATTTGGGTGGCTAGGTGGTGCAGTGAATAGAGCACCGGCCCGGGAGTCAGGAGTACCTGAGTTGAAATCCGGCCTCAGGCACTTACACACACACACACACACACACACACACACACACACACACACAAAACTAGCCGTGTGACCTTGGGCAAGTCACTTAACCCCGACTGCCCTCAAAAAAAATTTTTATTTTTGTACATTATGGAGTATCTGGCCTATTATTATTATTTTTTTTTTTTGGAGAGGGGAATGCTGGGCAGTTGGGGTTAAGTGACTTGCCTAAGGTCACAAGCTAGTTGTGTGTGTGTGTGTGTGTGTGTGTGTGTGTGTGTAAGTGTCTGAAGCCAAATTTGAACTCAGGTCCTCCTGACTGCAGGGCTGGTGCTCTATTCATTGCGCCACCTAGCTGCCCCCAATTTGGCCTATTGTTTTAGAGGTCTTCCTTAAAGAGAGAATGTGATTGGTACATAGACTCAAGATGTTTGCGTCCTCTCTAGTTCACAAATCTAGGGTGGTACATTAACTCACTTTTCTTACTTTGGTACAGGTGTTCAGATCCGTGACCGGACAAGTGTTGTTCATGTGAGGGTCAAAAAGGGTCGTGTGACTGGAGTAGAAACGGATAGAGGAGACGTTGAATGCCAGTATTTTGTCAGCTGTGCTGGTCAGGTTAGAAACAATGTTGTGTCTTGGTTTTGTCTTATTTAACCTCTTGTACTTGTTGAGTTTGAGTATCCAGAACTCCAGGTACTTAATCATTTAGAGAAGTGGATGGTTATGTTATTAAGTAATTGTAAGAAAGCCAAATGATTCTCTCTGTTTTTGACCAGAGAAAAAACCTGGAAATGAAATTAGAAATCCCTTGTGTCCAAAAGAGAGGCACCTCTAGACTTGACTTGCTTCCACACTTGACTAAGTGAGGTCCTCATGATCAGAAATGTCAGTGTATGGCCATCCACCCTTGGGTCTGGTTGTTTCATTGGGTGTCTTTTTCCACCAGCTTCAGTTAAGTCAGAGGCATGGAATTCAGAGAAATTCATTTTACTGTTTGAAGTTCATTTAGCCACTGTCATTTTGAGGTCTGTAGGTGAGATGATGTCTTATTTTGCTCTTAAGAACTCATTTTTGTCCCAAAGAGATTAGGTACCCTCTGAACACTGGGATAAATTTATCTGTCTTTGGTCCAAAATTGAACTCATCTCTTCAGTGGAAACAATACAGTGACATTTCCAATATGGACTAATGCAGGCTGAGACTGGCTTCCCATATCTGATATTGTAGCAAGAGCACAAAAGTCACTTGAAATTAAGGTTTTCAAGAGACTTAACTTGCTCGTTTGTATTTTTTCTCCCTTTCCCACCCACAAATAAATCTGTCCATTTGTAGTGGGCTTACGAGCTGGGTCTGTCCAACGAAGAACCGGTTAGTATCCCGTTACATGCCTGTGAACACTTCTACCTTCTGACTCGTCCCCTGGAGACCCCACTGCAGAGCAGCACACCAAGTGAGGACTTGTACTTTTTAAAACAAATCTTACTCATTTATAATATTCTTTCTTCTGAAAGGGAAATCTTTATCCTAAGGACAGAGCTTAGTCTTCCCAAGGAGTTTTTCTTTTTCTAGGGAATATTATAGGGAAGTAAACCCAATTCCAACTTATTTCTTTAAAGTGAATTTTTTTTAAAAGATAGCCAAGACATTATTCCACCTAAACCACCCTTCTTTTATAAGAAAATTCTTCTAAACTCTCTTCCTGTGCCATCTGAGAACTCTGCTTAGGAAATAACCAGTTTTTGCCATGGTAATCTGATCCATGAGTAATTCAAACAAAATAAGAAATATATATAATTTAAATTCTCTGTGTGTATGAGCCTTGTGTCAGAGGGGAGGGTATTGATGTCTCAGAGGCTCTTACCCCCAAACAAACTCCATAGCCCTCTCTTTTTGTCTGAATTTCAGTTGATACAATGGCAGTTAAGTCCTTGAGCTATATGTACTCACAGAGGCCCTCTGCTAATTCAGTTAAGAGTATGGGGGTTAGGAGTAACAAGAGAAACATTCTCTATTGACTTTGGAAATGAAGTTGACTTGGATGTGGCCGACCTACTTGTACCCCATCCCGGACCTCCCCCTCCCACAAAAATACATCAGAAGTATATTAAAGTTAGAGTGCCCTTTCCCTAATGGATTCTGATTTGGGTGCCTTTGTCAAGTTCATTAATGAATGAATGTCTTTTGTTGGTTCCCAAGCCCTGTTTTGTTCATTCTTTCTCTTTATCCTTTTAGAGCAATTGTCTTAATTTAAAATGGAGACTCTCTTCTCCTTCTCCCCATGCTCTGCTGCTATATCTTTTCTATAGCTATTGTGGATTCAGATGGAAGGATTTACATTCGGAACTGGCAAGGTGGCATCCTCTCTGGCGGTTTTGAGAAGAACCCTAAGCCTATCTTCACTGAAGGGAAGAACCAACTAGACATTCAGAATCTGCATGAAGACTGGGATCATTTTGGTATGTGAGCAGAGCCATGATAGTCCTACCTCATATCTGTGCACCACAGACATTGTCCTGTTGGGTGCTCACAGCTTCAAAGTGGGCTGGGCAGTAATTATTAGCATCTCTTCACAGATGAGCCCAGTTAGGCTTAAGGTAGCTGTGAGCTGTCTCAGGGACATAACTAATTCATGACAAACGAGGCTGCTCTGCTTTTTTTCCTTTTTTTAAACATCCCAGCAAAGTATTTTGCTGTTGAGCTATACAAGTGGCCACCAGCAGGTCCAAATTTCTTCATGTGCACAATCCCAAGGCTCCCCGGTGAGGGAGGGTCTTGGGTCTCAGGGTGACTTTTCTGACACTTGGATGGTAGCTGAATCATAAAACTTGTTTTTATAACTTTTCATTCTGTTCTTTTTACATTATTTGAAGGAGAGGAAGACCTGTCAGCATAACTCTATATAAAATTCAAGAAATCACTGGAAAGCAGTTTTTGGATTGTTGATCTTTCTGTTTATTTTTGAAATTAAGTGAAATGTTTGCATTTGCTTAGGAATACCTTAGGAATTCATTGTCCCTCATTATGTGAAATCCCTTTGAAGACCCTTTAAAAACTTTTCTGTGATCCCATCTCTTGCAGTTTTTTCATTATGTAAATAGGATAATTGATAGCTTTTTTGCTCTGTAGAATTTTTAGAAGATGATCTTTTCTCTTCTGCACAGTAACTTTATCACTGTGCAGAATTTTCTACCCTTCTTCCAAGGCATTTTATTTCAAATATCACAGATCCTCTCTCTGTTTTTATTTTTTTTATTGTAAGATTGCCCTTTTAAAGTTTTAAAAAAAATAGACTCTATAGAAGAAGAGGAGAATGGAGAGATGGGGATTAAAAGTCTTTGCTTTCTTTGCAGGTATGGATTACATTTTTTGTATTTTTTTTTTCTATTCAGAGCCTCTGCTGAGCTCCCTGCTGCGCAGGATGCCAACTTTGGAAGCTCTAGAAATTATGAAGTTGGTGAACTGCCCTGAGTCCTTTACACCAGACATGAGGTGCATCATGGGGGAGTCTCCAACTGTGCAGGGTTACTTTGTATTAGCTGGTATGAACTCTGCTGGAACTTCATTTGCTGGAGGAGCAGGGAAGTAAGTGACTTGGGTACAGTTGCTGAGTTCACCCCGATTGTGCTTCCGTTGACCGTCTTATCCCCTCACTCAATCACTTGTAGTACTAGGGGTGGCACTAAAGTCCCGGAGCAGGACGTAATGCATTCAGTGCAACATGGTCCCTTTCAAAGGAGTCCCCTTAGGAGTCACTTATTCTAACAAAGCCAGAAGTATTTCAAGAACTCTTCTCTAAGAATTAACTTGAATTAAAAGGTAGTGATTTAGTGCCAAGTCTGGTAAGAGGAGAATAGTCAAACTGAGGATTTCACTTAAGGTCAAAAAATAGATTTTGGCTTGAAAAAGTCCTAATGCTAGTTTTCTTATGTGGTTCATAAAGTGTCTCTAGACCTTTTCATATACAGTTTGATTGGGTGAAAGTGTAATTTCCAAGGGGACTGCTTTAAAGAACGGTGCCCATTTTGATATGTACATTATGGTATGTTTATTACTTTTAGTCATATGTGGTGTCTGACATCCACATAATGAGCAGCTCTGTGTCTCCCAGAGCACATCATCAGTCCTTGCAGTGGTACTGAGACAGGTAACAGAACTGGAAGTAGCAACTTTAGACTGATGTTTCCTAGAGAAGCTAAGTACATTACTTAAGAGCACAAAGTCTGTGGCATAGCCAGAAATGTGGTCCGTGATCAGCTAATTGAAGGGGGAAGAGAAGTTATATCCCACTCCTCCTGCTGTCTTGTCCAACCACACTTACTTTTGGTTAGCTCCTCAGGCTTCTACCATGGTGCTGTAACACCGTGCACCAGCAGATTTCCAAAAGAATGCTACTGTGAACAGCTTTTAAGGTTCGGATTACACAGTATGGTGAACACTCTGTTTATTCCATTACAAATCAAGGCAGACATTCACAGTATATCACAATATATCATATTCACAACATTACATCTTATCATAGAAAATCATAATATAGTGTTCATAACAGCTTAACATTAGAATGGCCACACAGTTTTCACTACAGTGGCCACAATATTTAGAACAAGGAACAAAAGAATAATCATCTGGTTTCCCTAAGAGGAAACCCTTCTCACTTAATCATTCAGTCAATTTACAATATATCAATCTTCCACTCATGAGGCAACCATCAACTTAATCAGTCATAATACAATAATTAAACTTGCACTTATGGGGCAACCATTAACTTAATCAGTCATGAATCTAGATTCACAATTACTAAATAACATTAATCATTAATAACAATCATTAGAAAACCACACAAACCCTCCACCCCTTGGTGTCCAGCAAATCTCAGTTTCATCCAAGGGGAGGCCTTTTATTCATCTTGAGTCTAGGTGGTCTCTTTGATTCCCTGGATCCCCTTCTGTGGTCCTAGCTCCCTCCTGAATCCACCAGTCACCTGGATACAGAAGCAGACAGCTGCCAGGTTCTCATCCAGTCCTCAGAGGTAGATGGCTCCCAGGTCCTTATCCAGTCCTCAAGGCAGTCCCTGGCACACACTGAAGTTCACAGGGTCCAGCACATCTCAAACCCTTCCCCACTTCTCTTGGCTGGAACTCATGGATCAGCCAGGCCATGAACAAAGTCTTATCCTGGTCATGCTTCTTCAGTC
>CM053595.1:288475187-288511361 GCA_028646575.1 Pseudocheirus occidentalis
TTAGCAGCTTCCCAGAGTCTCATCTAGCCAAATCACACAACTTTTCCCAAAGTGAGTCCCAAAGCAAAATCTCACATTAGGGTCAGTAATCACTCAGTATTCATGGAGAGGTCTTTTCATCTTGACCTGAGGTAGGCTTTCAGATTCCCTGGATCCTCTTCCATGGTCCCAGCTCCTACCTGGATTCACCAAACTGTCACCTGGGTTCAGTGGCAGACAGCTTCCAGTTCCTTGTTCAGCTGTCTGTGCAGTTCCCATACCACGTTAAAGCTCACAGCATCCAGTCCACCTTAAATCCTTCACAGTCTCTGTTCCTGGGAAGTCAAGGCTTAACAAAGCCACAAACAGGTGCATACAAAGTACCCGGCATCACAGTCATGCTTCCTCAGTCTTCAGCAGCTCCAACTGGTCCTTGGAAGTCTTCGGCAGCTCCCAGCAGAAGCTCCAACTGGTTCTCAGAATCAAAATCACTTCACTCAGGTTCCCAAAATCAAAATCATTCTCTCCAGCCTTTTCCTCTTCAGCCTCCCTGGCAGAAGCTCCTTCTGCCTCCACAAAGCTTATCCCAAGAAGTTCTGACTCTTCCCTCTCTGGGGCTTTTCCTTATGTACAGTATTGTTCCTCCATTTCCAGCCCCTTCCTGTTATGTCAGCAACAGGAATTCCCTGTTCAGCCCCTTCCTGTTACATCAACAACAGGAATTCATACCTTCCGTTTCTTTAACAGGCTTAATTTGAACTATGTGCTAAGTACCTGTCAGCTTAACAATACAAAAGGAACTTCAAATTTCATTATTATTACACCCATCCTCCTAGGCTGCTTCTCTGAATCTTGTAATATTTATAATTATCAGGTCTGTAGCATAGGTCGGTCACTTAGAAGTAGCTCTACACTTTATGGCCTGTGCACTCAAGAATATTGTATTGATAATGAGAGACCATGGCTTCAGAGTTCTGGAAACAAGATCTTCCTGTTCCTTTGTATCTCACAATAGGTACCTTGCTGAATGGATGGTTCACGGTTATCCTTCAGAAAACGTGTGGGATTTGGACTTGAAACGATTTGGAGCTCTGCAGAGCAGCCGTACCTTCCTCCGCCACCGTGTCATGGAAGTGATGCGTGAGTAAGCCTTTTTCTTACTCTAGCATCACTTACTGGTCCCTTCCCAGTAGCCCTTGTGCTGTCATCCAAAGGAACACTTGTTCTTCACTAAACTAATTGGTCCTGCTGGCATGATCTTGCCATTTCACTGTTTCCGTCCTGTGTTACAGGAAGTTAGAAGATCCTCTGTGGCCTGTTACATCAGTGTGAGTTGGTTGTATGCTAATCCTACTGGATATAATGTATAGTTGTATAGTTTTACTTGGAGTATTGCAAGTTCACTGCTTCATCCTCAGAAGGTTCATTGTGGAGGTGGAAAGGCTTTCCACTTTTTCCCCCAAAGATCCCTTTTCTTTTAGATGATAAGGGAAAGTGGTGGCTACTCTGTAGATACTCAGCAATGCCCATGTTGGTTTTGCCTGAAAGAGACCACATGTTGCTTAGTGAATGTTTTTTTTTACTTTGTTGTTTTTTTTCTGTTGAATTTGGAATGTTGGAATTTGTCTTTCCTAGATAGTAGATTAATAGAATTATTCTCAAAACCATAATCTTCATTAATGAGAGTCCTGATTATTTGTTACATAGCAGCAAGATAGAAAACAGCTTCTGTCACATCCCTACCTTCCTATCACCATCAGCTTCTCCATTCCCTTCCTTTCGGTTAAAAAAAATTTTTGTTTTGAATCTCTTTAGATTATTGCTTACTTTGATGGTGTCAATTCCCAGACTTTGCTAAACTGTTCTTAATAGTCTATGAATATTTATGATCAGAATTGAATGTTCCATTGAATGTGACCGAAGCTCTTAATTTAATTTGCTCTTGGTTTCAGTGCCCAGGATGCATGTACAATAAGGCCTTTGAGTGCCATTCAGTGTGAGTTCTAACTTTGCACCATCTCACCCAATCCATACTGATAAAAGACCCCCCACTGCTGTCATTCGCAAGAATGCACTCTTCTGTCCCAGGCACTGGGAAAGATTGAGGGTTTCGAGACAATAAAACAGTCTGTGTCTGCCATGTTCCATCAGGAAGGGTATGGAAGAGCCCTCTGCCTCTTATCTCACTGATTAAAGCTCTTCTTGCATCAGTGAGCATTTTCATTTCCTTTTCTGTTCATTTCAGCCCTGCTATATGATCTTAAGGTCCCAAGATGGGACTTCCTGACTGGTCGGCAGCTGCGCACATCTCCCCTTTATGACCGCCTGGATGCTCAGGGAGCCAGATGGATGGAGAAACATGGTTTTGAGAGGCCGAAGTATTTTGTCCCACCTGACAAAGGCAAGACCTCATTTTAGTTTCTGATCTGAAAAACTGAGAAAAAAATATGTGGTGATGTACGAGAGGCAGCTTTTTTTAGAGAGAAGGAAAAACACTGGATTTTGGGGGCAAGCGGCCTTGGTTCTACTTCCTCTTCCACCTTTGGCAGATCATCTGATCTCTGTAAACCTGTTTTCCTTGTCTGCGAAATGGGAAAATGATTTTCATTCTTTCACAGCATAATTGTGAAGTTCCAGTAAGATAATTCAACAAGTGATTAAAAGTACACAAAAATACTTTGCAAAAATACTTTTTGAGCCTTTCTACTTTGGCTCAGATCTGTGATTTCAAAGGTTTAGAAAAGCTCCTGTATTGATGCAGAGCAGCAGTGAGTTTGCCATTTAATCTAAGTGCACTAACTGGGGCATGGAAGGGGTGAGTGATTTGCCATAACCCAGTGTGTGTCAGAGGAAGGACTTGAACCTGTGTTCCTCACTCCAAGGCCTACTTTCCATCCTGTGTGTCATGCTGCCTCTCATATTTAACAAGAAAGGTAAACAAGAAACTATTCTTGATTTACCCACAGGAATGCATAGTGAGCCCCTAACATAAATCCTCTTTCTTTTCTGTTTAAATTTTATCATTTCTCTTCTTAAGATTTACTGGCATTGGAACAGAGCAAGACATTCTATAAGCCAGACTGGTTTGACATTGTGGAGTCTGAAGTCAAATGCTGTAAAGAGGCTGTATGTGTCATTGACATGTCCTCTTTTACTAAATTTGAAATAATTGTAAGTATTTGGGAACCCAAATGACAGGTTACAGAACCTTCCCTGCCTGTCAAAGTAGCTTTATATGATACTACTACTTTGTCTCCATAAGAGGAATGTAATATAATTGGATTTCTTAGTCTTTGTTTTTTAGGATTTTTTTACTTAATTTTTTCAGAAATACACATGCATAGTCAGGATTAACCACTTCCTTTTCTTTGTCATGCTTATAAGAGATACAGTCAGAATTTTTATTTTATCTGATCTTCCTGAGGTCAGTTCAACAAGCATTAATTAAGCACATAGTTTGTACTGGGCTCTGGACTGAGGACAGCTCAGGGAGCTCACAGTCTAATGGGGATCACAGTACATGGATAACTGTGTACATACATGGGGGGTGGTGTTGGGTTTTGAGCTTAGACTTGAAGCCAGGAGGCAGAGGTGAGGATGGCAAGCAGTCCATGCCAAGGTACAACACGTGGGAGGGCAATCAGGAGATGGAGGAGTGTCCTGGGGGCAGGAGGGCCATCAGCCCAAGTGGGTGGATCACAGAGCCTATGGGTGCCGGTAGAGTATTAGGAGCCTGCATAGGTGGGAGGAGATCTTGTGGCTGTGGGCTCCAGATGTTAGGCAGAATTTTGGAGTTAATCCTGGAGGGAATGTGGAGCCGTAGGGGATGATAGAGCTGCATGTGGAGAGGGGAGAAGAACCTGAGGCAGAAAAACCTCTAAGGAAGAAACTGTTGCTGAAATCTAGGTTGGACAGGTCATGTGAGTCCAGTTCAGGGTGGGGGCTGTGAGTGGAGAGGACAGACAGAATTAGCTGCCCGACATGGCCCCTTGGGTGGTGGTTCTCTTGAATTTTTTCTGCACATCTGCATTCTCTTCAGAAGAGCCCACTGGCTTGAAGCTGTTGTGCTAACTCCGTTTTCCTCCTCAAACCCCACAGTCCCCTGGGGTAGAAGACTTTGAGCTTCTTCAGTACCTCTTCTCCAATGATCTGGATGTGCCCGTGGGCCACATTGTGCATACAGGCATGCTCAATGAGGGCGGCGGCTATGAGAATGACTGCAGCATAGCAAGGCTTGGCAAAAGCAGGTACATGGAGGTGGGGCGGCTTCCCCTGCCTCCTGTCTGGGGGGCCCCTTCCCCTCCACTCCTCCCCCTCCCCCTGTGGTGGTACAGGAGTGTGGCTAAGAATGCCTTCTTTATCAGTTTTTGAATAGTTTGCTCTTTGGAAACTGAGTCTAAGAAGAAATCATAGGAATAAATTATTGGAAGTTCTTAATTTGGAAAGTCTACCAATTTTGTGGAAATTTCCACAGTCTGTTGCCAGATGCCATGTAATCTGTGTCTCCCACACGCAGGTCAGCCTTCTCTATGGCTCTCCTGAGGTGACCCTCAGCCCTGAGTTGCTTCTGCCTCTTGTTGCTCTGGGTGCTCGTAGGAGACTTTTACACTTGTACACAGACTAGCTTTATTTTCTCCACGGACCTGGAGCAAAGAGAGAGGCAGGACTCCTTGCTGACTTCATTGAACATTCTTTGCCACTTGTCTTTGTTTTTTTCTGGGCTTTGCTTTCTAGTTTCTTCATGATTTCTCCTACTGATCAGCAGGTCCATTGCTGGGCCTGGCTCAAGAAACATATGCCTGAGAACAGCAACCTGTTTTTAGAGGATGTAACCTGGAAGTACACTGGTAAGGCGGGCTCTGGGGAGCAATGGGAGATCCAGGTTTAACGTGGGCTTCTGTACTGTAGCAGGCAGGAGATACCGAGGTCAGTTCTGCATGGACACTTGCTAATTCAGCATGACTAGTCTATTCACTATCTTGAGCTCCCATTTAGCATAGGCTCTGGCTTTAATAACAACAACAATAACCAGCATTTCTGTAGCCTGTTATAAATGTTATCTCAGCAGCCGTGGGGAGGGAGGTACTATCAATATCTCATTTTACAGATGAGGAAACTGGGCAGACAGAAGTAAAGTGACTTGCCCAGGGTCACACAGCTGTTAAGTGTCTGAAGCTGGATTGGAAGTCAGGTCTTCCTGACTCCTTCTCTAGTGTTATGGGCCTCTAAATCATTGCAGAATATTGAAATCAGCCTAATAGGTTTTCTGGCCATAGGGAACTAGCCTTTCATACTCTTTTTGCTGTAGGGTCTGTAAATGAAGGCTTGAGATGATCCAATCATTCAGCTTCTGAAAAGAGTGTGCCTGGATGTTTTGAGATTTTTGTTCTCACCTTGTCCACCTGACTGATATATTGCCAGGCACACTCAGCTTTTCATTTACGAATGTTAATTGAAGGATTGTTTGGAAGTTTATGAAGTCTTGGGGAGTGTTGTGCAAGACGACTGTGACTGGAGCGGAGTATGCCCATACACAGCAGGAAGAGACACTGTTGCCTCAAGGCCCAGACTTAGTTATTGTCCTTCCTTTGTTGTATTTTCATTACTGGAGTTGTCAGGATAATCATTCTTTTATAAAAGAGGTGGTCCTGTGTGGTAGCAGAGCTACTCCAGGAGCTTGGGGTTGCTGCTGCTTTGATCTCAAAGCTGTCAGTCTGGGCACAGTGTTAAGAACCTTAAGAAATGCAAATGAAAGCGTTTTGTGTCTGGAGAGTATTCAGAAGTGCAGAGAGCTTCTTTTCTCTTTAATGTTTAAATTTGATGAAGAAGAATTGTCCAGTATGATGCCCAGTTAGTACTGGTATCAGGTACCCACATGATGTCATCATGTAGAATGTAAGCCCCTTAAGAGTAGAGATTGTTCTGTTCTCTGTATTGTGTATATCCTGTGCTTGGCACACATTAGGTGCTTAATGAATGCTTATTAAGTGATTGATGCACATCTGTCTCCTAGTTCCCTTAAGTGTCACTGGATAAGCGAACCTTCACTGTGCTAGCATTCACCACCATTCTGTCATTGGCATTGACCCTAGTAAACTTCTCATTAACAATATTGACAAAACCCCATTGGTAATTGCTATTGTAGGATGTTTGGTTGTGCTTTTCCATTTCTGTATAGATAGTTTTCCTGAGGCATGGCGATAAATCAAACAACTTTCTATAACTCTTTAATCTGAATAGGATTTATGTGATAGAAAATGTTAGTAAACTAGTCTCATTGTTGTGAATGCCAAAATGAGAACATTGTGATTTAGTCTTTGGAATACGAAGGCATCTTCGACTTCCTTGGGCCTTCCTGTGCTGGTGTGACCACAGATAAAATGAATCCAGAATAAATCCATGACATTCCTTTAGAGAGTCCAAACATCTCTTCTTTTCTATTTAGCTCTCAATCTGATTGGTCCCCGTGCTATGGACGTCCTCTCTGAGTTATCCTATGCCCCTATGACTCCAGACCATTTTCCGTCCCTCTTTTGCAAGGTGGGTAACTGCATATTTTGTTTCTACATTTATGTATCAAATTGTGTTGAGTTCTGGCTACATACTTCTCATGCAAGGTTATGGACACAGGAGGTTTTGACTTTGCGCAAACAAGGAATATAATGAGCAACTTTTCCTATGTCTCCCTTTCAGATTATCTTTGTTCAATCATCAGTGGAGTTTTTAAAAAGTAGACTCAAATGTCTGAATGTCAGTATGGTATTAACTAGTTCCCACAGTGGTGGATTTAATTTATTTTTCACCTCCAAGATTATGGGCCTTATAAAATTATGTTTTCTAAGATATATTTTTTCCTTGCACTGCTTCTTCTTTTTCACAGCCAGTATAAATTTGAGGTAGAGAGTATCTTCTTAGGTTAGAGTTGTCTTAAAAAAAAAAAAAGAAAAAAGTTTGCATATTTTGGGTGTTCCCTAGAAATACCGCTGGTGGTATAGTTTTTTTCATCTTTCTCAGTTTAAACTGACTGATACTACTTGTAGAATTTTTAAAAAATGCTAGCTGCTGTGTTTCTAGAATTAAATACATATTTTAAATTCAAATATAAGTCCACTTCCATTTGTGGAGCCTTTCCCCTCCAAAACACCCAGAAAGGGTGTGCCTATGAGCTTTGAAGAGTACTCTGCCAATGATCCAGTGACTTCTGCAGAGTGGGTCTTTGCCAGTGCCTACCCATTTAGGGACTAGTTGGACTAACGGAGCATCGACTGGGCTCTGGCCACATTGCCTGGATGTCTACTGATCACAGAGGAGGTGGGGTGGACCAGGGCATCTTATCTTACTAGGAATGGTCAGAAAACACCTTATATTGAGTGAATAGACTGGGAGTTTTTACTTACTCATTTGTTTTCCTGTTACTTCAAGGGGATTGACCCTTTGACAGAGACCATAGGAATGTACAATATTTGAATGTGCTTCTGAATGGGAATGCAAAATTGTTTTTTACAAACTATTACCTGTGATCATTTTCTGAATGTCTAGGATTAGGCTTTAGGTATATAAAAAGACAGCTGGGTGGCACAGTGGATAGAGCTCTAGGTCTGGAGTCAGGAAGACCTGAGTTCAAATGTAGCCTCAGACGCTTCCTAGCTATGTGACCCTGAGCAAGTCACTGCACCTTGTTTGCCTCAGTTCCTTGTCTCTAAAATGAGGTGGAGAAGGAAAGGGCAGACCACTTCTTATCTTTCAAAGAAAACCCTGAAAGAGGTCACGAAGGGTCAGGTACAACTGAGAAAACAACTAAGCAACAAAAATGCCACTACTCAAAAAAAGCCTCTTAAAGTTAATGTTTTGTAAAAACCTTGTGGGTCTAACCCTTGTCTTCCCCACCTCTCTTAAGCCATTCTGAATTCTAGTCAGAATCTCCTTGGTAGCCTCTGAGCAGTCCTTTCAGATTAAGCCACTGCAGCTTTGACTGTTTGCAGAGGATGCCTAATGCGACTGTTATGCTGTTGGTTCATTGCCGGGTCACTGCTTCAGAAACGTGCCCTTCTCTTCAGAGAGTCAGTATGAGCTTTATCTTTACGTTGGAGCTTGGTTAAATTCAAAATTAGTGAAGTCTGTCCTGCTAGCTCTGCCTTGGTCTGGTCCTTGAGTGCTTGCTCAAGCCTCTTCTGTCTCAGTTTGTGGGGCTGTGATTTTGGTCATGTTTTCCCAAGTCACCTGTCAAAGTGCTGACAGATGAATACTCCCGTTCTTCTGTGAAGACTGAGCACATATCTGTAGTGCTCTTCCCTTTGCAGCTATAATGAGTGGGTGAGTCTAAGCTGATGTTCCATGTTCCTGTGGTTCCATACTGAGGTAGTGTGCTGAGATAGTGTGGCTCTTTTAATTGGTCACTTTATATCCTTTAATTAAATGTAGATTCTGCTTTTTTAATAGCAGAGGTATTGAAAATACTGTAAAAAGCTTCAAAATTGACAGACCTGGAGTGGCTAGGTGGCTCAGTGAATAGAGCATTGGTCCTGGAGTCAGGAGGACCCGAGTCCAAATTTGGCCTTAGACATATAACACAAAAACTAGCCGTGTGACCTTGGGCAAGTCACTTAACCCCAATTGCCCTGCCTTCCTCCTCCAAAAAGCAAAAAAAAAAAAAAAGAAAAGAAAGGAAATCGACAGACTTGTGAAATAGGTAGTTATGAAATAATTTGAAAGTCTGTTTCTGAGGGGGATTATATGACCTTCAAATCAGAGTTGAAAACCACTTCTGAATTTTCCATCATTATCCTTTGTCTCCACTTTCGGGCAGATGCAGTTGAAAATTGTTTACTATTAGTAATGAATAGACTGCTCCATAACTACTTTATTGGAAGAACGGACCAGTTAGGCGTATTATAGATAGATAGATAGATAGATTATGTTTGTTTTCTGAAGGAAACTGTTTGCTTTGGTCTTCTGGAGTTTACCAGAGTTTCTTAATAGGAGCAATAACTTAACCGCTATATGAAATAGTGGGCAGAATTCTGGGAATCAGGTAGAGTTCCTTAGCTTCTGTAAATACTGTTAAAAAGCTAGGAGCCAGGTCTCTAATGCTGTGGTAGCAAGCTAATCTGTAAATCTACAGTACCTCCTTTGTGCAGCATAGGTATAGGGTCTGTTGGCAAAGGCAGCCTGTCTTGTAAAGAACTGGGACTGGAGAGGAGTCATCTTTGGCTTCTGTAGTTTTTATGAAATAAATCTAGTTTTTGTTTACTGCCCTCTCTCTCTAACTAAAGAAAGAGGTATCCCTTGATAAGATGTTCTCCCAGTGACCGCTGGTCTCTGTCTCCCAGAAAGTCAACAGATGATAAATGAGACAGTGCCATTAGGAATGCATCAAGGCAGCCAGAAGTGCAGAGGAGGTTGTTGGCTACCTTGAGAAGCAGAGCATCCAGAATGAGGGAGAAGGTAGTCCCACCACACTCTACCCTGATCAGAACATAACCTGGATGTTCTGTCATTAGTACCATTATTCATAAAGGACACTGACAGACTTGAAAGTGCCTTTCAGAGGAGAATAGCCAGGCTGTCAGGAAGACTAGAGATTGGACCATTGAAAAACCAGTTGAATTAGCTAAGAGGATTCAGAGTGGGAGAGACTTGGAGAAAAGGATATCATGGATACCCTCAAGTATTCGGCAGTGGAGGGACCAGACTTTTCTCTCTAGCTCCAGAGCACAAAACAAGGAGCAGTGGGTAGAAGTTACTAGATAAATTTTATGTCAATTCAAGGAAAAACTTGCTTACAATGAGAGCTATCCACAAAAGGAACCTTGTTTTGGGAGGTAGTGGTTTAGCCTTCCCTGGAGATCTTTGAACAGATGCTAGATGATGGCTTGGTGATGTTACAGATGTATAGAAGAAAAAGTCTTCACATCAGAGATCATTTCTACTTGGAGAAAGGTCAAAGCTGGCAAAGTTAATTAGAATTTTTACTAGTCCCAGCTGTGTTCACTTGCTTTTTATAGTTCTTTAACAAAAGACAGACTTCCACAGCAGGGTAAAAGAAAAGCATGCAATTTAGTTTGGGAGCTTTTGATTTACTTAAACAGAAACAGAGTAATATCTATACATCATTGGTGTTATATCTGCCCAAAGCCAGTAACTCCCTTCTTAAGTATTCTTTTTAATTTGGTCTTGGTGAACAAAGCTAATCTGAGTTTCAAGAGATCAGCCTTCCTGTCTGAACTCAATTGAGTCTTCTGTTCAGGGATGACTGTTTAGGTTTTCCATTTGGGTGAGATCACAGCCTATAGACTGAAGTCCTGACAGTCTTAATATTTCATAACACACCTGAATCCTTAATGTTAAATGCTCGCCATCCTTTTAGAAACTAATTTGAGGAGTGGCTGGGTGGTGCAATAGATAGAACGTCTGCCCTGGAGCAGGAGGACTTGAGTTCAAATCCAGCTTTGGATGCTTGACACTTAACTAGTTGTGTGACCCTGGAGAAATCATTTAACCATGATTGCCTCAGGAAAAAAAAGGAAAAAAAACCCACCTAATTTGCCAGTAGAGTACACAAAAGACTCTCCCAAGTCCTCTATGTCTAGGCCTAACCTTTCTCCACATTATCATTGGTCTGATAGACATTTCTACCTGAAAGAGTCCCATAGGCATCTCAGATTTAAACGTCCAGAACAGCTCGTTATATTTCCCCCAAACCCCTATCCCTTCTCTAACAACTAATGACACCGTTATTCCTCTTGAAGGCAGCACCTTTCTCCCAGTCATCTAGGTTTGTAACCTTAGGTTGCCTTTGCCATTTCTTTCCTTCACTAGCAGTGTCCAGTTTCTTGCCGAGTCTTATCAGTTCTATCTCCATACCATCTGTTAAATTTGTCCTTTTGTCTGTACTTACACGGCAGCTGCCTGTTTCATGCCTCATCCCCTTTCGCTTGGTCTAATTCAGTAGCCTGATGGGACTCCTTTTTTGTGATTCTTCTTTCTAATTCATATTCCACAGAGCTACCAAAGTCATCTTCCTCAGTCTAACCACAAATCTAGCCATGTCACTCACCAGCTCACAAAGCTTCAGTGGCTCTATGTGACCTCAAGGAGAAAAGGAAAACTCTTCAGCTGATCATAATCTAGGCCCTGCCTAACTTAGCAGGTGTACTTTGTAAATTCCCCTTTTCAAGTAGTCTCTTCTAGCCAAACTGGTCTCCTATACTTGGTGCCTAGAATAGCTCAGGTTTCGTCTGTATTTTAAACTTTCCCTGATCTTCTGAATATATAATTACAATTTAAATTTATATATATATAAATATATATAAATTTAAACTAATTATTTTTTATTTACTTATATGTGTATATGTATCCCCCCAACCCCTATCAAATAGAACATAAGAGTCTTGAGGGCAAGGACTGTCTTTTCTATCTTTAAACCTAAGATAGTGCCTAGAAGAAAAATGATTCATTCAGTACTGCAGGGACCTGTGATTTGCAGGATAGTGTAGGCACTTGACAAATACTTGTTGAATTAAATTGATCTGGTGATGTTCCTGATAAGGGAGCCCCAGGATGAAGGAGTGCCCTTTTCATCGGAGTATGTATTTCTTAGGGCTTAGAGTTACTGAATGACTTAAGTGCTTCCGGTAATATTCTGTTCCTAACTTTTTCCTCTGTCTTGGTTTCTACAGGAGATGAGTGTGGGCTATGCAAATGGTATCAGAGTGATGAGCATGACCCACACAGGAGAGCCAGGATTCATGCTCTATATTCCTATAGAGGTAAGAGTTACGGGAGCTTTTAGTATTAACAACATAGGGTTGTTGGTGATTGATTCAGATCACTCCCACAGGCTGCCCCTGTGATTGGTGACTGATGAATATAGGCAGAATTTAAGACAAGAGTTTTAAAAAACAAGGTTAGTCACTTACTTGTCTTCTGTTTCTCCATACTCAGTATGAATTCAGTGTGTGCTGGGGCAGGGTTAGTGATGCTACTTCTGTGTTCAGCTTGCGCAAATGAGACTGCATAACCTCCTGTGCAATCATACTGATTTTCTTAGTCGGCATCTAGAATCCTACATTTGCTTCTAGTTCAGTTCAGAGCCACCTATGTATAATTAAATTAGTTATTGAGTAACAGTTTCTGAAACCAGTTTTTAAATAAATGAATGTATGAAAAAAATCATTTCTGAAGCATTTGCTGTGTGCCAGAACTGCTGAGTTAGGGATACAAATACGAAAAGCACAAGCAATCCCTGACCTGATGGAACTAAATGCCAGTGGATGAGATAACAGCCAGAGGGCAGCAGTGGCTGGGAGGGCGAGTTGGGCCTTGGGGAAGCAGATGGACACACCAAATCCAGAACCAAGGCAAAAAGGGGACTTGCTGGGGGCAGAGTGGTTGGTACTGAAGAGGAGGGGGTTAGAGGCCTGGGAGCAGGGCTTAAATGAAGCATGCTTGGGACTTTTCCTGAAGGGACCAGTCATGACAATGGGGCTGCAGGGCAAAGTCAAGAATGACTTATTCAGCTTTTCAAGTGAAAACTTATGTTCACTGAAAGCATCTTTTAAAATTTAGGGATGGAGAAAATAGAGATCGTTTTCATAGTTTTTCTTTTGATTTCCCCATGCTCCCAGAGTTTACCATTGTTTGTGTCTGTGCAAGATTAGAAGCTATTATACAGACCTAGAATTATCCAGAATGCTACTCCTTTTATCAGAAAAAGCAAAGTGTGGGGGGAGAGATGAAGACTATGAGGAGTGACTTAAGAAGTGGTGAAAAATAGTAAACCAGAATGGGAGGAGAGCTGTGAAGGAGGGGTGGGCCATTTTGTAAGTAACAGTGAAGGACATTTTGCTTTTAGGGTATAAGTAGATTTGTTTAACAAGTATTTAGCAAAGACCTTGGCATAACGCTATTTAGTGGTTTGGAGGGGGGCAGAAGAAGTAAAAAAAATAATTGTCCCTTCCTCCAAGGATCTTACTGGCTGGTTTGGGAGAATAGTATCCTAGTGTCTTGGTTTTTCTGTTAGAGATACATATGTTCTGTATAAAGGTTTTTTAATGATTCCAAATGCAAATTGTAGAATTTTGTGTCCTTCCATCATGTCAGATGATGGGATAATGGCACATTTTTTCTCATTTGAGGGAATTAGGAGCCTATTAAGAGGATAGGGTATCCTGGTAAATTTATGTTTTTAAGAAGGGAATAATTGAAGCCACCTAGTTTGGCTGTTACCCATTGGTTTGGCCTGGAAGGAACCTTGGGGACTATCAGCTGTGTATCCGATTAAGAAAGAGGACTTGCAAGCCATATTACCTGGACTCATTTACCCATCAGCCAATTTCCTAAAATGTAACGGTAAATTCCATTTCTTTCTCCTTACAGTATGCCCTGCATGTGTACAATGAGCTGATGAGTGTTGGGCAGAAATATGGAATCCGAAATGCTGGCTATTATGCTCTTCGAAGTCTTCGAATTGAGAAATTTTTTGCCTTTTGGGGTCAGGACTTGAACACCTTCACAACACCCCTGGAGTGTGGACGAGAATTTCGAGTAAAATTGGATAAGGTACTATATGTAACCAGATCCAGGTACCTGAATGATGCTGCTGATCAGATTATGAAGGAGAATGCTCAGAAGTTCCAGATTGTAGCAATGGATAGATAATTATGAACAGGATGTCCTTGGACTAGTAAATTTTATCCATAGCATAAAAATTTGTTATTTGAAAATACAAAGTGTCTAGAAAATTCTTGTTCTAATGCATTAGTTGTGAAACCTTTTAGATTGATTGCTTTTCTGAATGCTGTGATAATTGTGGGATTTGCACTGTCATACTAACATTTGTTCCACACTTAACTGCCTATTGTCCCAACAGATATTTTGAAATCTAGGGTTTTTAAAAAAATTTAAGGCTAGTTTGTTTTATGACTGAATATTGTAAGAAGTATTTTATCTCTCCTGTTAAAGAGGTGCTCTTTGGAATACCCTTAACATTGTGAATGTGGCCCACGTAATGCATTGTGCTTTACCTCTACTATAAGTCTAAAGTCGTCACCAAAAAAAGGTTTAGAGTGTGGCATTGTAATGCATTGAGATCAAGGACTTCCCTTAATGTTGTTTTTCAAGACTAAATGATTGTGGACTCTACACCCTTCAGTTCTTTATGTTTTTTCTTTTCCAGGGAATGGATTTTCTTGGTCGGGATGCCCTGTTGCAGCAAAGGCAGAATGGAGTCTACAAACGCTTTACTATGTTCATCCTTGAAGACCATGATACAGACCTGGACCTCTGGCCCTGGTGGGGAGAGCCCATTTATCGGAATGGGCAGTATGTTGGCATGACCACCAGCAGTGCCTACAGCTACACTCTGGAGCGCCATGTCTGCCTTGGCTTTGTGCACAATTTTAATCAGGAGACTGGGGAGAAGCTAGTGGTGACCCCGGATTTCATTAACCGTGGGGAATATGAAATTGACATTGCAGGGCAACGCTTCCAGGCCAAGGCTAAGCTTTACCCCTTCAGCTCCCTCTTCACTTACAAACGACGGAAGGATGAGATAGAAATGAGTGACTTACAGGGAAAGTAACGTTGGTAGTGAAGCCTGCCACCTCCTTCCTCACACTAGCACTTCCCACTAGGATCATCTTGCCAGCTGCTTCCTCCTTCCCACATTGTTTCCTATTCTTTCTCTGCTTTTTAACTCTGAAGGTTATTTTCAAAACCTTGAAACTGTTTGAAACTTAGCCTACATTAACATTTTTTGCTTTGAAATTTTTTTTCATCTTTCCTTCTTTGACATCCAGTACCTCCTCCCTTTTCTTTCAGTCCCCTCCCCTCCCAGTCTTATGTTGGCAGATGGCACATGGTACACTTGACAGGCTGAACAGGAGTAAACATCCACTCAGCAGAAATAGTTGCACCATCATAGTTACTCTTTGAAGGGCAGCAGTCTGATTCCAAGTACTTTGCTCTATCCATTCTACCCACAAGCAAGAACAGCTGGTATTTACTGACCTTTACTTTGGAGTTAACTCTCCTTTCCGTCCTTGGGCATTCTACATACCACTTTGAGTGAAGTGGCCAGATACCATACCCATTAGGGCTACTTCCAGACAGTGGCTTGAGGAGATGCTCCTCTTAGGCATTTCATTGGGGACACTCTGATGGACATTTTCCTCATGTACACTGTGCAGAGAGGTCTGGTGCAATGACACACTGAGCAATAGAGCGTTTAGCTACCTCATTGGTGTGACCCTTGGCAAGGGTTTTATTGGAGCAGTGTCAGCGAGAGGCAGTCTCCAATTTGGTCTTCGGGTTCTCTTAAGGAGCACTTGCTCTTGTGGAACAATAAGGTGTTTGATCATTGGATCCTCCGGCTGAGAAAACCCTGCCTGTAACTTTGTGCTTCTTTGTCCTGCTCCTCTTTAGGTGAACAGCAGAAGGATGCGTTGCTCAGAGACCATCCCCATCAGTGATACATGTAAATTATGCTGTTTTTCTTTCTCTCCAAGGTCTAGTCCTCTTCTTGGTTTTCTTTTCTCCATGTGTCCTACACTTTCTTGTTCACTAGCTCAGCTTTACTTGGCCTATTTGTAAAGGGCTTATAAGCTTCTAATCCTTTGAGAGAAAATCAGCTGGAACGATCTATGTATGAGTCCAGTAGGTGTACCTTGTCAGCCATGCTGAGTAACAGCCATATGTTGGACCCACTTAGCTCCTTTGAAGAGGGAAGCATTCTCTCCAGTAACCCAGTTCATGTGGGCCTTGAGCCTGGCCTCCCATCCTCTTCTCCCTCTAGGAAGTTACTCCGTGACTCATGTGTTTTTCTTAATTCTACTTAACCTTACCCACTGTGATGGAAAATGAGTTTCCATTTTTTGGGGGGTTTTTTTGGTTCGGTTTGTCTCTAGAGACAAACGTTCTAAGGAAAAAAAGTGACTTTGCCCTTTGTTTTGATTGGAGTATTTCTGTGTTTATTTGACCCAGCAGTGAAAGTCCCAAATACTATGAATTGCTCTGAGATCTAGTCCCTTATTTTTTTTTCCTAGTTAAAGCTACTAAAACCCAGGAACAAAGAGCTAGTCCAGATTATTTGTGAACTTAAAAAGCTATGCTGCCCATATGAGCAAGGCCTTTGCTGCCATGCACCAGTGCCCAGGGTCTTCCCCTGCTCCCACCCCACTCCAAGCAGTATATACAAGGTCTTTCAGAACTTTAAAGAATTAAGGTTGACTTGCCTGTTGAATCTCCTTTTCCTTACTTTCCTTAACTTCTGGGTTGTTGAACTGTTATTTCCACACTCATGTGTCTAGGTCACCCCTTCTTTAATATCTTACACTTTTGGACCTAGGTCAGCTCATTTGGGGGTGGGGGGACTTGCTCATTTGTTAAAGAGGGAGAGTGTGGCTAATATTAGACCTAAAGGAGAAACTAATTTGTGATTTAGATGAGGAATTCTGCTTTTCTTGTCAGCTTTGCTGAGTGGGGTCTGTGGTCTCCTTGACAACTCTTTTATTTAGACTCTTTTACCTCATGTGTCTTTTGTTTTGAGTCCAAGCCTTGAGATTTCTGCCACGTTTAGCATTCCATGTAGTGCCCTTGGCTGAATCAGGCCAGGGGAAAGAGGAGGAGGAGAAGTATCTCCCAATCAGAGGACAAAGCAGCAAATAGAACCATGAAAGACTTCCAGCACCAGAGTCTGGGAGTTGGGAGGAAGGTCTGGAGGAGCAAACATGGGCAGAGCAGGTTTTCTGGAGTGATGTTCCAAAGGCCAGGCAGAGTGGGTTTGGTCTTGAAGATGTACCACCAGATGTGGGGAGGGTGCTTCTACTATTTGGGGATTTTGCACTAATCTGAGTTCTTCCTTTTTAAATAGAAATTTGGACTTTTCTGGATTTGTATGTACAAGTGTCTCTTTCCCCTGAGAGAAGCCAAGCCCCCTTCTCCCTCCACCCTTGTCAACCCCCCACCCCTTCCCAGCAGGGGCAGATAAAACTTAGCAGTTGCATCACTGCTTAAAAAAAGAAATAGAAAAGAGACAGCTTTGTAGTCTCAAAAGCATTCAGTTAAAAACTTATTTGGCTTTCTCAGTTTTTAGTTACTATTCTTCCTCAGATCCCTAGACAGGAGGAAGTATCCCTTCCTCACAGATGAGAAAACCCAAGGAGGGGAGAGACCAGTGTGGGCCAGCCAGGATTACAGTTACGCCCCCCCCCAATACTTTTGCCTCCCAGTTTGCTGTGTTTGTTTCTAATATCAAAACACTTTTCATTTGGAAGGGAGGTTCAGACTGCAGTTAATTGGCATCTCATCTGAAAAGAGACCTGGAGCTTCTGAGGACCAAAACAACATTATTCAATAATTTGGGGTTTTCCCTTTGTCTCAGTATAGAAAAGGCTTCTTACGAGTAAGATCTGAAATGTTTGTTCACTTTGGTTTCAGGTTTCCCTTGGAGCAGATTCAGGGCAAAGAGCAGCCAATTTGATCCATCTAAGGCCTTGCCTAAATTGCCCCATTAAAAGGAGATCTGGATCTCAGAAGCCTGAGATGCCCAAAGCAAAGTACTTTGCATGTTCTCGTGCTGAGCAATGTTTTTTCCTCCGTGGGGCATATGTAATCACATCATCTCATCCCAGCCATCCAGTCAGATTGCTCCTATCTTTTTGTCATTTGAGGGATTTTTGTGCTTCCTGTAGAGAAGGGATTTCAGCACAGCAACAACAGATTGAATTCAGCTAATGTTTTCTGAGGTTATCCTTCAGTTTGGAATGGTCATGTCATCCTTTTTATTCTTCCTCCTTGCAGATGTACCTTGTTCTCTTTTGTTTGGTCTTAGGTACAGAAAACATTTTGGTGTCATGGGCGCACTTACTATTGCATGTCTTCCATGAGCCTCACTGAAAAACAACTAATGAGGACTTGCCTTCCATTTGCGCCTGTGCATTTGGATCTGTTTTCTTGCTGTGGGGAAAGTCATTTGGCTTTGGGAATTGGAACTTCACTCAGAGGATATTGTTTGCTTGGCACATTACTCCCACTGTGTTAAGAGGCACTGAGGTCAAGGAACAGAAATATTTACTAGTGCAGAAAGCCTTGAAAAGTCAAAATACTTTAATAGAGGTGATTTTAATGGCTAATTTTATTTTAATGACTGATACCTTAATGACTAATCACAACCAAAGGATTGAATCTTGCTTGCTTCAGTAAATGAGTCTCTTAATGGAAGATTAAGGGTTTAAGGAAAACAAGTTGCTCATCTTTTCTGGATGGTTCAGCTGCCCTCAGTATCCCAGATTGTTGGCAGCAAATACAATACGATGACCATTAGAAACTCCTTGTTCCAGAAGGAGCCCAATCCTTAGTCACTCTCAGGAGAAAAGCCCGTTTTTGCATTAGTGCATCAGCTGGGACATAATTTGTATCTTGATATTTTCAGAGACACACGCAGTAATTTTGCAGTGGAAAAAATGCCCCAGAATTTAACAACAAATAAGGTGGTTAACACTAAAATGTTTCGTTAGAGTGTATTTGTCTTTTCTGGTACATGAAGAAAAAACAACAAACTTGAAAGTTGTCCTTTTGACCTGGACTGAGGTCTCTAGGCTAGTAGGGGTTTCTGCTACAGAAATGACTTCCACAAGCTGCAACGAGGATATAAAATTCATTGGAATCTGAAAGACTGTCGGAAAAAGCAGGGTTTCTGTGTCTCACAATGGGCAATTACATGTGGTCCTCTATTTATTATAAAATGACCTTTCAAGATTCATTATTCTGAAAATATCCCAGCTTTCTAGTATTTGGACATTACTAAGTCCTTTACTTTTTTTTTTTAATTTTATTGACTTGTTTGTTTACTTTTAGGTTACAAGATTCAGTTCCAGAGTCACTTGAGTTTCAGATTTTTCTCCCCTTCCTCACCACCCCCCACCCCTCATGGTGGTATACAATCATGTATAGGATCTGCAAACTCCTTCACATTGTACAATAGTCTGGTTGTATAGGTGTTATAGCCAATGGAGTGAACAATGAGAAGTCCTTTACTTCTTAAAGAAAATGTCATAATTACTGTATCAGACTGAAAGTAAGTTTTGCCCTTTTCTGGGCAGAAAACATGGGTTTAGTATCCTCCATAAGGCTTTCTAAACAAAACTGGAATTGTAACCTAATTCTCTGTATTTGCAGGTTTCTAGCACCCCACGCTCCCTTATCTTTTTCTCTTAAATGTTTTATAGTGGTCACAATTAGGGGAATGGTTTCTGTTTAATTGTCACTTTAAGACTGTTCCTTCCTAACTCTCACCCTTTTTTCCCTCTTAATACAAAAGATTCCAGAGACTTTTGTCCTTCCCCTACTCCCAACGATGACTAAATCATAAAGAAATTTGGCTTGCCTATTAAGGAATATCACTTTCGTTCATTCTGGGCAGGGGGCAGATAGGAAATAGTTGTGTTTATTCTTCAGCATCTTGTTCTTGTTGAATGCATAGTTTCTCAGGCACATTACTGAGAAACAAGAGACCTTGAACCTAGAGGGCAGTTATTACTGCGGCCCCAGTGCTAGCCAGGCTTCCTTGTACTGGCAGGTGAACTTTTGTGTCAGAACTGTATTAGGCTGAAAGAACAAGTAACATTTTGTTCTGTGATTTAATGACGTGATTCTGAAATTGGCACAACAGGCACCTTTTTTCAGAAGAGCAAAGCCAAGTAGTTTACATTTTGTAGCACCCAGACCTGTTGCTTTACTTGTCCCATCTTCTTTCAGAAAGAGAAATGAGTTTTTCCTTAAGTTAGACAGTTGGTTATGCTGGGCTTGGGAGCACAGCTGTTCTCCGGCACCGTCATTCTTAAGCACTTTGGCAGCTCCTTTAAGTGGCACAACAGTTAAAGGTGAATCTGTCAACAGTAGCCTCTTAGTACCAACTCTGCTCCTCCCAGAGCATTGAGAATGGGGCTCTCCAGCCAAGTAGAACCAGGTCAATTTTCTCAGTAGTAAGTAAAGCAAGGTATAGTTTTGGTTTTCCTTGGGCTGCCTCTTTACCTACTATAGTCCACAAAGAGACTCCAAAGAGGCCCAAGGGACAATTCTGTTGATGGCTAGTGTTGTTAATAGGGCTTCTGCCGTTAAAACAGCTCCCTCTCAATATCGGTGTCATGATATGGAGACTGCCATAGGCAGGAGAGCACTATGAAGCATATTTTCTGTCAGATGGCTTTAGAATAAACCCTCACCCCTCACCTATCATGTACCCCTGCAACCCCAGGATACATTGAGTTTTGAAATCTGCTGTCCATCCAGTTAGAAAACTCGGTAAATAATGAACCTGCGCTGTGTCTTCAGAACCCCAGCCATCACCACTTTGGGCCCTTGATTTAAGGTGCTAAAATCACTAGACTCCTTTCATGGATGATTTGCTTCCTCTGAGGAACTTTCTAAGAGGGCTGAACCCGTGGTCAGTCTTTGCTGACTTTTGTTCCATGGATCACCAGAGCTACCCTTGGTGTAGTTGGTCACGTTGGGCAAAATGAGACACACCTTCTTAGACAACTTTGCTTATCCTCTGTGAACGTAGCTTCATTTTTATTCTTCAGCCTTCTCCTGTCTCCTTGGGACAGGGCTGACACTGTTACAAGAACCGGCCAGTGTTTCCTCTACAGACAAGAACGAGAGCACAGAAAGCTTGAGCTCTCATTGCCATTTTCTAGTGCCTTACACCCATGGGGGAGGTGGCCAGCACAGAAACTCCGCTTCAGTCTGAGGCTCCATACACCTTCCTCCTCATAGCCATGCCTCTCCATAGCAGGAAGAAAAAATGCTTTCCACAGATGTGTTTGAATGAACATTGTTCTCAGAGCACAATTCATGCTTTTAACTAAATCCTTGGTCTATATAAAATGCCATTGTAATTATTGTAAAGTATTGTAACCCATTGTGTTTGTGCAGAGCACTTGAAGCTCAGCACTGCTTGTTGGGCTTAGGGTGACAACAGGATCCTGGAAACACAAGGCACTTTAAGCAAATTGGAATCCTCTTGGGCACTGATGGTGGGTGGCTGATGGTCACGCAGGATGGCCCCCTGTCCTCTGCCAGAGCTGGGTTAGCTGAGCGTTGTGCACTGTGTTTATATGGGATTGTATTTCAATGAAGATTTTCTGGTCTGTTCACATATCGTAACGTTTCTTTATGAATAAACAGGCGTTTAATTACCGTAGCTCTGGCATGTTGTGGAATGTTCTTTGTATGTAGCAGGGATTGTTCTCATGTCCTCCAGGCATGCTTATATATGACAATTCCATGTTTTTTGCTGTGTGTAGGAAGAACCACTATAAACATCCTGGCCTGATGCCTCATCCTACGAACGCTGCCGCCACCGCCCTCCCCCTCCCTGGGTTCTGAGAGAAGTGGAGCAGGAGGACTGTAGGGCCTCAGAGTCAGGAGAAGTCCTCCGTCTGAAGTCTGCCCTCTGTCACTGTGTGAGCGTGGACAAGGAACAGAACCCCCCTGAGGCTCAGGATTCTCCACTGTACAATGAGGATGAAAAATACCTACTTTAGAGGGATGTTGGAAGGATCTGACGAGATGTCGGAGTGCTTTGAAGCGCTGCAGAAACGCTAGTTGTTATTGGTCACGCCAGTGGGTGGCCAGGCTCTAGAAATTCCTGCGAAGTTAGGAAAGCATGCAGACCCCAAACCAATATCCTTTGGCCAAGGATGAACTACCTTCAGAGAGGCTCAGGAGTAAAATATTGGCCTCCAGAGAGTTTTATTTTTATTTTTACTGTAGAAACTTGGAATTGCCAACTAAGATATTAAAAGTTTATAATCGGCATTGATCATGGAAGTACCCAATCATAGAATCATGAGGTTTTTTTGGAATACATTTTTTAAAAAAATTTATTTGCTTTTAGTTTATAACTTTCAGTTCCACAATCCCTTGAGTTCCAAATTTTCGTACAGTCAGATACAGGTTCTACAAATACCTTCATATTAAACATTAGTCAGGTTGTAAAGAGGAATTACAACCAACGGGGCGAACAATGAGAAAGAAGGAACGGAACAAAAAGAGAAAGAGCAAGTAGTTTGCTTCAATCTGCATTCAGCTTCTAGTTCTTTCTCTGGATGTCAATAGCCCTTTCTATCCTGAGTCTTATGGAGTTGTCTTGTAACCTTGCATTGTTGAGAGGAGCCCAGTCTATCAAAGTCAGTCGTCATCAGATATGATGGGATTTTTTTTTTAATTCTTGAGAAAGGAAAGTGAAGAGTTTGAAACTGGTAAAGAAAGAATGGTGAATGATGTTCCATATAATGATGGCAAGATGAAAACAACCCCCCCAAAAAGGGAAAGGAGTCGATCGCTAGATCTTTCTTCAAGACTGCCTTTGAAGCAGCTTCTGCGAAGGGTCTGTTCTGGCAAGAGTCAGCTGTGGTCCTGTGTAGTGGAAGGTGTAACAAAAGAATGATGAATATCCCCAGGATGCCTGGATAGGCCCTAACCCCAGCACTGAATAAGTTCTCTTCCCCTCTGTAGTCCTCACTCTAGAATGCCAAGAATGGACTGAGGGACCTCCAAACTTCTAGCTTTAAAAGTCATCCCATGATCTAAACACTTGTGAGTGTTTTTGGCTTGAAAGAGCCTTAGGCATCATGCCGAGGTATTTCAGTGACTTACCTGTGTATTTATTGATTGGTGGAGAAAAAACAAAACTAGGCCCCATATTTTGGGAATTTACTTTGCAAAATCCTTAGGCAAAAGATGTGAGTGCCTTTCAGAGAAAATAAATTACTATGTCCGGAATTGCTGCCCATCTTTCAGTCAACCCGGCCTACTGATTGCAATAGTCCTAGGTCGAAATGACCTTCCAGCTATTTACACAAATAAGCCCTGCAAGATGTATGCTGGTAATAAACCTGCAAATCTTTACTGTCCTGGCCTTTTTCATGGTTCCCTGGGTCAATGTGAGGCTTGCTTTCTCTGGGATCTTCCAGGTTTAGAATTAGGCAAAACTACCAATATTAGACACCAGTGGATCACAGATGGAAGAAAGATGGAATCTTCTCATTCCCTTTGGAAACCAGCAGGTGGCACCATTTGCATGTAAATTGAGGGGACTAGAGCATGACCACCCTACTATTGCTGGGGAAAATGAGAAATCTGAACTAAGTCAACCCCGAGAGTCAATTTTCTGAGATATGGGGAGGATGTGGAAGCCCAGCTTGCTCTACCTAGGGAAGTGGTCTGGCCCATTAAAGAAGGCCTGTCCGACTGTACTAGAGGCACGCTTCTCTTTGGTTTTTTACCTTAATAGCCTTGAAAATGAGGATTGGCATTTAAAAAACCCTCCTTCCCCAAAGTTCCTGAATAGACATCATTAACATAGTATTATAGAAACTTCTGGAGCTGGAAACAAAATACAGAATCTTAGTGCTGGAAGAGACCTATAATTTTATTTATTTATTTTTAAATTGATTTGTTTATTTACTTTTAGTTTACAAGATTCAGTTCCATAATCTCTTGAGTTTCAAATTTTCTCCCCTCCCTCCACCCTTCCCACCATGGCAGCACGCAATCAAGTTTAGGATCTGTAAATACTTTCATATTGTACAATAGTCTGGTTGTACAGAAGGGTTGTAACCAATGGAGTGAACAATGGGAAAAAAAGAAACAAAACCAAACATGAAAAAGAATAATAGCATGTGTTGCTTCAGTCTCCATTTACACTCTGGTCTTTCTAGATCTTTCTCTGAGTGTAGATATCTCCTTCCATCCTGACACTTGTAGAGTTGTCTTATAACTTTGCATTGCTGAAAAGAGTCCACTTTATTAAGGTTGGTTGTCACACATGTGTCTGTGACTGTGAGGAAGTTTTGCCTGGTTCTGCTCTTCTCACTTAGCATCAGTTTGTATAAGCCTCTCTAGGTGAATATGAAGACTGTCTCCTCCCCATTTCTTATACAATAGTATTCCATTACATTCACATACCACAACTTGTTTAGCCATTCCCCAATTGATGGGCATCCCCTTAATTTCCAATTTTTTTGCCACCTCAAAGAGAGCTGCAATAAATATTGTTGTACATACGGGTCTTCCTCCCACTTCTATGATCTCTTTGGGATACAACCCCAGAAGTGGTATTACTGGGTCAAAGGGTATGCAATTATTTATAGCCCTTTGGGCATAGTTCCATATTGTTCTCCAGAGTAGAGACCTATAATTTTTTTTTGAGCTCAGAGTTGTAATAATTTATTTTTTTAAATTTGTTTTCTTGTTTATTCATTTTCATTGCATTTTTGAATTACAAATTTTCTCCCCGTCTAGCCCCTCCCCCAACCCTAAAGCAGCAGTCCCACTGTAAAGCCCCTCCCCTGCTCTGCTCTCTTACTTTCTGGTAGGGCAGGGAGGGTCTCCTTATCCCAGCCCCTATATATCTTAATTCTTAGTTGTAGGTATTGCAGAACTTTAAATTCTAGATTCAAGACCTATAATTTTAACAGCCATGGAACCCACTCCTGTGGCAGTTGAAAGTAGCTTTTTTCTAAAACAGTTGGCATTGCCTCAATATTTTGGGTTCCATGGTTGGCCCTTTAGATTCAGTTGTGCCCAGTAGGTGGTAGGGAAGGTGATTGAGGCAGACAGGTATATGCTGTGCACAAATACCCATGGGGCTCCCAGAGACTCCCAGCATAATAGTTGGAATTCTGTGATCAGTCAATATTTATTAAGAATCTACCATATATACTGTGTTAAGTACTGGGGATACAAGAGGAGGCAGAAGATAGTCCCTGACCCAAGGAGCTTATGATCCAGTGGTGAACAGAACACAAAACAAGTGATAGATAAGGATAAATAGGAAATAGTTAACAGGGGAGTGATTGGAATTAAAGAGGCTTAGGGAAGGCTTCTTGGAGGCATTATTTTATTGTCCTTCAGGAGGGTAATGTCTTGACTTACAGGTTAGTTGGATTTGAGAGAGGCAGAGCTGGCAGAAGTTAAAGAAAACTGTTGATGGCCCCAGGTAGTATTTTAGTTGGGATTTAAAAGATACCAGAGAGGTCAGCTGTTGGAGTGGAGGAGGGATGACATTCCCGGCATAGGGAAGAGCCAGAGAAAATCTCCAGAGCCAAGAGATGGATTGTCTTATTGGTGGAACAGCCTGGTGACCAGGGTCATTGGATACAAGAAAATATTTTGGGAGTAAGACTGGAAAGGTGAGAGGATTATGAAAAGCTTTGAAGGTCAGACAGAGCATTTTGTATGGGATCCTGGAGGCAATAGGGGGCCATTGGAATTTAGTGATTGGGGGGTGGGGCGATGACATGATCAGATCTGTGCTGTAAGACTTATGAAACTTCTCAGTATGAGGATAGGTGAAGGGAATACAAATGTACATATACATATACATACGCATATGTCTATATAGGAGGGTTTATATATGCATATGAACACATCTGAGTATGTGTATATATGTGTACACAGAGGGCACAGGATCAATTGAATAGGAAGGGACGATACTTTAAAAGGTGAAATTCTGAGGTGGGAGAGGATTAGAATGAGAAGAGACAGGGAGAGACAGAATAAGGTTAATTATCTCATGTAGAAAAGACAAAGGATAATTGTTAAAATGGAGGGGAAGGACAGGAAGGCAAAAGGGAAAGAGTCAATCTTACTCTCATTGAATTTGGCTTAGGGAAGGAATAACATAAACTCTAAATTGGGTATCTTGCCAGATAGGAGAATAGGGGCGAAGGGGATGAGAAGGGGGATAATGGAGGGGAGGGCAGATTTGGGGGGAGGGCTGTTAAAAGCAAATGCTTCTGTAAAGGGACACGGACAAAGTAGAGACTAGAACAAGGGGAGGGTGGGATAGAAAGGAGGGAAATATCATCAGTCTTTCACAATATGTCCATTGTGGAGATGTTCTTCATAACTACACATGTATGGCCTATATTGAATTGCTTGTCTTTCCAGTGAGGGTGCATGACAAGGGAGGAAGGGAAAGAATCTAGAATTTAAAGTTCTAAAATCATATGTTAAAAATATAGATATAGATATGTTATTATTATTATTTACACACAACTGGGAAATAAGATATACAGGTACTGGGATAGGAAGATCCATCTTGCTCTACCAGAAAGTCAGAGGGGTGATGGTGGAGGACATAGGAGAGAACAGATTGGGGAGGGGGTATAGAGTGGGATTTCTGTTTTGGGGAGGTGGGTAGGGGAAAGACAGGGAGAAAATTTGTAACTCAAAATCTTGTGGAAATCAATGAGGCAAACTAAAAATAAATAAAAGTTAATTTAAAAAAAAGAAAAAAGAAGAATAGCTCTTTGGTGACTGAATGGAGGATGGAGTGAGGAGAGACTTTGGCCAGGCAGACCCTCCAGCTGCTATTGTAATACTGCAGGTGGGAGGTAATGAGGGTTTGAACCAGAAGGTTGACAGTGTCAGAGGAGAGAAGATATATTTGAGAGATTTTTACAAAGTTGAGGCCTTGGCAACAGCTTGGATTTGAGGGATGAGAGACAGTGAGGAGTCAAGAGTGATTCCTAGGTTGTGAGTCTGGCGAACTGGGAGGATGGTGGTACCCTCAATGGTAATAGATAAGGTAGGAAGGGGAGGGGAAGATTTAGGGGGAAAGATAATGAGTTCTGTTTTGGACATATTGAGTTTAAGAGGTCAAGACAAATAAGGTCATTGATAATAAGAAAAGGCCATTGGATATGGCAATTAGGAGCTCACGAGTAACTTGGCAGAGAGCAGCAGTAGAATTATAGAATGGGAAACCATATTGTAAGGAGTGAAGAAGAGAGAGAGGAGAGGAAGTGGAAGAACCTCTTGTAGACAGCTTTTGTGAAGAGTTTAGTTACAAAGGGCAGAAGAGATAGAGGATGAACGTTAGCAGGGAAGGAAGGATCAAGTGAGGGCTTTTTCAGGATGGAGGAGACAAGGGCATGTTTGTAGTCAATAGGAAATGAGTCAGTAGAAAGGGAGAGATTGAAAATAAGTGAAAGTGATTAGAGATGCAAATCAAAACAACTCTGAGGTACCACATCACATCTATCACTTTAGCTAATATGACAAAAAAAAATGATATATGTTGGAGAAGATGTGGGAAAATTTAATACTAATGCATTGTTGGTGGAGTTGTGAACTGATCCAACCATTCTGAAGAGCAATTCGGAACTATGTCCAAAAAGCTATAAAAATGTGCATCTCCTTTGACCCAGCAATACCACTTCTAGGGCTGTATCCCAAAGAGATCATAAAAAAGGGAAAAGGACCCATATGTACAAAAATATTTATAGCAGCTCTTTTTGTGGTGGCAAAGAACTGGAAATTGAGGGGATAGCCATCCATTGGGGAATGGATGGACAAGTCGTGGTATATACATGTAATGGAATAGTATTGTTTCCTAAGAAATGACAAGCAGGTGGATTTCAGAAAAACCTGGAAAGACTTACATGAACTGATGCTGACTGAAGCGAACAGAACCAGGAGAACATTGTACACAGTAACAGCAATACTGTGCAGTGATCAACTGTGTTAGACTTGTCTTGGATCATTGTATTGCTGAGCAAAGATAAGTCTATCAAAGTCAGTCACTGCACACTGTGGTTGTTACTGTGCACAATGTTCTGTTCCGTAGTTCTTTCTCTGGACGTGGTTAGCATTTTCCATCAAGTGTATTTTAGCACTACAGAGTCTGAATGCAGAGCGAAGCTTCTCACTTTCACTTTTTTGTTTTTTCTTTCTCGTGGTTTTCCCCTTTTGTTCTGATTCTTCTTTCACAACATGACTCATGTGCAATCAGTTTAACATGATCTTACGTGTATAGCCTGTATTAGATTGTTTGCTGTCTTGGGGAGGGAGGAAGAAGGGAGAGAGGGTTAGGGTGAAGGAGGGAGAAAAATTTGTAACACAAAATTATAACAAAGAAGTGAACGTTGAAAACTATCTTTACATATAATTAGATAAACACTATGATACAAAACAAGGTAAGAGAGAGTGAGAATGACAGAAGGGGAGGAGACATGAGGTCACTTGTCCAGTAGAGGGGTTAGCCTTACTCAGGAACAAGGTCACTCATCATGTGAGAAAGGGATGAAGGAGCGAGGGACAGAAAATGCCTGAGTGATAGGAGATGAAGGAGCTCATCACCAATGGTTTCAATTTTTTCCTGTAAAATATGAAGAAAGGTTCATACCTGAGAGAGTGGGGATACAGGGAGCCACTGAGGGTTTGAGGAGGAATACGATGGTTCAGAGGAGCTGCTATGGAGATGGAGAGTCAGGTAATTAAGGAGGTATAGGAGGATTGCTGAGTAGTAGAGAGGGCCCAGTTGAGGTCATATAACCTTAAATTCATGGGTTAGGGCTTTTCCCCACCTTTGTTCAGGTGTGTGTGTGTGTGTGTGTGTGTGTGTGTGTGTGTGTGTGTGTGTGTGTGTGTGTGTGTGTGTGTGTGTGTGTGTGTGTGTAGTAGTAGTAGTAGGTCAGAAGGTGGTCAGGGCAGAAGCATAACCTCAGCCTCTTTCTAGCTACCACCCAAGGTGTTCCTGAAAGTAGGATTTGTTGCCAGTTTAATCATGGGAAGAGCAGAGGTAAATGAGCTGTAATTTGAAGGAGATGAGATTTTCCTGTGCTAGGGTGGATCCCTCTTTCATAGCCCTGCGAGGGACCCCCCTGCATCTGTGTACCGTCTGACTTTCTAGGGTACAGAGTGTTTTCTTTTCTGTTACCCCCGGGCAGCTGCCTGCTGTGGTCTCTGAGTTGTCTTCACTAGGAGAGCTGGTGAAACCCCCTCTCTTTCTTCCTGTAAGTCTGAGATGACCAAGACACAAAGCAGCTATACAGGGGTGAACTGGACCTGTCTCCTGAATCCCGGTTTGGCTCAGACATCTCAGGAACTGAGGCTTAACTTGCTCTGGCACTCGGCCCTCCTCTGGCTGGGCACCAAGAGATGCTGGATGCTGCCAGATTTAGGGATCAAGAGAAGCCACCCTCCTACGTGGTCAGTGAATGAGGCTTGCTGTTTGTTGAGCCCAGGAAGGTTTTTGCCCCAGTAGCAGATCCTACCTTTGCAACAGTCTTCATCTTTCTCCTACCTCCCACTACCCAAGTGGCTTAACTATTTTATCTTAGCCAAGGCATGGTTGAGGGGGACCCAAATGTCGTCTCCACCCTCTAGAGGGCCTGGTTAGAAAAAAAAGGACCATTTCCCAAAGCCCTTTCGTTCCCACCCAAACCAGCCTAACTCCTTTCAAATCTTCTCTCTCTCCCTTTCTGTTTCCCCAACAAGTCCCTAGAGTAGTTGACAATAAGATCAGGGGTGACAAAAGACCAAGCAGCATTCCCAAAATATATGGAGAAGAGAAGAGATTTTGAAGTGACCCACAGAATGAACAATGTATAATGTCTTTCTTCTATGATCAAATAAGGGTTATCTGTAATCAAATAAATTTATATTGTTGTTCAGTTGTGGCCAACCTTTTATGCCCCTCCTTTACAAAGTTGCCAAATTGATATTTCTAAAATTCTAAAGTCAAATCCGTTCTTTTTAGACAACGCTGACCTTTTTGAACGCTCATATACTCTTATCTATATCAGTACTGTAGCTAATAGGAAAGGTATGGATTTTGCATCCCTAAAATGCTAGTGTCCAGCTGATAAATTAGACTGATATCCTTAAGAATGTCCAGTCTTTAGGACAAAGTTTGCCTGCTTGCCTAGAAATCCCAAACAATCCATCTTAGACACTGAATCCTTTTTGCTGGAAGCACCACACTTGTTCAGGGCTTAATTGGTCCTGAATTAGTTGGCCTTAATTAGTTGGGCCTACTTGTCCTATTGTTGAGTGAGGTTCAGATTGCATGGCCATTATCCTTGGAGTGGCGTGGATCCATTCAGAAATTCCAGGTGCCCATTGGTAAGGGGATCTAGAAGAAAATTCCCTAGAATTCCAAGGAGATTAACTATGATCCGAGAATCCCTAAAAGGATTTGAGTGTGTCCTTCGAGGAAAAAAAAACAGCCAGAAATTTTGTTTGGACTTTCACTTGGATTTCCTATATATTTTTGAGATCTCTGGAGAAAATTGGGGTACACCTATATTGTTTCAGGGACCCAGAGGAATTTTAGAGCATTAACCCTGTACTGTGAGTTTGAGAGTCCAGAGCAACCAGGGGCCCCCTCTTAATACAAGGCTTTTTTTTTTTTTTTTTTTGCTTTTTGGAGGGCAGTTGGGGTTAAGTGACTTGCCCAAGGTCACATAGCTAGTTTTTTGTGTTAAGTGTCTGAGGCCGGATTTGAACTCAGGTACTCCTGACTCCAGGGCCGGTGCTCTATTCACTGCGCCGCCTAGTCGCCCCAATACAAGGCTTCTTAACCATTTTTGTGCCGTAAGCTCTCTTGGCTCTCTGAGGACTACGGTCCCCTTCTCAGAATAATGTTTAACATATAAAACACATACCATTATAAAGAAAGCCAATTATATTGAAATGTAGTTGTCAAGATGTGTTTTAGAAACAAGTTCAGCTGAAGAATTCTTGCTTTTGTGGAATAGAGAAAGGGTGAGGGAGGAGTCCCAGCTCCTCCCCCTCACTCTCATTCCCCAAGAGCGACAGTCAAATTCATTTGGTTTCCCACCTGAGGATGAGGAGGTGACTCCTAGGGGAAATCTGGCTCCCTTACTAGCCTGTGGACAGAATTTCACTGATCTGGGGAGCCCTCTATGGAGTAGGTTTTCCTTAGGAAATAGGAAGCTCATTTCTTTTGAACTTGATTAGTTATTAAATCCAGCCTGTTTTGGGCATGGGGGTTGAGGGGTGGGTCAAGAGTAGAAAGGCCCCTTTTGAGGGAAAAGGAGAGGATGAAGTATTCTAGTGCTCCCCAGATCCAGTGCTGGTTTTGTGGTAGAACTTAGTGCCAGATGGAGATCAGAGTGGAGGAAGAGGGCAAGGGTGAGGACCCCAGCACCACCTGGAGTCAGGGGACACTTCTGGCTACATGAGCAGCAAGCTAAGATTGTTTGATTTCTTATCTGAAGGAAATGGTGGTGATTTCCATTTGAGGCAGATTTAGGAAGGCAAATTCACAGCTCTACAAGGAACCCAGCAAAGAAGCAACAGAGGAGGGGAGGACTCAGTGAGAGGAAGAAGAGAATTAACTGAGTTCCTCACAAAGAAGAGAACAGGGTTCCCAGAAACCAGGAGGTGTGAGTTACCCCCTTTACTATATCATATGGCTCTAAAATTAAACCCTCTTTACCTGTGTTTCTGTAGGTGCTTATAGGAGAGACTTCTTCCCTCCCTCCCTCTCTTCCTCCCTCCCTCCCTCCCTTCCTTCCTTCCTTCCTTTCTTCCTTCCTTCCTTCCTTCCTCCCTCCTTTCCTTTCCTTCCTTCCTTCCTCCCTCCCTTCCTTCCTTCCTTCCTCCCTCCCTCCCTTCCTTCCTTCCTTTCTCCCTCCTCCCCTTCCTCCTTCCCTTCCTTTCTTCCTTCCTTCCCTCTTTCCTTCCTCTCCATACTTCTTCCTTGTTCAGTCTTTCATATCAGTTCTCCATGCATTCTACATTCCACTCAGTCTGTCCTGCCGGTTGCTTTCCGTACCTACTGGTCCATTTCTCACCTTTGTGAGAGATCCTCCATGTCTAGACGGTGCTTTTTTCTCTCTTCCATCTCAGAATCCCCCACTTTCTTCCGAGCCCAGCTCAGGTGATACCTCCTACCAGCTCTTTCCCTTTGGAAACTGCCCTGTATTATTTTTCACATGCTTTTTATTTGTTTGTATACATATTACGTCTTCCCAACAAAATGCAAGTTCTTAGGGAATCAGGATATTTTCATTTTTGCCTTTGCATTACCAGTGGGCAGCTCTTAGTAGGCTTTTAATAAATACTTGCTGATTGGTTGACAAGGATGATCCTTCTACAAGCTAAGGAGTTGATCTTGACCAACTTTGATGTCCAGAGTCATTAAGGAAGGGACTCCCATCCAAAAGTTAGAGTCTCGGGGAAGACTTGCTTTTCACTCTTTTTCTCCCCTCCCCACTCTTTAAAAAACAAAAGTGATGCCTGATGGCGGGTATCCTAATAGAGATATTTTATAGTAGCCTCTTCCCAGCATGAGCCAGTGTAGAATGAGTCTTGGCCTGGGACTCAGGACACTTCTGTTCTAATCCTAAACTGACCACTAAGTAGCAACATGGGCAAATCACTTCACCTCTCGTTTTCTCTTCTGTAAAAATCAGACATCTGGCTAAGATGATCTCTGAGCTACCTTCCAGTCCTAACAGTGTCTACTTCCCCTTCCCTCCCAGGAGCCCCAGAGGCCTTGTGGGGGCTGGCAGGAGAGGCCAGCTGGACCATGCAAGCGCTGCAGTTCTTGGGTCCAGGCCCTTGGAACGGTTTACTGCTCCATAAGGCAGCCTTTGTGACTCATGCTCCCCCTCCCCTTGCTTCACCCCTGCTGCTCACATCTTCCTTTCTAGGTGGACAAGGGCAGCTCTGTGTGAAAGGTAGAACTGAGCAGGGTTGAAGCGAAGGTGAAGGAGGTTATGCTTATTACAGTCAGAGCAAGGAGCTGAGCCGACTGCCACAGGGGAACAACTGTAGGAGTTCTAGGTGGCGACCGACCCCAGATGGGCTGCAGCTGTAGGATCATAGGAGCTGGGAGGGACCTTTGAGTTTGTCTTATCCAATGGTTTAATTTTTTGCCTCAATGGTTTGTTTGCCTAAACTGCCAAGCATTCAAACTCTACTCCAAAAAGCACAGCTCCAATGGACTGGCCGTATTGTTCACATGCCAAATACACACTTGCCAAAAAGATCGTTTTATGGAGAACTCACATAAGGCAAACGCTTATATGGAGGTTAGAAGAGATACAGGGGCACTCTCAAGGTCTCTCTTAAGAACTTTGGAATTGATGTGTGACGTGGGAGACACTGGCACAGGACCACCCAACATGGCATGCCCTCATCAAGGAAGGCTCTGTGCTTTATGGGCAAAGCAGAATTGAAGCAGCTTAAATGAAATGGGAGATGCCCAGATTTAGGGAACCCACCCCAAATGTTCACATGGACTGTGCCCAACCTCTGAACTCCTATTGGTCTGATCAGACACAGTCCGATACGTTGTAACTTGACTCTAACATAGTGATACCATTTTGGTCCTCTTGGAGAATGAATAACACCAACCAACCAACCAACTGATTTGCCCAAAGTCAAACAGAAGTTTATTTCTTCTCCCTAATATGATTTGTCTACAGCTATTCTCAACACTAGTCATCACTTAGGACCTACTTATTCTAATTCTTCCCTTCTTTCAGCCCCCTGAAAGTCCTACCCCTGGACTGGGTGGGGATCTTTAAAAAGTGCTGATTTTAGTGATGTGTGTTGCTGACTATCTGTATTTTCCATCCCCCTAAATATTTTCATTTCTCTCCGTTTTTCCATATCCCGTAACTTAATGGGCTATAGTCTAATCCTGGGTGAATCAAACTCCCTCTTCTACTCTAAAACCTGGGCTGATGTTTAGGAAGGGAATGTCATCTTCTTCCCCCAGCCTCCAACCTAGTCAGGGTTTAAATGTTGGATTTTCTCCATGGGTGTCTCATGATTGTCATTCTTGTCTATTTTGGCATTGTGTTGCATTTTATAATGAACTACTACTTTGTGTTCTACCATAATTGCTTCTTCTGTGTTAGATTACAAAATGAAGTATTTTAAAGTATTGGACACTTTGGAGACATTTAATAAATATTTACTAAATTAGATTGATTTGTTAAACAAGGAGAGGCTATTGGTTGGCAGGAAGAGTAATGAACTTGGAAAATCTACTTATCCAGAACTAACCTCTCTGCTGACCTCCAGTCTCAATCTCCAACTGCCTATTAGACATCTTGCACTGGATGTACACCATGGGCATTTTAAATTCAACATGTCTAAAACTGAACTTATGCTCTTTCTTTGTGAACCCTCCCCTCTTCCAGACTTCTCTGTTAGTGTCCAGGGCCCCACCATTCTCCCAGGTTCACAGCCTAGGGATCCTCCTCTTCTCCTCACTCTCTCACCTCCCCCCATCCAAGCTGTTACCAACTTGACATTGCTCCTCCTCCAGCGCAGACCCTCCCCACCTCATTATTGCCACAGCTGTTGGTGAGTCTGCCTGCATCAGGCTTCTCCCCCCCCACCCCTTTCCAGTTTTATTACACCTTACATCCTTTTCTATTCAGGGTTGATGGTCTCTTTGTTGTGATTTGAACAAGACCCTCCATCTCTTGATCTGGGCATGTTCTCACACTTTCCCCCTTCATCTCCTGGCTTGCTTCATTTCCTTCAAGTCCCATCTAAAATCCTACCTTCTACAGGACACCTTTCCCAGTCCCTCTTCATTCCAGTGCCTTTCTTCCCTTGCTCAGAGTTTCCTCTTTGTTCCTTCTACAGCTCAGTTTGGACATGGCTATTTGCATGCTGTCTCCTGTTAGATCGAGAGCTCCTGGGGGGCAAGGACTGTCTTTTGTCTTTCCTTCTATCCCCAGCACTTGTATCCCCCACCCTTAACACACAGCATCTACACTGCAGGTAGGCATGGTAAAGAGAGCTTGGGGCTTGAATTCGGGGAGACCCGAGTTCAAATACGACCTCAGATGCATCTTAGCTGTGGCTGTCACTTAACCTCTGTCTGCCTCTGTTTCTTCATTTGCATTCTCATGGGATTTTGTGGAGATCTGATGAAATAATATTTGTAAAAATATTACATTTTATAAATATTTGTTGTTGTTCAGTCATTTTCCAGTCCTGTCTGACTCTTCTTTTCTTTTTCAATGATTTTTCCTGTTTTCCACAGTTAAGTGACTTTCCCAGGGTCACACAGCTGGCTAAGTGTCAAGTGTCTGAGGTGGGATTAGAACTCAGGTTTTCTTGAATCCAGGGCTGGCGCTCTACCCACGGTGCCACATGGCTGCCCCTTTGTCTGACTCTTCTTGACCCTATTTGGGATTTTCTTGGTGAAAACACTGGAGTGGTTTGCCATTCCCTTCTCCGGCATCATAAATATTACCTCTCCCATCCATCCTCTTAAAGTGCAGGTCTGACCATGTCTCTGCCTGCTTGGGAAGCTTTTTAAAATGGTTCTCTATGGCTTCTAGTATAAAATATTGACTCTTCTGTTGGCATGTAGAACCATCTACAGCCTGGTGTTGCCCTCTGTTCCCAAGCTGATTACGTATTAGTCACCATCATGCACCAGACTCTGTCTTCTCTCTCCATTTCTTAGCTAAGCAGCTCCTTGTCCCTTGGAACAGCTCCTTACCACCATCTTGTAGAATCTCTGGCTTATTAACTGTGACTACCATTTAATTTCTGTTTGCCTCAATTTCCCCAACTGTAAAATGGAGATAAAAATAATTGCATTGTGGTGATCAATGAGATAATATTTAAAAAATATTACATATTATAAATATTTGGCCTTAGAAGGTCCTTCTTGATACCCCCATATACCTTATGTTCCCCCATTATCTTTCTAATTTTTCTACTACTTTCTAGAAATTTTATATTGTGCTTGCTGTGAATGTATTTTTTAAATTAAATTTAGTTTCTGTTTGTTTTCTTGTTTACATTATTCATTTTCATTACATTTTTGAATAACACATTTTCTCCCCGTCTTGCCCCTGCCCCAAACCCAAGACAGCAATCCCACTGTAAAGGCCCTCCCCTGCTCTTCTCTCTTATTTTCTGGTAGGGCAGGGAGGGTCTCTCTAGCCCAGCCCCTGTATATCTTAATTCCCAGTTGCAGAACTTTAAATTCTAGATTCTTTCGATCCCTCCCCTGTCACCCACCGCCACTGGAAGGACACTCAGTTCAATACAGGCTATGGATGTGTGACTATACAGGACATCTTCATAGTGGACACACCGTGACAGTGATAGTCTGTCTCTCCTATCCCTCCCCGCCCCCCTTGTTCCATTCTCTACCCTGTCCCTTTCCCTTTACTGAAGTGTATGCTTCTAGCATCCCTCCCCCAGACCCTGCCCTCCCCTCCGTCATCCCTCCTCTCATCCCCATGCCCCCTACTCTCCTGTGTGGCATGATGCCCAGTTTAGAGTTTATGCCATTTCTTCCCTAAGCCAAATTCAATGAAAGTAATTCAGAGTAATATTTATCTCTTGCCTCTTCTCTATGGGATGATTAATCCCATGTTGTCTCTCCCT
>CM053595.1:288518999-288571477 GCA_028646575.1 Pseudocheirus occidentalis
TGTCCTCTGACTCTCCAAGTCTCTCCTTCCGTGGAGGAGGCTCCCTTGTCCTCTGGGGCATGTTTGGCCATCCTCACCTTGACACAAGCCACCAGCACGCATCTGGAAGCCGATGTCACAGCTGCATTGCCGGGCACCCTGCCCATTCTCAGCACAGCGGGGCTGGCGGCTGAAGGACGAGTTGCTCAGAGACACCCAGTCTGTGAGGAGTTGGGGCAGAAGAGGTCACAGTCAGACAGAGAGGGAAACCTCCCTAGGGACCCTTGCTCTGTATGGCTAAGTACGATGCCCAAGGGGTACGGGCCCCTGGGAAAAGGGTGCACCAAGGCCCCCAGATTCAAGTTCTCTCTCAAGCCACCTAGGTCTTTCTAGTTGGATGGTCAAAGTCCCCAGAGGGAGGTGCTGAGGGTCAGAAAGTTCAGCAGGGGGATGGTGTAGGAACACGGGGTGCTGTGAGTCAAGACAGATTCTGGAGATTCAGGTAAAGGGTATGTGCGCCCGTGTAAGATATGTTTGTTCCCAGGGGCTCATGGAGGGCATGATTAGATGCCCAGGCTCCTTCAGGCCAGAGTTCTGTGCGGTAACTTCTTAGGATCCCCTGTGGTGTTTAGCACCAGAACAGGCACGGAAGAAACCCTCAACTGATCCCTGTTTGATGGCTAAATATAGGAGAATCCCTTTCTGGCTCTGCCTGCAACCCCCATGCTTCCTCAGCTCTCCCTCCAATGGCCCATTGTGGGGCCTGTTTTCTCTCTTGCCCCAGCCTGGGTATTAATAACAGCATTGCCTTGAGGAGAAGCTGCTTCTTGTCCCCTCTTGGAGGGGTGAAAGTGAGCTGGTTCCCTAGGTATAGTCTCATAGGTGCAGGGGAGGTGGGAGCACTCACAGGAGGTGGCTGGGGTCTGGCAGTTGCTTCCAGTCCAGCCACTTGGGCAGAGGCAGATGTATCGCTGTATGTCATCCACACAGGTGCCCCCATTGGTACAGGGTTGGCTGGCACAGTCATCGATACCTGGGAGCCAGGAGGGAGAGGGGAGCCTTCATCTCATGCCCAGTCCTGACTCAGAGAGCAGTCAGTATACCCCCGCCCTCCAGATTGATCCCTGAAGTTTGATTTGGCTTTGGGATAGTCCAGTAGTAAGGACCTGGAAAGGAGGGATCTGTGCCTGGTGCCTGGGGGTCGGGGAGGGGATGTGATCATTTGGAACCCATTCACTGGGGTCAAACCAAGAGCCCGGATAAGATCCAGCATTTAAGGCTGGGAGCCTATGCTCCCTTCATAGATCAAACATTCTCCAGTATCCATTTGCCCTGTGGTGACCCCTTCCACCACCCTCCAGCGCACTTGCCCACCCCTCATTGCTGTGAATACATTACTCTTGCAAAAGGGCTGCTGCCCGCTCCACGTTTGGTTCTCCTGACACAGCCGAGTCTCAGAGCCTACCAGCTGGAAGCCGGTATCACACAGGAAATGCACCTCATGTCCTATGCCCACTTTCCTCCCCAGCTTCCTGCCGTGGGTTGGCATCACCAGGTGGGGGCATGTCTCTGGGGCAAGGGGAAAATTTTTTAAAAAATCACATTCATGCAATGCTTTATTGCCGATGCTTCTCCCAGCAACCTAATGGGACAAAATGGAGGCACTTACCTGGGATCCCACAGTTAGGATTCAAACCCAAGAGACAGCTTAAAATTCAGAAATGGCTCTGCTAGTTTGGAGAGGCTGTTAATACATTTCCTGTCCAAACTTAGTTTCACCTTGCCCTTACAGAAGATGCTTGGTCACAAAGGGCCAAGGGCTGAGGGCCCAGGTTTGGAGCCCACTTTAGACACTTGCTAATTGCGTGACCCTAGGCCAGTCACATACCCTTTCTAGGGCACAGTTCATTATCTGTAAAATGGGGGGGAGCTGACTCATTGACTTTGAAGGACCCTCCTAGCTCCAATGTTGTGATTCCTCTGGCAAAGCATATGGGGGAGTGTGTGTGTGTGCTAGTGTGTGCATGGGGGTGGGGACAGGAGAGGGGCCTAGTTACAGGCAGAGGGGGAGGAGATCTTTATTTTTTCAGTGTTAAAAGTTATTGTTAGTGGAAAATCGGAACATAATGGAAGCGTACTGTGTGGTCTCAGCTATCAATGTCTATGGGAAGCTTGTCTGGCCAAATCAGAGGATCATGGGATTTCAAAATTGTAAATGACCTTAACAGTTATCCAAGCCAGCTCCCTCCTCCTCCCATTTTAGATGATGAGACTGAGGTCCAAAGATCAGAAGTGACTTCCCCAAGGTCACACATCCAGGCACTTCTAGTCAACTTCTGCACCCCAACAACCCCACTGATGCCCAAAAGACTTAGTTCCATGTGGATGGTTTAGACCAAAAAAGTACCTTTCAGGACCTGATACCAGAGCAGCTGGGGTGGGCCCACCCAGCCTCCAGCACCAGCCAGGGCTCCCAATCCATCCCAGAAACCAAAGGCTTTCACAGATCATCCCTGAGGCGGCAGGCCCAGCAGGACTCCTGGACAGGGCCAAGCCTCCTTACCATTCCTCCGCGTGGCCTGTTTGTGGACATTCCCCTGGAGCATGGTGAGCTGCTTCCGAAGGCTGCGCAGGCCCTGCAGCTGGGCAGCTTCCTGGGTGGACAGCAGCTTCTGCATCTGGCGGATGGTAGCGAGCACAGATCGCTTGCTCAGGCAGCCCTGGAGGAGGGAAGGTAGGAGGAGGGACACAAAAGACCCCTCTGGGCAGAACCGTAGGCACCGAGAGGAGGGCTGTGGAGGTCTCTGAGGGAGAGCCTGCTCTTCTGGGCCAAGGCAGTGCTGGCAACTCAGAGGGGTCCAGGGCTCCCCCTTAACGGGACAAAACCCTACCTCTTTGCTCCTGGCTTTCCCCTAAACCCCTTCCTTCCCAGAGCTCCCCAGCCTGGCCCCTCTTCTCAGCCTTCTGCCCAGGTCAGAGGATCTAAAGAGACCTTCACAGTCATGAGATGCCACAGTGTGTAGAATGCTGGACCTGGAGTCTAGAAGATCTGAGTTCAAATCCAGCCTCAGACTCTAACTAGGTGTATATCTCTTGACGAGTCACTTAACCTCTATCTGCCTCAATTTATCTGTAAAATGGGCTTCTCTGACTCCAAGTTCCTTCAACCAATAGCATGGTAGCATGACCCAGCCCCCCTCTATTCTGGTTAACCTCCTCTGGACACACAGCCACCTGGGAAGACTTTCAGTGACATCCACAGCTTTCCTAAATGTGCCACTGAGGGCCAGCTTCTCCAGTTGTATCCTCCAGAGCAGAGGACAACAGACACTGTTGACTCACATTGGGCCTCTGGAGAGGATCTCTGTAGTGTAGTGGAGAGAGCACTTGGGACTTGGGACTCAAGGAGATCTGAGTTTGAATGCTGCCCCAGACACTCCCTAGCTGTGTGGCCTTGAGCAAGTCATTTAAACTCTCCTATTTTGATTTTCCTTATCTGTGAAATGGGGATAATCATTGCACCTCCCTCATAGGGTCATCTTAGGATCAGTGTATAAAATAATATATTCATTTTATATATAATGTATAAAATGCTTTGCAAGTTTTAAGGTGCCCTATAAAAGCTGGATATTATTATTGTAAAAAAGGGATAAACATGTGAACGTCCGCTTAACCTTTTCAGGACAAAAGGTGTCAGAGACAAGTGGAAAAGAGCCTGATCACATGCAAGAAACGTGGATACCAGGTTTGATTCTTCACGTTGACCTCTTGGTGCCTTGACTTCACTGTTTGGGAAATGGGCATTCTCATCTTCCAGCTCCAGAGGCGTATCTTTGGGTGGGCTCTGCCTAGAGGCTGCTGCCCGATTGCTCCCCAAGGGGAGGATTGACAAGGAGAAGTCTTGGGGTAAAGTGAGTAAAGGGACTCCCCTTACCTGCCCGTCACTGAGAGGGGCCTGCAGGAGGCACAGGGCCATGAGAAACAGCAACCCAACCATCCTGGTGTCTGGGGAGGTCTGATGGGTCAGAGCCGATGTCTAGGTAGCCTGGAGGAGAGAAAGGAGAACACCCAGGCCCAGAACTGTGGGCTGGTGGGAGCCTTCTCCCAGAACTCTGGCTGCCCCTTACTGACAGGGAGTTTGGGGGTGGGTGGGGTGAGGAGCCTAGCCAACCTGGAATCCTCTCCCCAGGACTAGTCAGAGCAGCTTTCTGAATATCTGTGGTGAGGAGATGGTCCCTGGCTTCAGAGCACTTCCCTCAGGGATGGCTGAAATCCACCACCCTCTCCTAGTGCTGGCAAGTGTTTCCTTCTGCCTCCTGGAGGCATCCCCTCTGGGGTGTCCTTGGCCAGTCTCCAAAATGGGCATCTTCCAGCCCTCCCCGAACATTCATCCTGCCTGGCTCCAGTCTCCTGGGGTCTAATTAGGTGTCTCCCTCAGGCTGGGCTTCCCCAGGACCAGAGCCTCGGAGTACATTCATTTCACACATAAGATGTCCAAGATTTCCAGGCTCTCCTCCTCCCCCAAGATCCCTCCCTCTCCCAAACAACTTACTGTGGTGAACCAGGCTATATCCTGCCTGGGGGCACAGCTATGACCTGGGGTGCCTGGGTGCTGTCCCCTCCTGCTGGCTGTTTGGTCCTTTGGTCTGCTCTGAAAGATATTGCCACCTCTCTCTGACTTTCCAACTTGAGGGGGCGGGGCTGAGGAGGGGCTGCTGCCTTCCCCCTCCAGGGCCCCCCCACCTACCACCAGAGATCTGCCTTTAAGGGAGGGGCTTGTGGGCAGGCCAGACTCAAAGGGGCCAGGGAACCTTCTGTACTCTGTGTGTGTGTGTGTGTGTGTGTGTGTGTGTGTGTGTGTGTGTTTATGCCTGCTCAGGAAGGGGGACCCTGAATTTTCTCCCCCACCATCCCAGAAACTTGTCCTCTCCTTCTTCTTGCCTGCATTGAGGGAGAAGGTGAGACAGAGAGCAGCAAACCCACAGGCCTGTTTGGATTACAGGCCTCTCTCCCTGAGTCCTTGGCCTGGCACCAGGCCCTTGCTCCTGTGGCTGTGAAGATGGAGAAGGGCAAGAGGGATCTTGGAGGCTGCTCTCATCCATCAGCACATGCTCATGGAGTCCTACTATGTGCAGCACTCTCGACCACCCTCTGGAGAATATGAAGGAAAATGAGAATTTGGGGAACCCTGAGAGCTAACAACATTCAAGACAGGGTGTGCTGAGTGACTGAGGAGCAGACTGAGAGCGCAGAGAAGGAAGAAAATGAGAATCCCCCATGCACCCCTAAAAGGTGGAGCCCAAGGAGGTGGGGCTGGTGGGGGACTAGTGGGGGTTATGGAACCCTTCCGCTCCCTCTGCCAGCAGGGCAGTGCCATGGACTGTCCATAGAGGCTTTTGATGGAAGCTGCTCCTTGGGAGGCTAGCGTGGAACATTCCTATGTTGGGAAGAAAACCTGAGGGGAATTCCAAAAGAATGAGGAATCTTGGAATGCCTCTAAGGTCCTATTGCCATGGCTGGTTTTTGGCTAGACTCTCCATCTCCCAGCTATCAGGCCAGAGTTCTTTCCTCCACTGGCCAGGACAGAGACTACCCCAAAACATCTTCCTGATGTGGAGTCTTACCATGTCCCTCCCTTCCCTACCTGGAGGGTAATTAGGGGCTGAGCATACACAGAATAAACCAATTCCTGCTCTCAGTTAGGCTGCCCAGTGGTTCTGTGGATTTGCACAGTCAGGAAGGACCCACATTCAAAGCCTACCTCAAACACCCGTTAGCAATGTGACCCCAGCCAGGGGACTCCCCCTATCTTAGCTGCTCCTCTATTAGCCCGTACCCCCAGTGCCGTGATCTTCCAATGAGATAAGTATGTAATATTCTCCTGCAGACCTCGACATCCTATTAGTATTATGATCAGGGAGGACAGTATGTACCTTTATAGGGATGCAAAAATGTGCAGAAGGTGATGAAGCTTCACCAGAGAGGAAGCTCTGGTGTCATCTTGCCCCCTTCCGCCCTTTGACTTTTATGCGTTATCCCAGTTCTGGCCTCTGCTCCCCCTCCCCATCTCTTCTGTATGTATCATGTATTTATTCAGTTGCTTATGGGCTGTATGGTTGATTAAACTGTAAGATCCTTGAAGGCAGGGCCTGTTTTTGCTTTTCTCTGTAGTCTCAGAACTTAGCCCAGTGCTTAGTTAATAAATGCTTGTTAACTGGCTGAATGACTGAGGTGTGGGCTGCAGTGGCTAGAGCTTGAGGCTGACTTCTAACTCTGAGATGTCAGGGTTCTGTGATCTCTGAACCTCCTGACTATATCCGAGAGCCCTAACGTGGAGGGCAGTTGCTCTAGAAAGGGCCATGAGTACCTGGGGCCCCAGGGCTCTGGCCTTGGGCCTGTCAGCCTGGAAAGGAGAGGAGTTGGCAGAGGATGGAGTCAGAGGCTTGAGGCGGGAGCTCCTGCCAAGTCTGCCCAGCCCCACACACTGTGCCCATTCAAAGGAAAAGAATCCCCCATTCACACCCAGTGGGGAGTTGCTGGCAATGCCTGCTTCTCTATCAGAGAGGAAACGGTGCTCTCTGCTGGTGAGAGGTAGGAGTGGGGTGCAGCTCCCTGGCATGCACACCTGGTGCTTCTCCTCCCTAATTCTAGGCCATGAGGTCAGCAGGTTCTAGATGCAGATCTGGAAGGGCCCTCAGGTGACCTTGGACACCTAGCCTAACCTATCATTTTAGAGATAAAGACCCCAAACCCACAGTTAGCGTGTCAGAGTCAGAATTTGAACCCAGGTGCTCGGACTGGCTGGACCACTTCTCCTAGGCTCCAGGTAGATGGAGGAACAAGTCTCCCCTTGGACAATGAGGCAGAAATCTCCAATATAATAATGTCCTTTTAGAAATTATGATGCTACTTTGAACAGATGGCACCATACATTTCATTCAAAAATGTCATCACCACCACAAGATCTCAAAAGGGCTTTTAAGTAGTTTTGGTAATTAATATGAAGGAATTTTTGGGAGGGTACAAAGAATATTAAATTCTGACCTTGCCAGGAGCTAAAAACAATAGAAGAGAAGAAGCTTTCTTGTTACTTAGTGGCAAGGCTGTTTGTCCCTGGGCTGCTTTGGGGGTTGTCTCCTGGATATCCAATCTATCCGTGTTTGTCTTGAACTCACACAGACACCCTCCTCTCTTTCTTTCTGCCCTCACCACCCCCAACTACAGAGCAGAGAGCCATGGGGCAGGAGTCTTTGCCTGCGACGCCAATCATTGATCACCCTCCCTTCAGGAAGAAGGATGCAGGGGAGAGCCCACCTCCTGCTGTTATTGGGCTGTCCCTCACTGACATTTGGGGCCCCAAGAAGGGCAAGGGAGAGAAGTGACAAGCATTTATTAGCTCCCTTCCATGTGCCAGGCACTGAGCTGAACCCTTGACAAGTAGCAGCTCATTTGAGAGCAATCCTCCTAGGGTTGGAGTGGCCTTAAGGGGATTTGTGGCCTGGGGCCTCCAGGGCCCAAGTGTCCCTTCCACCCCAGCAGCATCCCCCAGGTCATCTGTCCCCAGACCCTAGAAGCACCAAAGGAACACGGCCACCCAGCCTGCCTGGGTGCATCCCTGCCTGAAACAGCTCTTTGTTGGACTCAGCCCTGACTTTATCTGTCTTTTTCTCCCATTCCTCTTTTTTCTTGCAACCTCCCAGGGGTACCATATCACAGAATTGGACTAGGACCCAGCTCCCTTCCTCTGTGACCTCGACAGCCTAGATTCAAATGAGTGCTAACCAAGCCCCTCTGCTCCTACCTTGGATGCCCCTTGGCACCAGTACAATCCTGACCCTGCTCTGCCCCATTCTGCTTGCAGGGTTATCTTCCTCCTACCTCCAACATTCCCTTCCCAGCCCTCCTAGGAGCTGGGTGCTTCCAACCTTGGGAGGGGAGCTGCCTGCCCCTCTCAGATGGCACATGGTGTGCTGTTACCTTCTGCACATGTTTAATTCATGGCAAGGTTGGGGCAAGCTTCCTGGGAAAGAGAAGAACTCCCTTGGGGTCTTGCCCAGTCATTCCAATCTCCCACCATAACTGGCCCTCCTAATCCCCAATATTCTTCTCTTTAACTTGGGGGGAATTTAAGGGGTACCCCTGGCAGGAACTAGTGAATGGACTCAGATGCCATAGCAAGCACCCCCCAGCCCTGCCATCCATTCATTAATCTGCTGCCTTGGAATGTCTTCTAGCCAATCAGCAGGGGCCTCTGGGACTCCCCAGCATTCTAATAATGCTCCAGTGATTAGCAGGGGCTGGGTCAGTGCACACTGGGTTGGGTGGACAGGCGGGGAGGACAGAGGGGTTTCCGCAGGCTCTCTCTGTCTCGATTTTGCCTCTCTCCTTTCAAGAAGCCAACAACTGTTCGGACAGAGTGATTACTCAACAGTCTCTCCCCTTTGTCTCTCCCTGCCCAGCCCAGACTGTCTAAAGTTTTGAATAGACATTAGTGCTTGGGAACCTGCTCTGGGAAAAGGGACAAGAAAACAGAGATAAGCGTAACTCAGAGCTCCAGTGACTCTCACTGTCTTGCTCTGCCCAGTCCTGTACCAACATATCAGTGCCCAAGTGGGAGCTGCCCCACATGCAGGGACCATGGAGGTTGTGCCAGAGGCTCCTGACCTTGCTCCTGAGTTTTCTCCACTTTACCTGGGCCGAAATCCAAACGCCCCAACTGCAGAAGGAGGTTCCTTTATATCAAGGTAATGGGGCTTGGGGAGAAGGGAGGTATGGGACCTTTGGAAATCTGGGCTATACAGGAAGAGGGTGGGAGAAGCAAGCCCCACAGGATGGGATGAAGGGACCAGAAAGAGCCTCCTCTCCCTCCCAGGGCACGGGTCTGATTCCTGAGGGACCACTTCATGGAATTTCCCTAAGGGGGACAGTAGGAAGCAGGGTCAGTGGAGGCTGGAGGCCAGAGGTCCAGGGAGGATCAGGACAGGATGGTGGCCCACCACCTTTTCTCTTGGCTGTGCTCTGAGTGCCCACCAGATACTTGCTCCTATGACCTCTCAAGTCCAGAGGCACTTGGACTCATTCCGAGGCTGGGCTTGATTCAGTGTAGCTTTCTGATCTGAAATGAATGACCCAGAGACCAGGTCAGACTGGGGGCTCAAGGGGAGACAAGTGTGGGCAGTGTCCTTCCACCGAGGGCTGAGGCCTCCCCCTTGTCTCCACACTCCATTCAGGTGGAAGGAGATGGTCCAAGAAGAGGAAAACCAGGACATGGATTGGGGGGGTTGGGGGTAGAAGCATTTCAAAGGAATCTTCGAGACCTGTGGACCCGTGCCCTCTCCCATTTTGCAGGGGAAGCTGAAGGTTAAATGACTTGCCCAAATCACAGAGGTGGAAAAGCTGGGATTCAAACATGCTTTAAAATCCAGTTTTGTTTTTTCCCCACTTGAAGCTTGCCAGGGAAGTCAGCCAGACCTATGCAAATCATATGCAAATCATATCCCGCTATATGGAAATTTCTGGGGAGCTGGGGTTGGGGGACTTCATATGTTCAGATGGTGGGTCTCTTAATCTGGAAGCCAGGGCCTGCAGTGTGGATTCCTCATCTTCCCTGCTTCCTGGATTGTTTCTATGCAGCCTCCCTGGTCCACGTGTGGGCTGGGTGGAGGGGCAGGGAGAGGCACTAAGGATCCCATCATGGTTCAGCTGTGTGTCCTTGGGGTTTGAGGAGGAGACATTTGGTATCTCTTCTTTTCTGCCTATGGCTCCTCATGTGGGTTTTCCTATATTCCTTCCTGGGATTCCTCAAATCCCTGGAGATGATCTACCCAATTTCTTTTGACCCATTCCCTTCTGCTATCCCCTGAGCGCTCCCCAAGAAAGAAAAGCCCTTGCAGCCTTAGCCTCTGGCCCCCTTCTCTGTCTCTGTCTCCATCCCTTTGTGTCCTGCTTCCAATGAGAGGTTTATCTTCCCCACCCCTTCCTCCTCGCTGTCTCCCCCTTCCCCATCACCATGGAGATCTGCCTGCCTCCTGTTGCAATCTGGGAGACAAGTGTTGAGGCCCTGCTGCTCCAGGAGACCTGCTGGGTTCCGGGCTTTGAATCAGCCTCCCTGCATCCTTGACTGACTCTGGATTGTCTGTCTGTCTGTCTGTCTGCCCATCCCAGCTCTGAGCTTGAAAGAAAGTTTCTTGCTTCTTGCCCTACACAACAGACTTCGGAGCAAGGTCCACCCACCAGCTGCCAACATGCAGAGGATGGTGAGTAGTCAGAATAATTAATAATGATGATGAACAGTATTTGCATATCTAGGTCCTGGATTAGTGTAAATTCATGACTCCTCTAGAGTGACAGCATGTATTCAAATTCACACTATTTAAAGTTATAATTATACAAAATATGGTTATTGGTTCCAGCCCAACACAAATATGCAGTGAAAATTCCAACAATGCAATGACCCGGCCACCGGTAGGCTGGCCATTTGCACTAATCAGGATTTGGCTTTCTTGTGTATCATACTCATTAGTCCATAACTTTTTTTCTGCCTCCCTATTCCACTAGGGAAAGGCTTCCCCATCACACCCCATTCTCTCTAGCCTCCAGAATTAACCTGGAGGGGCTGGAAAAAGGCAGTGAGGGTGACCCAAGGTGCTGTAAAATAAAATCCCAGCATGAGGAAGACTAAAGGGATTGAGAGTGTTTGTTTACTGGCAAAGAGAAGGCTCATTTCCATCCAATTCAACAAATAGTTAACAAAACACCTACTGTGTGAAGGCCAAAAGCTGGCTAAGTCATGGAGAAGCGAAATTTAGCTGAGACGCAGTCTTTGTCCTCGGGAACTTACAGTCTAGTGAGGGTAGTCTGTAATCTGTCAATAAGCATTTATGTAGACATTGTGCGAGGTTCTGAGTTTACAAGGAAAAAGCAAAAAAAAAAGGCTCTTGTTTTCAAGGATCTTATATTGTAACATGAAAGGGGACAATGTGTGCATGTAGAAATAAATATGTAGGGGCGGTTAGGTGGCACAGTGAATAGAGCCCTGGCCCTGGAGTCAGGAGGACCTGAGTTCAAATCCAGCCTCAGACACGTGACATACTTACTAGCCGTGTGACCTTGGGTAAGTCACTTAACCCCAATTGCCCTCCAAAAAAAGGCAAAAAAAGAGAAATAAATATGTATATTTATACAGACGTATAACATATACACATATACGTATGTACATGTGTATGCATGTGTACACACACATCATGTAAACAAAATGAATGCAAGGTATTGGGGAGGGAGTACAGCAGCTACTGGGTGGATATGGAAGCCATGGTATCTTAACTGGCTCAAGTCATCTCTCCCCTGGGCCATTAGGGGCTCTCCACACACAGTAGATGCCTAATGTTTACTGAGTGAATAATGCATATAAAATATTGTGTTAAGTGCATTGGAGAGGCTCAAATAAAGGCTATGTGAAGTCTGAGAGAGGGTCTGGTATCCATCAATGCCTTCTTGTTTCTCAGTTAAATTAAAGGTGTTAGCTGTCTAATTCCACTGAGGCTGGGCTGGCATTGAAGCAGGCAGCTTTCCCACAAACGAGGTCTGTTGTACTTGTTACTGAGGGGTGCACACAGAGGGACAATTGGGGTGAGCCTCTTTGTCTGCTCATCTGCCCCAGGCCTGCCTGAAATCAGAGGGAACAGACAAGGGTCTCACCCCCACCTCCTGTGAATGGGGGCAGTGAATGGCCTGGTGATCCTGGCCAAGATATGAAGGTGATGAGGCCATATATATTCTCCTGGAGAGAGCCAGGATCTCTATGCTCTGGGGGAGTGATGGAGATCATGCCTGGCTTTTCTAGAGGCCAGGCCTAGGGCCCCAGGATTTTTTCTCCCTCTTCCCACTCCCTGGTGGCTGAGCTCTCCGTGCTTAGCTCCAGACCTCATGCTTCATCGACCCTGTCAGAATTAGTTCCAGCTAGACAGAATTGTGTGTGTGTGTGTGTGTGTGTGTGTGTGTGTGGTGGGAAGAGTGGGAGAGGGGGGCATCCAAAGCTCTCAGGAAGACTGGATACTTCCTGCCCTTGTAGCAAATAAAAATAGCTGGCATTTATATAACTAGCTTTTTAAGGTTGGCAAAGCACTGTCTATGTATTATTGTGTGTGATTTCATTTGCTTCCCAGATACAGCCTCCTTTCTGAAGCTGGATGAAGGCCTGGACAAACTACCGAGTAGCTAGGGGTGGATATGGGAGTGAGAAGGAGAGAGGGTAGAGTCTGAATCTCTATATGGGAACCATATATATGAGTACAGGAAGGAAGTTGTGGCAAGGTCATTGGGTGGGACTGACTTCTTGAAGTGCCCTTCCTGAACAAATCACCCTGGGGATCTCTCATATGATCTGAAAGGCCCACACCCAGATCATTCTTGACCCTCCCTTGGCTCCAGAGATGGAGTGTGAGTAAGCGCTGAAAGCAAGGGTGGTCTAGCGGGCAGGGGACCTAACTTAGGGAATTGTGGAGGAGTCTAATTACTCGAAGCAGCCCAGGGAGGGTTTAGCAAAGGGGACCAGGGACAGCTGGGCCTACCTCATACATCAGCTGGAGCTTCTGAAGTGGGGGCACCCACACACCTTCATGTCTCCATACTTCACTCCCTTTTTGGAAGATTTCCTAAGAGTGCCTGTGTCTACCCAGTCTCCCAGGCTGAGGTTTTTTTCCTACTCCAAGGGCTGGGAGGGAAGAGACTGTACAGCCTCCTGATTTCCCCTGCACCTGGCAGGAGGGGAGGCACCAACCACAATTTCAAATGAGGGAAACTCTAGGCAAGGGTACCTGAAGCTTACCCTGGCTTGATCCATGGGGGAGATGCTCAGAGAAGGTATCACCCCCAGGCCCTAGTCCTTCCATCGGACCCAGGGTGAGTAAAGGTAGGGGCATGGATTTGCCAAGGTCCCAGGATTCTTGCTCCTGGGCCCTGGTACAATGTTTAACTAGGCCCTGGGTGTGGGGCGCTCCCAAAGTGTGGGAGGGGTTCTCCCTGGCTGCTTCCCTAGGGAGTGAGCATTCAAAGTCACCATCCAGCTGGCTGGTTCAGCCCTCAGCTGTGGAGGCTGGGAGACAGGCCATAAATGCCTTCCCAGCTCAGCAATGACCTTGGATGCCTGGAGGTGAAGTTCCCAGGAGGTGGGGGTGGGAGAATCCTGTCTCCTTCTTTCCCAGGTCTCTTCTCCCTCTCACTTGAGCCTTCTTGGTGTGTATAGTTCCAGAATCAAGGCCATTACCAAGGTCAAAGGACCTGGAGCTGTCCATGGTAGAATGTATCCACTGCAGTTAACCCACACACCGTGCACCATCAGACACAACTATTAACCTTCATGCACACACACACACACACACACACTCAAAGCACCCCCATACCATTAACATTTGAACCCTCACACATAACCTACCTCCTCCTGCAAGCTCCTATAAATACTCACAAACCCCACCACACACACACACACACACACACACACAAATAAATTCCTCCTTTCCTCTGTAAACCTTCTCCACATACACATACTGCCCACTCACAAACTCATACACATAGTCCCTTTATTTTATTTTCAGCTCCAAATTATCTCCCTCACTTTTCCTCTCCCCCACCCATGGAGAAAGCAAGAAAAACAGAAGCCTTTGCAAACATGTATAGTCATGCAAAATAAATTCCTGCACATGCCATGTCAAGAAGAAGAAGAAAAAGAAGAAGAAGAAGAAGAAGAAGAAGAAGAAGAAGAAAGAAAGAAAGAGAGAGAGAAAGAAAGAAAGAAAGAAAGAGGAGGAGGAGAGGAGAAAAGAAGAAAAGACAGAAAAGACAGAAAAAAAATTTCAGTCTGTACACTGAGCCCATCAGTTTTCTGTCTGGAGATGGATACGTTTCATCATGAGTCCTCTTACATTGTAGTTGGTCATTAATTATGCTGATCAGAGATACTAAATATTTTAAAACTGATGATCATAAATTCTTCTTCTGGTTCTGCTTACTTCATTTTGTATCAGTTCATACCAGTCTCCCCAGATTTTTTCTGATGCTGTCCCTTCATCATTTCTTATAGCATAATAGTATTCTATCGCATTCGTATACAATAACTTGTTCAACCATTTTCCTACTGATGGACATCTTCTCAGTTTCCAGTTATTTACCACCACAAAAAAAAAGAACTGCCATAAATATTTTTTGTACATACAGGTCCTTTCCCTCTTTCTTTGATCTCTTTGGGATACAGACTTAAGAGTGAAATTGCTGGGGCAAATGATATGCACCATTTAATGGCTTTTGGGGACTAGTTCTAAATTATTTTCTAGAATGGTTGGACTAGTTCATAGCTCCACAATCCATGCATTAGTGTATTTTCTCATAGCCCACCCAGCATTTATCGTTTCACTTTTTTTTGTTATCTTAGCCAATCTAATGGGTATATGGTGGTAACTGTCTTAATTTGCATTTCCCTAATTATTAATAATTTGGAACAGTTTTTTCATATGGCAATTGAGATTTTGGATTTCTTCCTTTGAAGACTTTCTATTTATATCCTTTGGCCATTTGTTAATTGAAGAATGATTTTCTTCTTTTAAATTTAAATCAGTTTCCTCTGTATCTTAGAAATTCATCAGAGAACTTGCTGCAAAGATTTCCCCCCCCCCCAAGTTTCCTTATTTTCTTTTAATTTTAGCTGCATTGATTTTGATCTCTTTTGGGGATAAATTTTATGCAATCAAAATTATCTTTTTTTACTTTCTCTATTTGGTCACAGACTCCTCCTCTATCCGTAGATCTGTCAGATAATTTCTTCAGCTCTCCACTAATTTGTTTATGATGTTATCCTTTTACCAACTCATCTAGCCATTTTGAGCTGTGAGATGTTGGTCTGCATCTTACCTCTGTCAGAATACTTTCCAACTTTCCTAATAGTTTTTGTTGAACAGTTAGGATCTTTGGGTTTATCAAACAGTAGATTATTGCACTCATTTGCTTCGCCTATTGAGTACCTAATCTGTTCTGTTCTGTCTTTCTTATTTCTTACCCAGTACCAAATAGTTTCGATGATTACAGCTTTGTAGTATAGTTTGAGATCTAATACTGCCAGGTCACCTACCTCACCATTGTAAAAACGGATTCCTTTAATATTCTTGACCTTTTGTTCCTCCAGATGAATTTTATTATTTTTTCTAGCTCTAAACTTCTAAGGGAAGTTTGATTGACATTGTATTGAATAAGTAAATTTATTTAGATAATGTAATTTGTATTATGTTGGCCCATGAACAATGAATATTTTTCCAGTTATTTAGATCTGTCTTTATTTGTCTTGGCAAGTAGGCTCCAAAGTATTTTATACTATCTGCAGCTATTTTAAATGGCATTTCTCTTTCTAATTATTCCTGCTGGATATTGTTAGTTATATACAAAAATATGAAAGATTTGTGGGTTTATTTTATATCTTGCAGCTTTGGGGAAATTGGTGATTGTTTTGATTCTTTTTTTTTAGTTGACTCTCTAGAGTGCTCTAAATTAACCGTCTTATTATCTGCCAAAAAACACATACTTGATAAAAAAAAATTTGATAAAAATTTGATAAAAAAATAAAAAAACTCACTATTGAACTGAACCAATGCCAAATAAAAGGAACATTTCCATAGTCATATTAGAACAGAAAATGAGGGTTGCACATGAATTTGTGACTATTATATGCAGCTGGTTTTTCTTTTTAAGTTTAGGGCAAGCTCTGGGACTATTGTCTCAAAACCCCGTTTATACTGGCAAGTGGGAAGTTGCTCCTTCTCCCCTCTAGGTGTCTCTGATTTGGAGAGGATGGTTTTCTGATGCTTGTGCTCACGATCTCCAAACAGTGTGCTTCCCCCTTTGATTATCCTTTGATATCAACTGGCAGATCATATGCCACTAGTTTTAAGAAATGTATATTTGCTAAAGTGGTATAGTAAGAACAGTCAGTATAAAATAACCCCCCTCCCCCCCAAAAAAAGTCCGGGACCTACTACTGTCCAGCAAGTGTATACAGATTCCAAGGGAATGCGGGTTCAAGGTTATAGCACATATATCAAACAGGGCAACTCTTCTTTTCTACGTGGAGCCTTCTTAATGTTCCCCCTTTGACAGGCATGATGCTAAGTGCTGTAATGAATTTTTGCTTTAAGGGTCAGTACAAAATTTCATTGATGGTAATAACGATCTTTTTATCCTATAGATACAGATTTTATTCTTATAGACTCTGTCACAATTATTTCAGAATCACGGAAAGAAAAAAGGAAGAACTAGACATCATTCAGTACTTAGGTGGAAATGGTTTTATTTCTCACTCTGCAAAATCCAGAGAGCCTTGGTCACTTTCTGGGGTGAGGGGGCTACTAAGAACATCAGAACTTTACTGTGTGGGCTAAAGATTAGCTGAGTAGCAGCTAGCTTTTGGAGGGCTAAAAAAGACATTGCTAGGACACACAGCATAAAATTCACCCTCAAATGAACTTTTAAAGACAAATTGAGTTGTGTGTGTTGGTAGGGAAGAAACTGCCATCTGGTTCCTATTTTAACTAATGACCCTTATTAACTAGTTGCTAAGTTGAGTTGTTGCTGAGTTGTTGATGAAGTCCATGTGCTGGCGTTGCTCTCAGAATTTGGGGACTCATGTAAACACAAAAGTCATCTATAAACATCTTCATTTTAAAATTATTTCATCTTCATAAAATTTTATTTCATTTGAAAAAGAAATAAGTAAAATGAATGTCTGTGCCCTGAGCCAAAGACCTGTGTGCTCTACCTTAGTTGTGGCCCTCTTTGAAGGTCTCAGCCTCTTTGGGCATTTATTTTCCATTTACTCCCTAGGGAACATGAGTCCTTTCTCCTCATCCTTAACATGTAGGCAGTAGTGTGTGTGTGTGTGTGTGTGTGTGTGTGTGTGTGTGTGTTAGATGGAGTTGGGGGGAGGGAGTGTAAGGTCAATGGAGAACAACTACTGTCATTTTATGTGCAAGTAGGAGCATATTCTTGGGAGAGGAGAAAAAAGTCCGTCTCCAGGACCAGTGGATGCTTACAAAGCAGAAACTGAATTAATTAAATTTAATTATTTTAATTAATTCAATTGAATTAATTAAAGCTAGTTGAAAAGGTTCAGGGGTTTTGTGATATAGGGTAACTCAATTCTGAAACTGGATCCAAGGTATGTGGTCTATGGGGAATGTAACAGATCAGAATTTGTGATCTTTTCTAGTAGAACAATAATCCTGCTGAGACCTTGAGCTCTGCGAAGCCTGAATAGGTTGGTGGGGACAGTCTGGGTGCTATGCCCATGTGTCTCTCCCTGGCACCCCACACGCCTGGGACTCAAAGGGGCCTTCTGTCTCTGCGTCTTCTGCAGGATTGGAGTGATCAGCTGGCCAGACTGGCCCAGGAGCAAGCAGCCCGTTGCTCAGCCCAGGCTTTGCTCCCTGCCCGGGTCCAGGCCCTTCAGGTGGGCTGGAATGTGCAGCTCCTGCCAGCTGGGACTGCCTCCTTCAGCGATGTGGTCACTTCTTGGTTTGGAGAGGGACGATGGTATGCCTACTCAGCTGCACAGTGTGCCAGCAACTTGACCTGTGCTCACTACACTCAGGTAGGTGCCCATTTGGGACCCAGGGGCCAGCTTTTCCAGGTCACAGGGTAAATAGACCCAGAACTGGAAAAGTCCTCAGAGGCCACCTAGTCCAGGCTCCTTATTTTACAGAGGAAACAGAGGCTCAGCCAAATGGAGGGACTAGCTCAAAGTCACATGGGTAAAATTTGAATTCAGGTCTTCTGAATTCAGAGTCTTTGCTCTTTCCACCTCTTTGCCTCTCGTTGGTGGGAGGGCTTTTCAATCTATGATGAACGGTTCTTACAGTAAGAGGCAGGGCAGCTGGGTGGTGCAGTGGATAGAATGTTGGGCCAGGAGTCAGGAAGACTTGAGTTCAAATCTGGCCTCAGACACTTACTAGCTTTATGACCCTGGGCAAGTCACTTAACTCTGCCTCAGTTTCCTCATCTGTAAATTGAGCCGGAGAAGGAAATGACAAACCCCTCCAGTATCTCTGCTAAGAATACCCCAAATGGGGTCATGAAAAGTCTGACATGATTGAAGAACACACAAAATATGATAGTAAGAGAGAGCAAAGCATAGTGACGAGAAAGCCTCCCTTAGAATTTGGAAGACCCAAGTTCAAATCTGTCTTCAGACATATTCTGGGTAGTTGACTTTGGGGCAAGTTAACCTCTCATAGCCCTAAGCATCTTTCTAAGACTATGGTACTAATTAACCTTTTTATAAGCATTCATTTAAAAAATTATATTCAAAATTCTCCTCCTCCCTCCTGCCCTTCCCCAGCCTGTGAGAAGGCAAACAATAGAATAGCTGCTGATCAGCATCAGTGGAGGGAGTTTCCTTGCCTGGAGTTCCCTCCACCCAAAATATCACTAGTCCAGACAGATGATGGTGATAATGATGGTGACAGTTAAGAGCACAGGGTGTTGGACTTGGATTCAGGAAGACCTGAGTTCAAATCCTGCCTCTACACTAGCTATGTGACCCTGAGCAAATCACTTAATTTCTCTGGGCTTCTTTTCTTCATCTGTAAAATGGGTATAATATTAGTTCCTATTTCCCAGTATTGTGAAAGTCAAATGACAAACCATATGTAAAGCGTTTAAGTGCTGCATAAAAACTAGCCATTATTTACAAGTAATGTTAATTTATAATAAATGATAAATGTATTTGCAAATCTGTATAATTTATAACAAATAATATTATTTAAGATTAAATTAAGAACATGACTTAATTTGATCCAATGAACATTTAACAAGCATCCTGACTCTACCATTTTTTCTTCTTTGGAGGCAATAGGGGTTAAGTGACTTCCTGGAGCCGAACAGCTAGATTTGAACTCAGGTCCTTCTGACTCCATGATCTCTACCTTTCGCTCCACCTAGTATATCATGTCTTACTTTTGTGACTTTGAGCAAGTCACTTTTAACTCTATGGGCCTCGGCCTCCTATAAAATGAAAAGGCTGAACTAGAACATCACTGATGCCTGGCCCCACTCTAAATTGATGCTCTGCAGAGTACTGTGGTCTTCCTGTCCCCTCGTGCTCCCTGCCTGCCTGGGACACTCTTCTTTCAAATTTGCTGTCTCTCTCTTCTTTCAAATCTCAACTCCAGACTCAGTTCCCTCAGGAAGTTTTCTCAGACAAGCTCTACCCAAGTCTGTATGTTGGGGATGGGGAGGGAGTCTATGGAAGCTGAGATGTACTCTTTTTTTTCTGGTGGCTTCTGGTGGCTTGAAAGACCCTCACCACATCTTCTCGTGGGTGGGGAAGCCAAGGATTAGGGTGGGGAGTAGACCGTGTTCACTGACTCTAAGCTGGTGGACCCTCTCTTTCTCCCGCAGCTTGTGTGGGCCACCTCAAGCCAACTGGGCTGTGGGAAACACCCATGCTCTGTGGGCCTCATGGAGATGGAAGCATTCGCCTGTGCCTATTCTCCTGGGTAAGGTCTCCTCATATCTGGGCCTGGGGGAATTGTCCATCCCACATCCATCCCTTTAGGACTGTCCATTCTTGTGTGCATTAAACAAAAGGGACTTATACCTCTTGCAATTTTCCAGTTGTTGGTGGCGAGGAAGAGAAGGGTCAGCCCATAATGAATGTTCCCTACTTGTCCCCCACCCTCCCATCCTGGTCACCAGATCCTTCAGAGCATCACAGATCTAGACATGGAACCAGCTAGTCAACTGTCATGAGCCCCTTGGACGTCAGTCTGGTGAAGCCCATGGACCCCTTCTCAGAATCCTGTTTTTAAATGAAAATAAAATACAAAGGATTACAAGGGGAACCAGTTATATTGGAATATAGTTATAACATAAAAAAACCCAAATTCACAGACCCTCAGAAATCTGTCCACAGGACCCCAGGTTAAGGATCCTTGATTCTAATCCAACTTTCTCATTTTAGCTGAGGAAACTGGGTCCCAGACATAGTTAATAACTTGACCACAGTTACACATGGTACATGGAACATGGCAGAAGGGCCAGAAGACTTATGGCTTTGAACCCAGTGCTTTTTTCAACACCCTTGAACCACTATGTTCTCTTCTGCAGGGGCAACTGGGAGATGAATGGGAAGACCATTGTTCCATACAAAAAAGGGGCTTGGTGCTCGCTCTGTACTGCTGGCGTCTCAGGCTGTTTCAAGGCCTGGGATCATGGCGGCGGGCTCTGTGGTGAGTCTTCCCCCAGCTCTTTTTGCCCCTCTTCTTCTTCCTTCCTTGTGTCCTCCTGGACAGGCATTTCTGGTATATTTATCTGATGACACAGAGAAAGCTAAATCTTCTGAACGGAGGTGATATCTCCATTCTGATGAATAGCCAATGATTTCTATCCTTGTCTTTCCTCTGGTGATATCATCTAAGATGCCATCAGTCCCCAGAAATGTCATCCTTAGAATAGTGACATCTTTGGAGTTGGCCTAGCCTGGCAGGGTTTTATGCTGCTTCTAAGCCCTACCCATTCATTCCCTGTGCCCTCTTTGATCAGAGGTACCCAGAAACCCATGTCGGATGAGTTGCCGGAACAATGGACGTCTCAATGTCAGCACCTGTCACTGTGACTGCCCCCCCGGTTACACCGGCAGATACTGCCAAGGTGAGAAGGGTCCTCAATGTCTGGGGGTAGCACACAGTCTGGAATGAACAAAGATGGGAGACACAGAGAACCTAGGACTCAGTGTACAGGGGATATCCATGGCCAGTGGCACTTGGTGGCATGGGTGCCAGCTCAGCTCAACAGTAGGTAACTGCTAGATATGGGACACAAAACAAAATGGAAAATGGTTCCTGTCCTTGAGGAACTTCCATACTACTGGCAAAATGCAACATTCACACACATAGGAGAGACAGAGACAGAAAGATAGACACAGAGAGACACACACAGAGACAGAGAAAGAGAGCAAGGGACAGGGACAGTGATACACTCAGAGAGACAGAGAAAAAAGGAGAGAGACAGGTAAAAAAGGAGGGACAGAAGGAGGGATGAATGGAGAGAATGACAAACAAAGAGGGGGAAGGAAGAAAAAGAATCAGACAGATATACAGAGAGGAACAGAGAGAGAAAAGGAGAGGGAGGCAGAGAGAGGAGGGATGGAAGGAGAGAGGGATGGAGAGACAAAGAGAGAAGGGGAGAAAGAAAAAGAGACCGAGACAGATGTACAGAGAGGAACAGAGAGAGAGGCAGAGAGAGAAGGAGGGAGAGAAAGAGGAGGGACAGAGACAGAGAGAAGGATGGAAGGAAGGAGGGACAGACAGAGAGGTGGGAGAGAGAGAGGGGGGAGCCATGACATCGAAGACAATCAGGACCGGCTTCACAGAGGAGCCAGCATTGGAGAGTAGCCTTAAAGGAAGCTAAGGATTCTTTGAGACCCAGATTATGCAAGTCTCTCTAAGGAAATAGAGTTGTAACTAGATTTTATTTTCACTTGGGGGCAAAAATAGAGGATTTCTGGTTGTCATTGGTGGTGATGGTGGTGTTTTTTTGGAGATGGCATAGCCATAGAGGAAAGTCTGACTCCAGGGCGTACCAGGAGACAGGGGACCTGGAGAGAGAAGGTAAAAGAGATCCCGGGGACAAGACCTTGAGGGTAGCCACTGTCTGTGGGTTGATAAAGCTTCCCAGTAAGGCACAGAGACTGTGGCCACTATGGGGAGGAATAAGATCTTCCCCAGGAGAGAACCCAAGGGACGAAGTGACTCCTCCAGATGTTGACTCTTGGGGCAAAGCCTCACTTGCTCTGGGAGGAAAGGTGTGCTGGGCATATTCTAGGGAAGAGCTTGTTCAAAACTATGGAGTTGGGAGATGGAATGCAGAGTTTGGGGAAAGTATGTTGGCCAGTTTGACTGGACCATAGAATGCATAAAAGGGAATAATGTGAAATAAGTCTGGAAAAAATACACTGAAGCCTGACTGTGAAAGACTTAAATGCAAAGGTAAAGAATTTATATTTTATCCTAAAGTTAATAGGGAGTTGCCGAAATTCTTGAAGAGGAGAGTCACATGATCAGATCTTGTCCATTATTTTGACAGCTATGTGGACAAAAGAGATTGGAAGTAGGAAGTCTAATTAGAAGACTTTTATTATAGTCTAGGCAAGATCCAAAAAAAGGGAATGGACTGGAAAGATTTTATGGAAGTAGAGTCAATAAGACTTGGCAAAGGGAGAGGGAAGCATCAAGAATGAGTACTTGAAAAATGGTGGTGTCCTTGGAAGAAAGAAGCAAACTTGGAGACAGAACAGGTTTGGGTTAAATATAATGAGTTCTGTTTGGTTCATATTGAGTTGGAGATGTCAATGATGCATGCACTGAGATGGAGATGTCTTGTAGGCATTTGACTGTGCAGAGCTGGCATTTAATGAATGTTTACCCAATGCCTACTGTGTGCCAGGTAGTCAGCTAGGTGGTACAATGAATAGAGTGCCAGGTCTACAGTCAGGAATATGACCTCAGACATTTACTAATTGTGTGACCCTGGGCAAGTCACTTAAACCCTGCACACCTCAGTTTCCTCATCTGTCAAATGAGCTAGAGAAGGAAATGATAAACCACTCCAGTATCTTTGCAGAGAAAACCCCAAATGGGGTCATGAAGGGTCAGATGTGACTGAAAAAATTTGTGACACTGTGCTAAGCCCTGGTGGTACAAAAAGACAGTCTTTTCATTCAAGGAGCTTACAAACTAATGAGGGGGGAGACAACATGAAAACAAATATATACAGAGCAAATTATATACAGGATAAATGGGAAATAAGAAAAGGAAGGCACTAGAATTAGTGTTCAAGAGAGAGAAGAGATTAGGGTTGGATATATAGATTTAGGAGTCATTTGTATGGATGTGATAATTTAATAATTGTATGGGCACTGGACCTTGAGTTAGGAGTTCAAATTCTGCTTCAAACACTTATTTGTGGTGTGACCCTTGGCAACACCAGTTTGCCTCAGTTTACTCGTGCGTAAAATGGTGATAATAATATTTCCCAGGGTTGTTGTGAGTATCAAATATTTATTTTAAAAATTTATTAACCTTAAAGTGAGAGCTAATATGATTATTATAAGAGAAGAGGGTCTAGGACAAAACACAGAAAGCCCCCCACCCCATGATCAGAATGTGGGATATAGACAATGACCCAGCAAAGACCAAGAAAGTGTGGCCAGACATGTAGGAGAAGGACCAAGAGAGAGAAGTGTCATGGAAGCCAAGGGAGGAGAGGATGTCCAGAAGGAAATGGTCATACAATCTTCAAATGCAGACAAAAGTAAAAAAAGAATGACTGCTGAGTGCAGACCATTGGATTTGTCAATTAAGAGGCAATTGGTCACTTTGCAGAAGGGCAGTTTTAGTCTAGGGGTGGAGTGGGCTTCCAGACTGAAAAAGGCTGAAAATTGAGGAGGTGAGGAAGGGGGAAGGTGGAGGAGGAAGACACTAAGCTGTAACTGGTAATTTCAGCACCTGGGACAACTACCGCCCTGGGCAAGGAATACTAACTGCGGGTAAGCAGCAGGAAATGAGCCTTCTGATTCACTTTGCCATTCATGATGTGAAAATAATTTGAGAAGTAATTAAGATGAATTCAGTTGAGTTGGAGGGAAGAATTAATTACTCGGTGGCTCTCGAGTTGGAAGGCTTCCCTCAAGGTCATGGGATCCTATGCTTTCTTCTCACCTTCCCTCCCGCACAGGCTACAGGAGGGAAGATAGAATTGGGATCCATACTCACTCCAGAATCAGATGCTGTCCTCTGTACCCTCCACTAGCCTTCTCCTCCCCCATCTCCTTTTAGGCTGCCTGAGGAGGAATTCAGGTGTTGAATTTTTTTATTCCTCTCAATTTTCCACCCCGGGCTTTGGGAAGTAAAGAGGGTGGACTCTTAGGGAGATAAGAGTAAGGTCAATAATGACACAAGCAAAAGGATGCTCTATGGGCGTTAGGGCTTTGGAGGCAGGGGTCAGGGATCGGAGTGGGGGACTGTCCTGGGTCAGGGCCGGCTTGCCCACGCTCTGGGTACTTTGCAGTACGTTGCAGTGTCCGGTGTCAACACGGCCGGTTCCGGGAAGAGGAGTGCTCCTGTCTGTGCGATGTTGGCTATGGTGGAGCTGAGTGTGCAAGTGAGTATGGCTTTCTAAATCCTTCTCTCTAAAGCCAGGCCAAGCCTGGCTCTCTGGATCCTCTCTCAGAACTCAAGGAAGACAAGACTTGTTTGCTGAAACTTGCCAAGACTCTCTGTGTATGTAGCTTCCTGATCATGTGGGAAAGGTTCCCTTTCCAGCCTCATTAATGCCTTTCCCCCCTTCTCGAACTCAGCGGTTCAGCCAAACTGTCCCTCTGGCTGTTCCTTATACATATATCCTTATGTTCCTCTATCTTCTGTCTCCCTCCTAGCCTTTCCACTGGCTGCCCCATTGCCTGGAATGTGCACCCTCTTCACTTCTAACTCAGAGAATCCTTCTCACTTCAATTAGCACCTTCTACATGAAGCTTTTCCTGACTCCTCTCAACTGTCTCCCAAACAACATCATGTTTATTCTGTATTTATTATTCTTTGTGTACTAATACATGGACATGTGCTCTTGCTTGATAGAATGGAAACTCTTTGAGGGCAAGGCCTGTTCCATTTTGTCTCTGGAGTCCCAGAGCCTGGCATATAGTAGGGGCTTGTAAATACTTGTCAGTTTACTGATGTCGCCCTCAGAGCTCAGCCCAGGTGCTTCCAGTCCTGACTTCAGGTCAAGGCACCCAAGGGCCCACACTCTTCTTTCTCAGTCAAGGTCCAGTTCCCTTTCCATGCCTGTGACCTCTGGATAGATGGCAGCTGCTTCATGATCTCCCCTGAGGCAGACACCTACTATGGAGCCAAGAGTCAATGTCAGGTGAAGCTTGTTCTAGTGGGTGGGCCCTCTAGGGCGGGACAGAGGCATTTCTGAGGCCTGAGTGAAAGGGAGAATGGGTTTGCAGCCCCTAGCAAAATGCCTCTTACAGAGTGGACATTTAGTAAATATTTTCTGAATGTACAGTTGAATCTTCCTGGTTGAAGCTAAAGCCTCTAAACTGGCTGATATCATGGAACCAAACCCCAGGAAAAGGAGCAACAATACCTTTGGTGTAATGGCAGGGTCTTCTCTAGCGCTAGACCTTATTCAAGAGCTTTTGTCTATTTATTTATTTTTGTCTTTTCCTTTTTCTTGAGGGGGAGGGCAGGGGAACTGGAGTTAAGTGACTTGCCCAAGGTCATACATCTATTAAGGGTTAAGTGTCTGAGGCTGGATTTGAACTCAGGTCTTCCTGACTCCAGAGCTGATGTTCTATACCTAGCTGCCCCAACTTTTGTCTGTTTGGAATAGAGTTGGTCTATTTTCTCAGGCTAGGGTGTGGCTCATGGGAGCTGGTGAAATACTGGGAAAAGAAGGCTGGATTTGGAGTAAGAGTCCTGACCCTGTCAATTACTACCTTTGTGACCCTTGGCAAGTCACTTAACCTGTGCTTGCCTCAGTTTCTTCAACTGTGAAATGGGGATAATAGCACTTACCTTGAAGGGTTGTTGTGAAGGTCAAATGAGACAATATTTGTTAAGTTCTTAGCACAGAGCCTGGTACGTTCTAAGCCTTATAGTAATGCTCATTCCTTCCCCCCTCCTCCTTTTATTCTCTTGGTTACCAGTCCCCGAGGGCCAGCACGGAGAAACCACTTTGGTTTGGTCCATTGTCACTCAGCTCTTAGGAGATTTGGGGGGAACAGGGTCACTGCAGATGCAGCCTCTGATCTTAAGGAACTCAACAGTTCCATAGAAGAGACAAGCTGCTTAACTCAATTTAATTCAACCAATATTAATTACTACATGCCAGGCCCCGTGCCAGTCCTTGCCCGGGAGAAGCTGACATTTTTCCTGTCAATGTCAGTGCTACCGATGTTTGTCAGTGCTCCGATTGCAGAATTATGTTGAGTAGACTGGTGATTGTACCGATCGATTGACCAATAGGCCATTTAAAGGTGGAGAGAAAGAGAAAGAAGGCAGCTGGCAGGCCAGTATGTGTGTTCTGCTGGCTCCTGCACCTGTGTTAGAGAGACTCTCAGGGGAGGGGAGAAAGACCTCTCCTCACACTCTAGCTTCAGGGCAAATGGAAAGGCCAGGAAGTCCTGAGGGTACTGCATTGGGGAGAACACAAGGCCCAGGGGTCCTAATTAACCTAAGTAGGTCAGACAACAGTTCTGGGGGGACTCAGGGCTTGGAGGTAGGACTCGGAGGTAAAGCCTGGAGGATTTTAGGAGGCAATGGCAGGAGACAAGCTAAGACCTGGTGGTCCTTCATCTTACTGGGAGGAGTAGAATTGTTGACTCCCATTTCATCCAAACCATGATCAGTCAAGTCACTTAGATACAGGACAAGGGGTGGAGCCCCCAGTGGTGGTGCTCCAAAGCATCTCCATGATTAGCACTGGCATTAGATACATGGCTGCCTGGTCCTTGGGGTTCTCTTGAAGCTTTGGTCTGGGGGGAGTGTGTGTGTAGTCTCTTAACACTAACAATAACTACAATAATATATGTGACTTTATTTATATGGAGCTGCTTTATTTATTTATTTATTTATTTATTTTTTGCAAAGTGTTCTACAAATATCTCATTCGATCCTCCCAACAATTGTGGGGGGCAGGTAGTCTTATTATTTTTGTTTTATAGATGAGGAAGTTGAGGCAGACAGAAGTTAAGTGACTTGGCCAAGAGTGGCTTAGTTAGCAAGTGTCTGCTGTAGTTTGTTTTTCATTATTGAAGAGGACCATGACAACAGGGAGGTGATGCCATTACTTGCAGATGAATTGGATTTAAGCGAGGCAGGGCTGTGCAGGGTTACCAGCCTCACTGTATCCTCCAGTGGAGGATCTGGGAGATCCTCTGGGTCCAGTGGTCAGATATAGGTCAGGACAACTGGAGATGGCCCCCAGAAAATGTCTGAGAGAAGATTTGAATTCAGGTCTTCCTGACTGCAAGTCCAGCACTCTGTCCACTGTGCCACATAGTTGGGGAAATTCACTGGGATTTTATTGATCTTTTTGAGGATGGATAATGGGGAAGCTTGGGGTCTTTCTAAGATGCCTTGGGTTCCTGGCTAAGAGTGTACCAGTGACAGGGTTAGTAACTTGTAGGAGAAGGGTGGAGTGCTGGCTCAGATTGAGAATCAAAAAGTCCAGGACATCCTTGCCTTCTACCTGGGACGTCTGGAAACCACCAACGAGGTGACTGATGCTGACTTTGAGACAAGGAACTTCTGGATTGGTGAGCACAGAGGCTGGAAATGATGGGGTAGGAACTTGGAGACTCCTCAGAATCACTCCTGCCCATTTGGGTTCTGTATTCCCACTCAGGGATCCTGAAATAGGGGTGGGTGGATCCTGGAATACCAGCCATGTGGAGATGAGATGGGGATTAGGAGCAATAGATCAGGGAAGGTTTAGAACCAGGAGACTAGGAATCTGGCCAACTGTGGGGTCAGTGACCTTCATTGGGAAGGGCTGAGGGGAGAAGAAGAAATGTCTTCCAGATGAGATCAGGAAGGTTGACAAAGAGTAAGAGTACAAAGTGGCGGGGGTGGGGGGAGGGAAGAAGAGGAGCCAGTGGGTGTGAGTGGGAGAGGTTCAGGGGCTTCAGCACTAGGAAGTAGTCCTTAGTCGGCAAGAGCCCTGAAAGGGAAGACACACAGAGAGAATTGCGAAGGGAAAAGGGGTCATGGGACCCGTAGACTCAAGACAACAGGGCAGTCCCTTCCTTCAGTATTGATTTAGGGTGAAGTAGAGGCAAAAATAGAGCTCCCAAGAGTGACAGATGGTGCAACTGACCTGATGGTTTGGTCTTTATCCTAGGACTTACCTACAAGACCTCCAAGGACTCTTTCCGTTGGGCCACAGGAGAGAGATATTCCTTCACCAGTTTTGCCTTTGGCCAACCAGACAACCAGGGGTAAGAGAGCATGAAGTAGAGGCAGGAGTATGCTGGTAAATGTTTAACACCCAGCTCCCCTGGGGAAAAAAAAGTGTGTGTGTGTGTATGTATGTTCGTGCCTATAAACACTATCCTACAATTGACTCTCAATTCATTGTTTTGTTGATTGTTTGGACTTAAGAAAATTATGGAGGAAATGCTAATAATGCAGATTAAATTTAAAAGTGTGTTGTGGGTGTGTATATATATATTATATAGTTATGTATTATATGTAATATATAAATTTTTGTTTCATATGTTAAGTCTATTAAACTTAAAAGTGTGTTGGGGATATATATCACATTAATAATATACATTATATATACATCCACAGACACGCACACACATATGTGACATATTATATACATTTTAAGTTTATTAACTTAAAAGTGTGTCAGGGATCTAGCTAGCTCACATTAATAGATGGTATATAATATATATTATATTTGCAAATATATACATTATATCTATATCAACAGACACATATGTGATATATAATATATAAACTTTTAAGTTTAATCTGCATCATTAACATTTTTCCATCATTTTCTCAATCAACAAAACCATAAACCAAGAGTAAATTCATAGGGTAATTTCAAAGAGAATCATTTGCACATTGTTTGATTGGGAGTTCCTTAATAGCTAAGACCGTGCTTTTGCCTCCCTTTGTACCCCTAGCATCTAGGTATATATAGTAAGCACTTGGTAAATGCTTGTCGTTCCTCTCACACACTACTCCATTAGGCCCTGGCACAGGCAGTCCCCCATGCCTGGAAGGTCTCCCTCCCCTTTCCACCTCTTGGAAAGCCCATCTTGCTAATGGATTAGTTTCTATAGGGAGGGGTGTCCCAGGCCGAGGGGCCATTCCAAGTTGGACGGTGGCCCAAATCTCCACACTATCTACTGCCTTGTCTTTGTCCTGCCTTGCCCTCTCACCAACTGACCGATATTGCTGCTAAGTTATGTATATGATACAGTCCCTACCCTGACAGATTTCTTCATTTAACTGGAAAACAAGATGGGAAAACCAGGAAACAATTAGAAAGCAAGACAAAATAATGTTTAATTCAATTTGATTCAACACATGTTAATTATGTACAAGACATTATGCTAGACTCTGAGCAAAGTCTGTGCCCTCAAGGACTTCACTTTCTCCTGGGGATACAACCTGATGCAGAGCAATATTATTTGAGGAGGAAGAAAGTACCAGCACCTTGGGGGATTAGGAAAGGCTTCCCAGAGATTCCAGGACTTGAAGAAGATGAGGATTTTAATAGGCAGAGATGGCCAGAGTGCACTCTTCTACTTTCCTTTCCCTCACTAGAATCTAAGATCCTTGAGGGCAGAGACTGTGGATTGCCTGTCTTCGAATCCCTATTGCTTAGCATAGTGCTTGGCCCAAGGTAACACCTTAATTAGCATCCAAACCACACATTCCCAGGGGTGGCTAGGTAGTGCAGTGAATAGAGCACTGGCCCGGGAGTAAGGAGGACCTGAGTTCAAATCCAGCCTCAGACACTTGACACATTTACTAGCTGTGTGGTTTTGGGCAAGTCACTTAACCCCAATTGCCCTCCAAAAAGGAAAAAAAAGCAACCCCCCAAACAAAAACAAACCACCCATTCCCTGGGGCTCTGGGCCTTGGTTCTAATAGCTAGCTAGCATTTCTCCAGGGAAGCGTGAAGAAACTTTTACCTTCAGCTGTCTCTTAGATTCCTCTGTTCCTTTCTCTCTTTCTGTCACCACTTTCCTCACAAGGAAGGAGGAGACCTCATCAGCATGGCTAAGCATTGGGGGAGGCGATGGTGGAGTGGAAATGCTTTGTTGCCTTAATTTTTAAAAAAATTCTTTTTGCAAAATGGGTGAGAATTTTTCCAGAGTCCGCTGTGAATCCTCTGAAAACAGTTTTGAGTGTTCTCAGGCCTGGAGTAGTGGGGTGGGGTGCTAGAGGCAGGCCCAAGAAGCTACTTGCTGGGGGCTAGCGACTTTCAGTAATTAATAAGGTTCTTTTCTCTCCCCTCCTCCCCCATCCTGCACTGGCTAGCAGGTAAGAGTAGCAGTCTGGGGGCGACATTGGGTCCCTTTGGCTAGAACACAGTCAGGTCTTAGTAGGGGCAGCATCTTTTGCATTACAGACCACTTAGCCCCCAGTAGATCCATAAGCTGAGAGTTGGGGCTGCCGACCTACATGCCCCCTCACCCCCAAACCTCCACCTAGATCGCTCCCTGTGGGACGGTTCTTAGTTCTCTCTGGAACCCTACAGATTTGGGAACTGTGTGGAGCTACAGGCATCTACTGCTTTCAATTGGAATGACCAGCGCTGCAAAACCCGAAACCGATATATCTGCCAGTTTGGTGAGTGGCCCCTTGACCCCCGACCTGTCCTGGTTCTGTCCTTTCCATGGGAGCAGGGCAACTAAGCAATGAACTCCCAGCTTGGCTCCCTCCCTTCCTCCCTCCCCCATCATCCTGTCCTACCTCCCTCTTCCTTTGGCTGATCCTGGAATTCCTTCCTGGACCTTCCTTCCCTCCAATTCTCACCATGAAGACTCTTCTGGGTAGACAGCTAGACTCCTTGGTTCTTAGTTCTCTAGATTTAACAGGGTTATCAGAGGCTATGGGGAAGTGAGAGGATCCCTATGTCAGTTCAGGCATAGAAATGATCTTCTCTATGCCCTGGGCTCACAATCTGAAATGATTCTATTACGAGAGTATGAAGCATCCGTAGCAGGTAAGAGTAGCAGTCTGGGGGCAACACTGGGTCCCTTTGGCTAGAACACAGCCAGCATCCTTGCAGGGGAGGGGGGAGGCTCCATCTTCTCCTTCCTAGATCTCCTGATGGACGTATCTTTCCCACTGTGAACCTCACTAATTGTGGCCTGCCTTTCAGCCTGGCCTGTTTTAAATGGGCTGTCCAAGTGGGGTCTGTGTGGATCCTTGACACTCGGCTCTGGGGTCTTTCACAGCTCAGGAGCACATTTCCCAGTGGGACTTGGAGCCCTGAGGTGGGAGTTCCTATTATTTCTGCCAGCCTCCAGCCCATCCCTCCTTGTGCTGCCCCAAGCCCTTGATACCCATCTGGAAGAAGAGGATTCAGGCTGCTCAGAAGATGATTCTGAATCAAAGAGACCTCCCCCTGACACCTGCTGTGCTCATCTGGCATTTTTGTATCTCTGTGAAAGAGTAATGGGGCCCAGGGAGTGAGGCAGAAGACTCGCTGACCATCAGGGAAGGGGTATGTGTGTGTGTGTGTGAGGGCATGGGGTTGAGTGAGGCCAGTATAGGGCAGGCAGAAGTAGCCATTAGAGGGTCCTAGTCACTAACCACCCCACCTTCCCTGTGCTGTCCCGGGCTCTGGGTAAGAGGGGATTCTGGGCCAGGTCTTTCTCTTAGTGTTTTCTGTTGTGGTACCCTTCCTTTAGCTTCTCCTGGTATGCAGGGAGAGCCAAGAAGTGTGTGCCAGACTCAGCCCTGGCCATCCTGAAAGGATCTGCCTCACACTTTCAGCAGCGTTCATTAGATCATTCAATGCTCTTGGCAGGAAGTATGGACAGAGACCACTCCCTAACCCCCCTGTATGTATAGTAGTAAGCTTGGGTACTAGGGCCTGGTTAGTGACGGTATTGGGCAAGGAACATAGCAAAGCATCTCTGGGCACTTAGAATGTACTTCTGAAGGAATAAACTAATTTATGCCTAAACTTGATGATGTTTTCTTTGCTCTTGAGGTTCCCTTGTCTCCTGGTCTAAAGAACCGAATCATTTAAAGTTGACCAGTGTTTCCACCAGGTGTAGGAATGGGGCTACTTACTTCTCTTCCATACCCACCTCTGTACCCACACAACTGAAGGAGTCGCTAGGGGTTAAGGGAGAAATGAGGGACAGGACAGCATGGAGATGGGGGAAGTCTCAGCCTGATGAAAGAGCAGCAGCATCTGAGAAGTTTCTTCTAGGTCTGGAGCAGCAGCGAGTGTGTGTGTGTGTGTGTGTGTGTGTGTGTGTGTGTGTGTTGGTCCCCTTTGGCAGTCACTGGAGGTGAAGCCTCAGGACCCCTTCTCTCAATGGTGCATTTAAATTCATAAAATGACATATATAGGAGCACAAAGGAAATCAATTATATTGAGATGTATTTTTTTTCCACCCAGGTTCATAGACACCTTGAAGTCTATTAACAGATCTGGGCTAAGAACCTTTGCTTGTGAAAAGGAAATAATTAAATTGTTTCCAGTTGAAAAAACTCAGTGCAGAAGTTAAAGGCTTCACTAACAAAGCACTTTGAAAACAGGTCCTATCTTGCAATAGAAAGTGTGTGTGGTTTGTAGTTTGTGATCCTGGATTCTAATTCTGACTCTGTCACTCACCACCTATGTGACTTTGGGTGAGTCACGTAATCAATCCCTAAACATTTGTTTTAAAAAAACAAACTACGAGCCAAGCAAGGCACTAAGTGTTGGATGGAAAAAGGTGCCAAGTATCCTAATGAAAGGGAGACAACATGTAATCATGCTCACAAAATAAATGCAAGATAATTGGTGGAGGGGAGGCTTCATGGAGCAAGTGGTATGAACTGAGCCTTGAGGGAGGCTAGGGAGCCGAAGAGGTGGAAGGGGGAGGGAGGCCCTCCAGGCAGGGGGGCTGCCTGTGCCCAGGCGTGATGGAGTAGTTCGTGTGAGGAACCACAAGCACTTACTATATATGCCTCAACGCTAGAGATACAAAGAAAGGCAAAAGCATGGTCTGGGCTATCGAGGAACTCCCAATAAAACAACATGCATGACTAATAACCATCTAGGAGCAAACTATACGAAGGAAGAGTTGGAGACCACCCAAGAGGGAAGGCCCCAGCATTGAGGAGAAGGCTTCTGAGCTCAAACAAGTTCCTGCATTTACCTGCTGTCTTAGCTCTGGCCAAGGTGGGTTTTCAGTTACAGCTTAAGGGAGGCCAGGGAGATGAGGAGGGGCAGTGGTCCAGGAGTGGGGGCAGCCGGAGACAAGGCCTGCAGCTGGATGATGGAGCAGCTTATTTGAAGAGCAATGTTATTGGATCATAGACTATATGGATGGGGAGCAGGGTAAGGAGGGCCTAGATTAAACACAAAGCTTTCAAAGTCCAACAGCAAAGAGCAGCAGGAAAGTCTGTTTGAAGCGGGGGAAAGCAGATTAATGAGCGGCAGGTAGAGCCACAGCATCAAGACTTCTAAATGCTAGATAAAGAAAGGAGATTGCATCTGATTTTTAGACGCACTGGGGAGCACGACAGCAAGACAATAAGTCCTGTACTTTAGGAAAATCATTTTGGCAGCTTTGTGGAGGGATTGATGGGAGAGGGGAGATGAGGCTGGGAAACCTTTAAGAGGCCACAGCAATAGTAAAGGCAAGAGGGACTAATGGGAGTGGAAAGGAAATACATTTGAGAGATGCCATGGAGGTAGAATCCCCAAGACTTATCACCATCATCACCACATCTAGTCCTTATACAGGGCTTTCATCTGCCCTGGGAGCCAGGGGCTACTACTGAAGGGTTGAGTGACTTGCCCAAGGTCACACAACTAGAATCTGAAGTAAGATTTGAACTCAGGTCTTCCTGATCCCAAGCCCAGCATTCATCGTCATTCAGACACCTAGCTAGGTAGAGTGAAGTGGATGAAGTTAGATGACTTTGAAGGGCCAGCTTTTACAGCTGTAATTCCATATGACCTTCCATTCTGAGTCTCATGCCTCTTGTCTCAAAGTGTGACTGCAAATACAGGAGTTGAGATTGTGTGACTTAAGGGGTATCTTTGAAGAGGAGGAGGGAGAGTCTGTCCCTTTAAGGTAAGGAGCAGGAGAGCCTGCAGGTGGCTGAGTTGGGGGTCTGATTCTGAATAAATGAATGGTTCAAAGGTGCTGGCCTCTGATTCTGTAGACCCAATGATTATCGCAAGGATGCTAGAGGGCACCCCAGGCTCTTAGTAACCCCAACAAGGGCCCTGGGAGTTGCCCTCTCCATCACCTGCACACCTGGCTGTTAATAAAACAGTGGACAAATATCTGTTGAGCCCCAGCCAGGCACAGTATATGAACATGAAAGTAAGAAATGTTACTTGTGTGTCAGGCAAGCTGCCATGCCTCTTTGGGTCTTTGTTTCCTAATCTGTAAAATGAGGTCAAATCAGAAGACCTCCAAGGCCCCTTCTTCAATAAATCACCAAGCTGGAAGACACCTTGGGGGCCTAGTCCATCCTGCCCACCCCTTCAGTATCTTCCCCAGCTCTTGTTTTTTTTCTAATGGGGGAGCTGAGAGCAGGGAAAGGAGTTAACGGCAGTCACCAAAATCTACACTTTCCCTCCTTCCAAATGCTTCAAAGCACTTTCTCTTTTGACCCTTACACAACTATCCTGTGACAGAGATTAGGGACGGCATAATTATCTCCATTTTATAGCTGCAAAACAGACCCCAAGGTCACACATTTCCCAATATTGAAATCTGGGCTATAATTCAGATTTTCTGTGTCCTAGTTGGAGAGTCTTTCCACTATGAGAAATGTAGCCAGCAAGGTTTTAAGCACATTTTTGGGAGGACCCCCCCTCCCACTGCTTCCTAATTTATTTACCCAGTCAATCAATTCTACATGTTAGTGTCCTTGCACATGTTTGATCACTCATTCCTTGCCTTAAAAACATTTTAAATCTGAATTTAAATACCCCAAAAGAGTATAGCACAACACATAAGATGTGTTCTATATAAAATTCTGAATTTCCATTTCATATGGCTTGATTTTTAAAGTACATAAATTCTACATAATATTTCCAAAATTGTTCTGCTTATCTGTGCTTCCTTCTAAATTTGATCATTCATTTTTGCAGTGTTAGGGGTTGAGGAGATGGGAAGAGGACTATTTGACCCTAAAATTCTGATGCTTCTTCCCAAGTCTTAATAGAATCTCCATCAAATTTCCTCTGGAGCCAACCTATGTTTCATCTTCTCAAGGCATTGTCAGCATCACCAGTACAGTGGAATATTTCTGCTCCCAAAGTGAATGGTCTTTTTCCAGAACCTTAACAAACTCCCTACATGACATTCCCTGGTCTGATAGGCTCAGCCCTGTTGCCTGGTCTGTGAAATACTTTAAACTCTATGAAGGTGGAGATAGAGTATATATTTTCCTCCCACGTCTTTTTGACTTCTGTTCTCCTATCCCCCTCTTTTCTTCCTTCCATTCCGCCCTCTCCCCCACAGAGATGGTTGTTGGCATTAATCTGTAGGATGCCTTATGAAGATGGGTGTGTAGGCCACTGGTTTCTCTTTGCCAGGCTCCAGGAACCTTGAATTTATTCTCCCCACCCCCATCTGTTTTTTTCAATCTTCTTCCTGTCTCAATCAGTTTAACCTGGGCTATTTCCCCCTGAATGAATCCATACCCAAGCACAGGCATTTCCATGGGTTCACATGTTTACACATATGAAAGGCTGTATGCACTCATTGTGACATCTCCTCACCTGGGTAAAAACCACCTATCTAATTTCAACAGAAACACCAGATTGGATGCACAGAGGAGGCTGATCTCCACTGGGTGCTTAATAAATGTTTACTGATTAATTGATCTCTTGAGAAGCAGAAGAACAGATTGAAAAATAGGAAAACCATCCTGAGAGACCAGAATTCAGAACCCGTTTTTAAGCTAATCCCCTCATTGGTCAGAAACAGAGACGTTGGGAGATTAGATGAATTGTCCAAAGTGACACAGCTGATTAGCGGCAGTTCCTTCCACAACCTACCCCTCACCCATGACGACAGTGGTAGGGAGGCCACATATAGAGACGGGGGGCAATTTGCTTCTTGGGAGGATGCAAGTCAAATTCCTCTGCACATCGCTTCTTCCTCCCCCTCTGGATTGATTTTTCATTTCAGACAGCTGACCTTCATTAGAGCCTTGCTCTTTTAAACGTGTTTAATACGTTCACTGACCGGAGAAATCCCTCCCTGCCTGCTCATCTCCCTCAAGTCCAGGCAGCAAAAGGGGGAGGAGCCCTCCGTGCTCCGTCTGTTCTGAATCGTCCGAGTCTTTGCTAGGGAAGCAGGCCCAAGAGTGGCTAACGGCTGGGTCTTCTGGTGCTATTCTATTCCTGTAAAAATCCGGGACAGGTGGGCACTGAGGCTTGGGCTCTGACATAATGTGCGCGAGGTTCTCTGCAAACCCGAAAGGCTATCCACACGTCGGCTCTTTGAATTATTATATTCACACCAAGATTATGATACTTCCCACCCGGACAAAATAGCCAGAGAAATGCATGCGGGGACACGCTTGTGCACTGCTGGGCATGCAGGGCTGCGCCTGCGGGCGTCGCGTCGAGAAGCAGACGTGCACGCGTGTGAATAGGCACGCGTGGCCCCAGAGCCGGTGCTCACGCATGCACCATACTTAGAGGCTGGTGCCCAGGATGCACGCGTGCATGCACGCGCGGGGCTCTCGGGAGGCACGGCTCAGCACGCACGCACGCACAGGTGAGTGCTCGCAGGTGGCTGCACTAGGGAGATCGCGGACGCCTCGGCCCCCCCTCCCTCCAAGCTCGCTCCTCGCGGGCAGCCCCTCCCTTCCCGGGAGAAGATCTTGGCCCCGCCCCCTTCCCTCGAGCTCCGCCAGCCCCGCCCTTCGGGCCGAGCCTCGGCCGCCGCCGCCGCGGGGGAGGGGAGGCGAAAAGGGGGGGGAGGAGGGGGAGGAGGGAGGCCGCCCGCCGCCCCCGCCCTCCCTGCGCGCTCCTCGGCGTCGGCCCCATGTCCCTGGGCCCGAAGCCCCGCGGCGGGCGGCTCCCCCCGCGCGCGCCCGAGGTGGGGCGCCTTGTGTCCCCGCCCCGCGCCGCCGCGCTCCCCCGCGCCCGCCGGGGACATGGTACGTTCCAGTGGCCCCGCGCTCAGCCCCGCCGGGGGGGCTTCGGCGGCGGCGGGGAGGACGCGGCGGCGGCAGCGGCGGCGGACGAGGGGCCCGGGCTGGGGCCGGGGAGCCGGGGCCGAGGGCGCAGCAGCGAGCCGAGAGCCGTCCCCCCGCCGTCCCGGGCCACGGCCACGGCCGGCAGCAGCAGCGGCGGCGGCCTCGCCCCTCGCTGGCACCCGGCGGGCCCCCCGCGGGCTGGCATGACTCTTTTTGGCAGCGAAGAAGCTTGTCGGAGATGTGAGTGCCGCGCGTGGGCGGGCGCGTGGGCGCGGGCGGGGGGCGCGGACCGGGAGCGCGCGGCGCGGCCCCCTCCCGGGATGGAAGGCCGCTGTGCGCGAGATCGCGCGGCGCGCCCCTCCCCCTCCCCAGCGGTCCCCACGCGCGAGCTCCGCCGGGCCTTTGTTCGCGGGGCGGGGGCCCCCGCCGGGACCGTTGGGGGGCAGCGGTTAGCGGGGCCTGGCCCGTCGGGCTGGGCCGAGAGAGCCGCACCGCCCCCTCGCCCTGTCCCGGCCGCCCCCTTCTGCCGCATCTCCTTGAGGTTCGTCCTTTTCCTGGGGAAACTGAGGTCGGGGGCGGGGGAGAACCGGCATCCGCGGAGGTCGCAGCCGGGGGAGGGGGGTCCGTGGAGGGGCTCGGGCCGGGACTCCCGGGTGACCTTGGGCCGGAGCCTCGCCGGCCAAGTCCGCAGAATGGACCAAGCAGTTTCGCCCCGCGGCTTCGGGAGGAGCCCCGGGGTCCTGGCGGGTGAGACCCTCCCCTTCTTCTTCTTGCCCCCCCCCAGCTCCCCGGGGTGCCGAGGCCCCAAGGACCGAGAGGCATGGGCACCCAGGAATGACTCCCTGGCCGTGGGGGAGGATAGGCCTGCGGTCCTTCCAGGGCTCCTCCAGGACAGCGAAGGCAGCCCCGCCGTGTCCATCCGGCCAGAGGGTGCTGCCCTCTTAGCGGGCAGAGCAGCTTCTACGTCCGGCCCATCCAGACCCGAGTGCGCCATCCCAGGTGGACTGAGCAGCCTTGGCCCAGCCTCCAGCCCAGCCCCGCGCCTTTGTACCCGCGTTGTGGGGGCCCCCTCCGAGTGCTCACAGGCGCGTTTAGTGTCTGGAAAAGTCATCGCTGTGGGAAGCTCAGAACCTGAAACGACATATCTGCGCCCCACGAAAGGGCTTGTCCCGCCTCCCATAGCTGGCGGAGCTAGAGCTAGGTGGTGTTTCCTGTGGGTAACAAACAGCTTCCCTGTGGGTAACAAACAGCCTCCCTACGGGCAAAGAGGGGTCCAGAGGTCAGCCAGGGGTGGCTGATGCTGACATGGAGCCGGGACTTCTTAGGGGTCTCCCTCGGCCAGGGCCTCAGAGCCCACAGAGTCGGGGAGAATCCTTGGGGTCCCCTTTTGTTCTTGCCGGGGTACTTGACTTGGTTTGAGACCGCTCGCTGTGGGTGGTCTTTCCTTAGAGAGGGGCCCTCTGCAGCTCATTAGTCTGGAGTCTTTTCTCTGATGTGTTGGGCTTCGGCCATCTTTTCATCTAAAACGTTTCATCGTTGGTCCGCCTCTTCTTCTCCCTCACGTTTTTCACTCCTCATTCATCCCCATCTTTGGAGTTTTGTGCCCCTCTCTTCTCCAGGCAGTCTGTCCCTAGTTTCTCAGTTGTTTCTCATCCCCCCTCTGCTTTTGTAGGGCTAGTGGAATAGGAGTCAGTGGGGATAGGAGATCTGCAGGAAACGGGGAGATAATTGGCCCTGGTCAGGCTCCTGGGTAACTCTGAACCAAGGGTCCATCTCTGTCCCTTGTTACCTGGGTGCTATTGAGCCAGCTTTGGCTCCTCATCATCCAGTGAGAGAGTTTTGTGGGCCTCCCAGCTCCAGATCTGGAGCCCCATGCTCCTGAGCTTTCGGCCACAAGGCAGAGGGAAGGAGGCAAAGTAGCCTGTCCATGCAGGGCCCCAGCCAAGAATGAGAAGAGGCTGGTGGAAAGAATGACCAATTAGGAGACCATAAGGCCAGGCCCTGGCTTTCACCATCCCTGGGGACATTGAACATTGAGTGACTCAGCCTCTTATTGTCCCTCTTTTGAAGGCAATTGCAGATCTCAGAGTTGGAAGAACCTGATGCAGAATGCCCTCGGAAGCATCCCTCCCAGGGGTCATCCAGGCTTCCCTGAAAGGCCCTCACTGTAAGAGGGAACTCCCCCCCCCCCCCACCTCCTGAAGCAGACCACTCTACCTTTCAGTTTAGCAAGCAGTGCCTGTTGTGGCAAGGCCGGGTGGAAAGAGGGCTGACCTTGGGGTCAGAAAGGCCTAGGGTCAAATCCTGCCTCTGATCCAGATTAGCTTTGTAGCCATGGGCAAGTCACTTAGCCTTTTGTCTACTCCAGGCAGACAAGCTCCAGACTTTGAAGGTAGAGGGGCTGCAGCTCTGTATTGAGGAAGGGAGTTCCCACCCCAGGAGTCCCTCCGCAGATGCAATCACAGGCTTACTCCGGCGCTAGATGGGAGAGGCCTTCCTTGTTCTCTGGCAGCTTACACATAGTAAGTGCTTAATAAATCCTTTCTCCATCCATCCATCCATTCATTCATTCATTGCCTGGAGGGATATGCTGTGGATGTCATTTTTAGGAAGGTAGTTCTACTGTCAGGCCCAAAGTTGCCCGGTGCCAGCCTCCTCTTTGTTCTCACTGTCGTTTTGAGAGGATCAGAACCAGCCCAAGCCTCTTTCACATTCAGATACTTGCTGACAGTGACTGTGCCCCCCTGAGTCTCCAGCATGCAGCCTCTTCCAGGGCTGGGGCACCTGCAACAGGTGGAAAGCCTGTGTCTGTGTTGGGGCCAGTGCTTTTCCTCCTTTCATAACAATACTGTGAAAGGTAAAGAGGATGTAGCATGCCTTGAGTTCTTCTGATGAAAAATGGCTGAAAAATTCTGGGTAGGATTATGGCTGGGTGCTTTAGCTCTGGAGCCTTGTCCCACAGGACCCCTCAGCTTTCTTGGCTTAAATTCTTTTCCCCTTAGTGGGGAGAGTTTTTAGCCTGGGATCTGCAGGACCCCCTATCTCCTGGCCCCCCCTTCCAGATATAAATCTGTGAACTTGATGGAAAAATGACACCTTTATTTTCCCTCATCTCTAAATGAAATGAACACTACCTTTAATGATTTAAGTGTGATTCTGAGAAGGGACCCTCTGGCTTCACCACCCTGCCAAAAGGCAAGGTTACATTTTCCTGCTCTAGGGCCCTGTTTGCTTGGCCCCCTTGCTTACCTGTTTCTGTCTTGTCTCTCTTCACATCTTACCATCACACTCCTCCTGTTCCTTAACGATGCCTACCATCTCTGGATAGGAATCGATGAGATGGACTCAGGTAACCTTTGGGGAGTGCCAGAGGGCAGGGCCAGCTGCCTGGTGCTGCCTGTTTCACAGGCTGCCCCCAGGGACCTTTGGGCTCCTCGGCCTGGCTGGACCTGCAGGTGTCATCCTCATGAAGTGGATTGACCGCTCTCTGGATTTAACCTGCGGCTTCATTCGCTCCCTTCTTCACCTAGCTGACCTAATTCTATAATCTGCTATATGGAAAATAGTTATTTGTCATAGAGGGGTCAGGGAGAGTTTGAAGTTCACAGATAATTTAAAAAAAAACACTAATTGGGTGACAAGGTGGTGCAGTGTGTTGAGCGCCGGCCCTGGAGTCAGGAGGACCTGAGTTCAAATCCGGCCTCAGACAGTTAACACTACTAGCTGTGTGACCTTGGCCAAGTCACTTAACCCCAACTGCCCTCCAAAAAAGGAAAAGCAAAACAAAAATCCACTAATCTTACTAACACTGGCTTTACTAATAAGTTACTAATTCAGGCACTCGTTTTAAAAGGAATGAGATGTACCTGGGATTGTCCTCTTGTGTGGGGCACTGCCCAGGGAAGGGTAGAGGCATGTCCCAGATGGCTCCTTGCTGATATTTCTGAGCAGGGGAACTGGATACATGTGGAAATGAGACCATTTACAGACATTCAGACTCAAGTGTGAGACACTAATGGTGGGAAGGTGATGAGTAGGGAGTAGTTGTTTGACCAGGTGATACCTCTGTGGCACAGAGCTCTGGGGCTTTCTCAGTGTGGGGTCTCACTCCATGGACACCCATTGCAGCCCCTCTCCAACTTGTTAAATGTCTTAAAGAATTGCTGGGCTCCAAAAATGCATCCCAGCATGTTTGGCTAAGGCATGGCGAGTCGTTCCAACTGGGCTCTGTGTTCACAAGTCTGAGGTCCTACCCTTCCAGTTCAACCACCAGCCTCATCGTACAGGTCAGGAAAATGAGGCAGGAGGTGCTCAGGGACTTGATCAAGATCTCACAGCTAGCAAAGTATTGGAGTTAGAATTTGAACACAAGTGTTCCTGACTCCAGTTACGATGTTGTGTCCACTACATTATGCTGACTGTCAAGGTGAGGGCTGAAAGTCTGGTGAAAGATGGAAGTCTACAGATTACTGATAACAAACTTGAGTTAATTGAGGAACTCTTTTCTTATTGATTGCTCAGACAGTGCAGAGCTAGGGCCAGGCAGCGAATGCCAGCAAAAGGAGGGGTGAGAAATGCAGGGCACAGATAAATCCCTAACTGAGGCAGCCAGCACCTGGAAAGTCAGCATGTGATTCCGTCTCTGTGCCTTCCGTCCCATCCCTTTTCCACTCGGCTCTAGACTCTTTCCCCTTGAAGTGTCAGAAAAGGAGGGAGCATGGGAAGCAGGGCCTCAGGGCCAGCCTGAAGCTGCTGTCTGTGCTTACGTGAGGCCAGCTGGGCTGGGAAGTGCATGCAGCCTGGGGTGGGGGGGGCGACAGTCTTTTTGTCCCAAGTTCTCAGATTTGCTGCAGGGACACTACTAAGGAAAGCTGATATGAAATGTGCAGGATGTTGGAGAAGGACAGGTGGGAGGTTAGGCCTTTGATAAGAACATGGTAGAATAATATCACTTACATATTGCTTTAAGGTTTGCAAAGCATTTTACCAATATTCTCTTGTTGGATCTGCACAGTGACCATGGCGGGTAGGTGCTATGATTATCCCCATTTTATAGGTGAGAAAAGCAAGGCAGGTAGAGGTTAAATGACTTGCCCAGAGTCACCCAAAGCTAGTGTCTGACGCCAGATTTGAACTCAGGAATTCCTGATTCTGGGTCCACTGTTGTATACCATCTAGCTGCCTGAAGTAGGCAGCTAAGAATTGACGGGAGTTCTCATTCTCACTCTGCTAATGACATGCAGGTGGAACCTTGAGAAAGTTAAGTGTTCATTGAGTACCTTCTGTGTGCCAGGAATTGTACAGAGAAGGGGAGAAGACAGGCTGTGCCCCCAAGTTCATAGTCTAATGTGGAAGACCGGACAAGCTCCAGAATGGAGGCACTAGAATTAAGGGAGTGGGAACAGGCTGCTCACTTTACAGGGTGGTCAGGGTCACGCAGCACTCACACAGCACGAGACAGTGACTGTGGAAGCATCTGGCCAAGCAGGAGCACTCTGCAACACCAGGTGACATATTTACCCAGGAAGATGGAGAAAAGAAAGGACCCTTCTTTCCCCAAAGAGAACTGAAGCTGCACTTGTTCCTTCTTGCCCTCCCCCTCCCCCTCCCCCAAGCCCACCAGTCAGTGAGATATCTCATTGAGAAGCACAGGTTTTGAGGCTGGATTTAACCAGTGAACTTTGAAAGCCAACAGAGGAAAAGATGACGGAATGATTAGGAACAAATTGTGCTCTTAAAGGCCAGCTGTATAAGAAGTGACATTGCAGGTGGGAAGAAGCCACTGAACAGGAGAAAATCCTTTTAGGAAGGGAGAGAGGAAAGCTGTGAGCTTTCTCTTCTAAGGCTCGACCTGCTCTGGGCCTGCAGACAGACACACAGATGGCTCCAGTATGGTGGAGAACAGGCTTCTCTAAATTAGAATCAGTGGCTTTCTCATCCAGCCGTTAACTGAAACAGATACACAAGGTCATTCAGAGGATAGAAGCAGTTTTCCAAAGCTCCATAAAGAATCGGCAGCCGTGTGAAAGGTCAGGCTCGATTGCTCTAAAACAGTGGTTCTCAACCTGTGGGTTGTGTTCAGTTTGTAACAATGAAAATACATCCTGCATATCAGATTATTTACATTATGATCCATAACAGTAGCAAAATGACAGTTATGAAGTAGCAACAAAAATAATTTTATGATTGGGGGTCACCACAACATGAGGAACTGTGTTAAAGAGTCGTGGCATTAGGAAGGTTGAGAACCACTGCTCTAAAAGGGTGCACATTAAGAGGATTTTGAGGCTTCGGTCTCATACCCAACAAATTGTCAAAGATGATAAATGATGAAAATCAGCATTGGAGGAGCTGTGGGAAGTCAGACACACAAATGCTGGTGAAGCTGTGAAGTGGCCCAACTGTTCTTGAAAACAGTTTGAAATTATGTGAGAAAAGGCTTTAAACTGTTTCCATCCTTGGTTCCATGAATCGTACTAAAGAGCCACATCTCAAGACAGTCAAAGACAAAGCCCCAAGACATACATGCTTATCAAAAGCAGCACTTTTTATGTTAGCAAAAAACTAGGAACAAAGTGTGTAGCCATAAATTGGGGGGAAAGGTGAACAAATTGTCCATTTGGAACGGATGGAATGAAATGATCTTGTGCCATAAGAGGTGGAAGCTAATTCTCTGAGACTGTAAGTTATAGAACAGGTGTTGATCTGCATTGGTAGTGGGACTTCCTCGTGTGTCACAGATTCACTCGTTTCCCTCCAAAAATGAACCCTTAAGGTAAACACCAAATTTTCAGTTTAGCCTGGGTTTTGACAGCTTTCCCAGTCTCTCTGGGCTCTTGTACCCTCTAGGCTCAGTCCCTCTGCATCTCCTACTGAGATTCACACTTGAAGCTTGGGGTCCCCTAGAAGGGTGGCTGCTACTTTGGGTTCTATAGCTAACCCTTATGGGCAGCCATCCTTCTGAGCCCCCAGCAGTGTGCTTACACAAGAAATTCAGAGAAATGTGGCAGAGATTGCACATGAAGTGGAGTCAGGAGAACAGTGACCACAATTATGGAAAGAAAAAGAATACAAAAGGGAGCCAAACTGAGTGATTCCGTGGTCCCAGGGAACAGAAGATGAGACATCCCTCCTTTTGACAGAGAGATAAAGAACTCATGTGTGATGTTGCGTCCCATGATGTGTTCAATGCTGGGGGAGTGTATTTGGAAATGATGGGTGTGAAAACAAAAGGCATCAAGAAAACTTTTTTCTTTTTAAAGTAAGGTACCCAAGAAGTGCTCATCCAAACTTAAAAACTTATATTGAGGGGAGACTTTCCACCTCCTAAGGCAACCCATTCCACTTTGGAATAGTCCTAATGTTCAGGAAGTTTTCCCTTATATCAAACTTCAGTTTGCCTCTTGACACTTCCATTCTTGACCCCTGATTTTGCCATCTGGTCCAAACATAGTCTGGTCCCTCCTCTCCATGCTGGCTGCTTAGGTAACTGTAGGCAAGGGAGGGTCAGCATCAAAAGGCTATCTTCAAGGAGATGTATTTCAGTGGCACAAGTGCTGCCACCACTTAACAAAGATAGCAACCCCTCTCCACATGAGCCACAGGTCTTGAGTTGCAGTGGCTGAAAAATTAATCATCCAACGCCCAACTGGTTGTCTCGCTTCTTTCCCCACTGGTTCATTTGTTGCACCAGATATCAAAGCTGCACCAAATCATTATTAGGTCAGATTTGGAAGGTAGAGTGTTCCCTAGATGACTTGATTTCTCTCCAGGGTTAAGTTCAAGAGCTATTGTGACTAAGAAAAAGTAAATTAGTAAAAGACTTACCTTCCAAAGCTGCAAAAGAAGGTCTGGGATAGAGCTGGAATTCCAGGGAAGGATGGAGGGCAACTTGGGTGATTTTGGATTTGAAAGGAGGGCAGCAGAGAGATTGATGGCTTCCTTGGCTCTCCAGCTTGCTCAGACAGTCCTCTCCATCCGATGCTCACTCTTGGACATTGTATTCTCTGTCTCTGCTTACTGGGTGTGTGTTATCTCCCCACCAGTGTAAGCTTCTTTGTCTTTGCAAAGTGCTTGTTAATGATTGACTGACTCCCAAAACACTATCTGGACGGCCTTTATTCACAAAGATTCCTCAGAAAATCCTGAGAGGTCAGTTTGCTTTCACTCTCTCCTGATTTTCCACTGCTCTCATTCCTTTTAATTTGGTCTCAGGCACCAAAGAAAGGGTATCCCTGGATCCAGTTATGATCTGGCCTTGAATATGGGCTCAGGTACAAATGTGCTATCTAACTTAGACCAAGTTGATGAACCACTCTGGGCTTCATATATCAAAGGGATGGCACGAGATGTTCTCTTGGGCCCCTTCTAGTTTTTAGACTTACCATCTATGAATGCCAGTGGCTCCCAGGAATGTTCTCCTGAAAAAGGCCACCTTTCCATGCCTTCTGTTAAATTCAATAGAATATACATTTATTTATTACATGCTTACTCTTTGTAACCCACTTGGGGGTACAAAGACAAAAGTCTTTGCTGTCAAGGGCCATACCTTTATTGGGGGGATATAGCATGTCCACAGGTAAATAAATAAAGATAATTGAGAAAAACAGGGCAGAAAAGGAATAAGAAACAGCATATAAGAAGAAATGGTGCCTGAGTGGAATTTTGAAAGGAGGTAATGAGGAGGCACTAAGAGGCAGAAAAGTGTATTCTCTCCTAATTCAATTTGCCAAGCATTTACATACAGCCTTCTTAGGAGGACCTGGCATCTGCTGTAGATGGAATATTGAGTGTAAAGTGTAGTGATAGGAAATAACACTGGAGAGGAAGATGTGAGTCAGATTATATGCCAGTCTGCTTAGTGTTTCATCCTAAAGGTAGGGAGCCTCTGAAGATGTTTGAGCAGGTGAGTCGGTGACATGGGCAGAACTGTGTTTAGAAACATTAATCTGGCCACTATGGAGCTTGGATTGGAAAGGGGAGAGCCCAGAGTTAGAGGTACCTGTTAAGAGACTCATGATAGCCTCACGGAGTATGATCATGTGATGGGGAGACACAGGAAAGAGATCTTATGGGCATAATTTGGAGACTGGGAAGACTGGAAGCAGCCCTTTGCCTCCACCCCAAGCTCTTGGTTCCCATGTGACATCACTGCTGAGTGACGATGGCCAGAGGACTCTCTGGAAGTGACATCTCCCCTAACATCAGTACTCCATGGTGCCCAGGGCAGAGTCTACTTCTGAGTGCCTAGTGAAGGGTGGGAAGGGTTGCTTCCACCTTTGTAGGGGCTGTGCCCCCTCGTTGACTCTGCTTTGGTCTTCTTAAGTCCTGTCTTCTTGGGGCGGAGAAGTCACCTCACTGGTGCTTTGTAGAACTTTCTCCCCTTACAGTGCTTTCCACACATAAGAGGCTCAGAAAACACGTTTACTGAATGGAGTCTTTGGATGGGGTCTGGTGTGGCTTCACTTTGTGCTTATGTGCTGATGTTCATCGATCCATGCCTCAAACTTGATAAATGGTGGGTTTGGTGGGCTTCGTGCCCCATCCAGAGAAACCTTTACATCTGTTCTTATTAGCAACCTTCTTAGGTACAGTTAGGCTTTGGCATCCTGCTCAAGCCCCTAGTTCCATAATTCTGGATTGGGTTTCTCAGAAACTTGCCCTCTCCTTCTGGAAGGTATACTGGATGTTCCATAGACACCTTAGACTCTACAGGTTCCCTCCAAACCTTCCCCCTGTTTCTATAGAAGGCATTGCCTGGGGCCTACCTGAGTCTGCTGCTCCACTCACACAACCACCAGCCTGGTGCAAGCTTGGAGCAGGGCTATCCCTTGAGGGTACCCTTCACAGTGACCCTTACAGGCTTCTTGTGCTTCACTTGTCTCCACACTGGGGCAGCCCCAGCGTTCTTGCTGTTCCTTGATGTCCCAGCCCCAGCCCTTTGCTTTGGCTAGCCTCCTTACCTCCTCATCCTTCTGACTTCTCTGATTTCCGTCAGAAATCACCCCAGGCCTGTCCTTATTGTGAGACTTTTCTGGGTCTCCTTGCTCCCCTTTACACCTTATAGATCTTGTACTTTTGATGGAAGCTTCCCCAATGGAATGTGAGCTGCTTCAGGGCCAGGACTTAATTTTGTCGTTTCTTTGTATCCCATTTTTAGGACTGCCTGGGACCAGGTAAGTGCCCAGTAGATGCCTGTTGACTGATGGATAGCTGAGACAGTGTCTTTTTTTTAGTTCATAGCCAGTTTACATCATGCCAGTAATCCTGTTTTTTGTCTATTAAAATAATTCTGCTATGAAAGTTCCCTTAGTTAAACTGATTTTAAGTATAAAGTGAGTTGTCTCGTATAGAGAACTGAAGTTAGATCTGGATTCAAATCACAACTTTGGTCAAAGAAAGAGGAAAAGGACCCATGTGTACCAACATGTTGATAGCAACTCTTTTTGTGTTGGCAAAGAACTGGAAATAGAGGGAATGCTCTTCAGTTGGGGAGTGGTTGAGTAGTGATGGAGTACTGCTGTGCTCTAAGAAATGAAGAAGGGGAGAGTTTCCTGAGAAACCTGGGAAGATTTGTGTGAACTGATGCAGAGGGAAGTGAGCAGAACCAGGAGAACAATTGATACACAGTTTCAGTGGCATTGTGGAGACTGACAGCGGTGAAAGACTTAGGGGCGCCTCCGAAGGATTCCTGGTGAAGCAGCTTCGGCTCCTGACTGAGGGGACAGCTCAGAGTTGGGGGGCTCGGGGAGTTCTTGGCCAGTCTGGGGATGTGTTTTTTTCTTGACTACATGTTTGTAAATTTTGTTTGTATTGTTTTCTTAGTGGATAAGAAGGGTGGAGGTGGGAAGGAGAGGATCTGGACTAAAAATAAAATAAAATTGAATTACAAATGAATCACAGCTATGTCACTTTGTGACATTGGACAAGTCACATCTTTTTCTCTTATTTCCCATCAGTAAAGTGAAGAGTTATTAGATAATTTCTAAAATCCTTTACAGCTCTAAACCTGTGCATGATCTCAACCCTAAACTGGCTTAAAAAAAAATCCAAATTAGTTGGAGGCTTCTGACTTGAAGTGTCAGTTTGTTGAATTTATTTCAGTAAAGACCATGAAGACAGTCTAAAAACACATTCTAAATCCCCTCTAAAATCTCCCCTGGCTCCTTCCCTGAGAACCCCAAGCTCCAGTGTCCGGGTCAGTCTGCACTTCTCAGATGTTGAGACTCAACAGTGGGTTTGGGCACTTACAGTAATTCCTCCAGAAGCTGACTGAGCCTCACACGAGCTTAACGACTGGCAGGTTGTTGGCTGTCCTGTACATTTGGGATTTGAGAGGTTTCAAGCTTTCTACTTATCCTGGGAGCTGCTTGGAAGGGGAATGGGTGTGTGTGTGTGCATGTCTGCGTGTGCGTGTGCATACATGTGTGCACGTGTGCTCACATGCGAGTACACTCCTCCAGTTCCAGTGTCTCCTCTGGGAAGCAGCTCCTGAGCCTCTATCCCTTTGACAATCTTTGCATTCTTTGCTCCAAAGCAGAGAAGGCCTAGATGTTGCTTCTCACTTGCTCTTTGGTTCCAGGGCCTAGGAGAGGAGAGATGTGAGTCGCTGACCTTTGATTGGAGAGGAAACACCTATCATTTCTCCTGGCAGTTTTCTTTTCTGAACTAAGTTTTTCCGAAGGACCAGTTGAAGCAGTTGTGGGCCTCAGATCCCAGAACCTAAGAGTCCTTTTGATTTGGGAAGGCCCTGGCCCATGGTACGCAAAGAGGACTTAGAGATGCAACACAGCTTTGAGCCGAAGCCTCCAACCACCTCTGGTGTCCTTAGACATTTAAAAAAAAATGGTTTCTTTGCTGGGCGCCTTCCCCTCCCTGCTTTAACAGACCTGTCCAGCCACCCTGCTAGCCTGCTTTCTCATGCTTCTGATTGCTCTTTCTCCCTCCTTTTCTCTCTTTCTAGATTTAGACATGGCCAGAGACCCCAAGGGAAGCCGGGCCCGGCCTGGCCAGAAGCGACAGCACGGCGCTACTCTCTACCAGTGAGTCTGTTTCAGAGCTTTGGGGCAAGCTGACTGAGGAGCCCGAGGAGAGCAGTGCTGGGGTGGGGAGGCCAGGGTATTCTTCATTCCACTGTGTCCGAGGCTCATGACTTTATGTCAACCAGGGGCCCAAAGGTTATGCACTCCATTCTCTTGACCCAGGGCAGAATCCCCCTTGGTGCCAATGGCTGTCCATGCAGCAAAAAAGAAGGGCTCTCTACCACCCCCTCCCTGTTACCTCTGCTTCTAGGGGACATGAAGGAGTATGTGCTAGCCAGATAGGGAGTCCTGAATCAGGTGGGAATGACTGGGAACATTCCGAAAAGGGAATTTGGGGGCTGATGCCTTTGAAGTGTTGGCTATGGCCAGGTTCACGAAACCAACTCCCCTAGAGATGACTCCTGAGCTCTCTCTCATTGTACCCCCGGTTGACTCAGCCTCTCCTGGGAAAGTGGGCAGAAGTGTTGCCACCCCCGACGACCACCTGTGGCATTCACAAGTCTACTTGGTTACTCACCCTTGAGTTCATTAGTCTTGGGAAGGGGACTTGGGAAGGCTTCTGATGGGGAAACAAATGGATGGTGGTGAACCTAGGGCAGGCTTTACTTTCATTAGGCTGCTGTGGAACGAAGAGGAGGGAAGGGTCAGGAAGGGGGAAAACTACCAGATGAGGCTGGGGGCCTTCCAGGGGGCAGCAGGTCTGGGCTTGCAGGCAGAGAAGCCAAGATGCCCGTGTTGGCCCTGGTCACTCGCATCTTAACCTCCCCGGGCTAGTCGCTCTGCTTGTCACTGTGGATATGGCCCAGGCAGGGAGCCATCTGCTTTCTTCCTCATAGCCTCTTGCTGGCAGCTCTTTTTCCTTGCTTGTTAATGGGAGCCGGCTCCAGCTGGTCAGATCCAGACACCTCCTTCCCTCATAGATCTGTTCCCATCGAGTGCTGCTGTCTGCCATTCTTCACTGATCACACCTGCCTCCCCCTCGTTCCCCCATCATTTTCCGTCTCCTATCCTGTTTGCCCACATTTTTGTCCCCACCACCCTTCCTTCAGAGGGCTGCTGACTTGATTGCCCTGTGGGGTTGCAGGGGCAGTTAGAGAAATGGAGGAAGGGAGGATGAAAGTGGCTGTGGGGAGGTGCTTGGCACTGGCCCCCGATTTTGTGGTGATGAGGATATGCTTCGGTGTGTGCCCAGTGGGGCAATCCTGTCAGTGGTTAGGAGGGGAGAGATCTCTGCAGGCGGAGGCATGTTGGGCTTTCTACCTCGAGACTGAGAAGACCCTTGCCTGTTTGGTGATTGCATTTGGGCATTCTCTCATTCATCCCCCCACCATTTATTAAGTGCCTGCTGCATAGAGGGCCTTGTATCATTGGGAGGGATTCATGTTTTAGATAAGTCAGGATCCCTGCCTTTATGGTGCTTACAGTCTTTACCAAAGTAGGATTAAAGGGAAAAAAGAGATGATTTAAGGTTCAGCGAAAGATGGAGTCAGCTGAGAGATTGCCCTGCTATCTGTTCAGATATCTGTATTTCTCCTTTTCATTCCTTTCCTCTTTCTCTTTGTGGGAAATCAGCAGCCCTGTATTAGCTAAGGTTCAGAAGTGTGAAGAATATTATCAGCATTCATCTGTATCGTATCAGGTCCTCACGGTGACGTTAAAGATGTGCTGATCTGGGGCAGCTAGATAGCGCAATGAACAGAGCACTGGCCCTGCAGTCAGGAGGACCTGAGTTCAAATTTGCCTCAGACACTTAACACTTGCTAGCCATATGACCTTGGGCAAGTCATTTAACCCCAGTTGCCCTGCCTTCCCCGCTCCAAAAAGGAAAATAAACCCCACACAGCCTGTGTGTTGAATTTGAACCCATACCTCTTATAGACAGGTTGAGAGCAGAGCCATTGCTTGAATCACATGCAGTTGCTGCCTGAGGCTCAAAATCAGTGACCATCTTTATGTGCACGATTCTCAGATCTACTTGTCCTGCCCCAATCTCTGCCGACCTCTGATCTTAAATATCCAACTGTTTAGACATCTCAAACTGCATTTCCAATAGACAGAATCATTATGTCCAAAAGAGAACTCATCTTTCCCCCAAGCTCTCTCCCCACCCTCCCATCTCCCAGCTTTCCTCACTGTCTCTCACCCCTGTGTCTGAGCTGATGCTTCACCTTTGTGGCATCTCCCAGGTGTGCCCCCTTCTCTTCTCTGATACCGCCATCACCAGTACTGGTCCTGGTCTGCCCACGTCTGGACAGCTGCAGCAGCTTGCTGGGCGGCTCTGCCTGCTCCAGTCCATCTTGCTTTCAGCCACCACATTGTGTGCCCGTGTCCCCTCCCCCCACTCGAGTGGTTCCCAGTTGCCCCCAGGACCACAAAAAGTCCTTGGGCTGTCAGAGCCTGCCTTCTCGCCAGTCTTCTTACACTCATTCCCTGTTACATGCTCTTCTGTGGTGACACTGGCCTCCTGGCCGAGTTTCCCCTAAACAGGATGCCTCTCCCTTCCTAGCTTCCTTCAAATCTCAACATAAAATCCACTTAAAATCCATCTTTCCCAGCCCTTCTTAATTCTAGTGCCTTCTCTCTTTTAATTATGTCTTGGTTCTCCTGTACAAGGTTGATAAGTATTTGTTTTGCTTGTTAGACTGTGAGCTCCTTGAAGGCAGGAACTGTCTTTTGCTTTCTTTTTGTGACCCCTGGCAGCAGGGTAGATGCTTGAATGCTGATTGCCCAACAAGAACAACGGCTGAATCTTTGGCCGGTGTGTTCCCACTGGTTTTCTTTTCTATTTGCTATGCTGTTAGTCTTGGGCTGAGTAGGGAAATGTAGGACTCTGGAGATGAGGGGAGTCTTGCCCCCAGGCCCTCTGAGAAATCCAAAGGGAAAATCATCCCGGCTATCAGCTGGTCTGATGGGAGTTTCAGAGTTTAGCTCCTTTCGGCAAAACCACACCTTTTCAGGTTTAAGAAAATGACGTTTTTAGCTGAGATCTCAGGAGACTAAATTTAAGAATGGAGTGAGTGAAAGAGCCTAAAAATTGTCAGCCTTTGCATTGGCCGGGAATCGAACCCGGGCCTCCCGCGTGGCAGGCGAGAATTCTACCACTGAACCACCAATGCTCCAGCTGTAAAAAGTTCTGCTCCCAGCTGCTCAAATAGTTCGCCGGAGGCCCCCTGGTGCACAGCTTCGTGTTTGCAGTTGTAGTCCCGGAATCAGCAGCAGAAGGGGCAAGGATTAGAGGAAGGCCCTGGGGAGGGAGCCAGCCTTCTGAGTGAGCTTTTGGTGCCTGAGCTCTGGGAAGAGCCCACCCGGGGGTCACCAGCTTTTCTTTTCCAGGCTCAGGTCCTCAGGTCCAGCCTTCAGTTTGTACTCGGGCATCTGGGATGGCCCCATTAAGTTGACTTCCTATTTCCCCAGGCTCCCACCCAGCTTATCACTCATCATTCCTCCTTCTGCTCCATCCCAAAGGCCCTGACAGTGACTTTCTTCTAGGCTG
>CM053595.1:288571977-288608234 GCA_028646575.1 Pseudocheirus occidentalis
AAGATACTATTAAACAGATCCAAACAAATGAAAAAATAGAAGGCAATGTGAAATATCTTCTTGAAAAAACCACTGACCTGGAAAATAGATCCAGGAGAGACAATTTAAAAATTAGTGGATTACCTGAAAGCCATGATCAAAAAAAGAACCTAGAAAGCATCCTTCAAGAAATACTCCAAAGAAAATTGCCCTGATATTTTAGAACCAGAGGGCAAAATAGAACTTGAAAGAAATCAGTGGCCTCTAGGCCTGGCCCCTCAGGCAGCCTCCCTGGAGGAGAGGGGACTTAGCTTGCCACCTTGACCTCTCTGATTCTCTTCTTGGTGTGAAGTCTGCTCCTTCTCAGGTCACTGACCACTCTTGCTATGCTCCGCCGCATGGGGGCCTTCCACTGTCTTTTCTTTGTTTTTTAAACAATAATTCAGTTGTTTTTCCAAATATGTCCGACTCTTCATGACCCACTCTGGCAAAGATACTGGAGAGATTTGCTGTTTCCTTCTCCAGCTCATTTTATGGATGAGGAGCTGAGGCACATAGGGTGAAGTGCCTTGCCCAGGGTCACACAGCCAGGCCCTGTGTGCAGCTGGATTACAGGGGAGATCTTCCTGACTCCAGGCCCAGCGCTCTGCACTGTGGCGCCCCCTAGTGGCTGTCCACACTGGGAGCTAGCTTAGCCTCTGTTAGATTAGAAGCCCTGTCTTACCTGACTGGGAGGTCCTGGGGAAGGGGAGGAGGGGGGATGATACAGGGGAAAGGGGTCAGAAACACTCACTTTGAAGGAGGGACAGGGGCAAAGGGGAACATGGAATAAATGGGGGGCGGGATAGGCTGGAGGGAAACATGGTGTTTCACAGCATGACTGTTAGGCAGTGTCCTGCATGACTACACATGTACCACAATGGGGAGGAGGAGGAAGGAAGAGAATCTGGAACCAATAAATGTTAAGCATTGTTTCTGCACGCAACTGGGAAATAAGATGTGCGGGCAGTGGGGTACAGCAGTCCACCCTGCCCCACTAGAAAGTTGGGGAGGGCAAGGGGGTAAAAGGGGCAGATGGGGGGGGACAGTCGTCGGAATGCCCGCTATCCTGGAGTGGAGGGAGGGGAGAGATGAGGAGACACTTTGGAACTCAAAATCTGGAAGTGAGTGTTGAAAACTAACAATAAATTAATTAAAAAGTAAACAGATTAGAAGCCCAACCCAAACAGCCACATTTATGGAATACCTCTCTGCATTTAAAGGGACTAGTATCTGTTCCGGAGGTGCCCAAGCCCTTCTCCAGCTTCCCCTCTTACCATGTCTGGATTCTCTCCTCCCAGGCTGGCTCTGCTTTGTTCACTTTTCATCATTCATTCGTCACCAGGATCTTCCCAGCTTCTCTGTGATCCACACCAGGGTGGCTCACCTTCACCTTCATTGCTTCTGGTTCTCCATCCTGTCGGAAGCGTGTTTAACAGGTGCCCTAGTGCTGGATGCTCACATTGGTTCCTGTTCTTTCCAATGATAAGAATAATGGCAGGGGCGGGGAGGTGGTGCGGAGGTCCTAGAGCAGGAGGATCTGAGTTCAAGTCCAGCCTCAGACACTTGACACTTAGTAGCTGTGTGACTCTGGTCGAGTCACTTAACCCCAGTTACCTCACAGAAAATTAAGAAGTGATGGCAGCTCATTCTTGTGCGTGTGCCAAGTCATTGGAGTTAGAACCTGAGCTAAAACCTCCTTTTCCTCCTTCTCAGCGGCCTTGCCAGCTTCTTCCTCCCGAGCCCCAGAGAATGGATTGTGGCTAATAATGAGCATGCACCACCCTGTCTTGAGGGTGAGAGGTTTTGAATTCAAGCTAAAGATTCCTTGGAGAGCGTCCATTTCTACCCAAACTCAGTCCAGCTGTGAACTCGGGTGGTCCTTGGGCATTGCCCTTCAGCCGAGATGGGGATCATTCTCTTTCTGCCTTTTTCTCCCTGCCCTTGGGGATGGCTCCCTGAGGCCTGTGCTGGGAGACCATGCTGGGGAGGCTGGGTTTGGAGCCTCTTGGAGCTGGTGCTCTCCCCTCTGGGGAGATGGGACCTGAGCAGGCCATACTTTTCAAGACTCTTTGTCTTTCCAACCCCTCAGCTAGTCATCCTGAAAATAAGCCCTTTCCTCTTCCAGAGGCAGAACCCAAAGCCCCCCCAACCTCACCTTACACTGGGCTGTGTGTCACCAGATTTCTGACATAGGAAGTAAAACCCCCACTTCCACATCTGACAAGCTGCAGAGCAGTGGGGCCTCCTGCCTCCCTTTGTAGCACAGCCCTGATCTCTGACGTGCCTTTGAGCTGTTAGTTCACTCTGTAGCCTTCTAGCTGCAAGACCGGCCTCGTCTGGGCCTCTGCCTCCCAGCGTTCCCCGTTCTTTCATCTGGGGCCAGAGTTAGAGCTTTGGGGGAGCTGGGCCATGGCAGGTCCCAGTGAGGTCCCTAGACGCAGGATGAGTGAACTCTGGAGCTAAAGGGCTGGCAGCTCGGCCTCTGAAGTCTCTGTTGCTGTGCTGCTAAGTTTCATGTTGGGGAGCCTGGCTTTCATTCTTTGTTCTGTACTGAGTTTGGTCTCTGAGAAGCAGCATCCTTTGCATGGAGAGGTTCATCTGCTATTGACTCCTTCCCGCTGCTCCACCCTTCTTTACCTTATCCCCGCTTCGTTCCTTGCTTTGCCTGTCATTCCAGGCTCTGCTGTCCTGCTGTGCTCGCCCCTCCCCAGGACTGCAGGCCAGCCAGGATAAGGGGCACCATGGAGGATTGAAATGGTCTGGGTCCCTGACAGGGACAGCATGTAATGAAAAGATTACTGGATGGAAAGGAAGCCAGACTTGGGCCACGAGAGAGACCTGCGATAAAGGCCTCCTGCCTCCTGTCTGAGAGCGCCGGAGAGCATCACTTGGTGGGGGACAGGGGAGAGGAGATTTTTACAATGGAAGGTGTAGCCAGAGTTAGTTTGGAGCCCCTGAGCAGGGAGCTTGCTCCCCTGGGTTCCTCTTCTCCCTGCCTTGATTTCCCCTGATGTCACTTACTTAGGGGCCAGGTTAGGGAGCATTTCTTTGGTGCTAGATGGTGACTTTTTTGTTTGGTCTATTTCTTCTGCAGCAGTAACTGTGACCTGAACTATGAGCTGTATCGGGAAGACTTCCCCTACAGGTGGGTCCTTCCTCCCTCTCAGATCTTAGCGACCCTTCCCATGGTGCTGCTGGAGGAGGGGCGCTCACTCAGGGTAGCACATCAGGCACCTGACGCTGTATCGAGGCTCGAACTCCATCCAGAGAGCCTCCGCTGTGTTTTCTAGGGTGTATGAGTATCAGAGGATCCCCCCGCTTATCAACCGAGCACCTGTCAAGAGCAGACGGACCCACATGGGCACAGGGGGCAAGAGTGGCCTCAGTCCCCACATCCCTCCACGAAGCAACAATCCACCTCCTGTCCGGACAAAGTGTGAGTGGGGAGCCTGGAGGCCCCACGGTGGGTGGTGCTCCCCAGAAACTGCCTGTGTGACTGTTTGCCATTAGTTAGGGAATAACTGTAGGAATCTCTGGCTCCTAGGTTAGCTGCACACTGCATCAGGGGTCTTCTTCTCTAGGCAGCCTGGAAGGCCTTCCCTTTCCCTCTGCTGTCACCCTGAGAGTCCGCTTCACTTATGACAGCAGAACTAAAAGAGGTTAGACATTGAGGAGGAGGCCCAGAATTGGTCCCATAGGACTGTGTCCTAGCCTGAAATTATGCAGAGAGTTTGACCCCTCTGACCCCCCCCCCCCCACCACCTCAGGTGGCTCCAGGGACCTCCTCTAGGATCCTGGTGAGAAATCCCTAGTGCCTCAGCCTGAGGCTCAGTGCTGGGCCATGTTTCTGAGCCAAAGCCACTGTTTTCCCTGTCCTTGTTCAGTAAGAGCTGAGGAGCTGCATTCCATCAAGGGGGAGCTGAGCCAGATCAAAGCTCAAGTGGACAGTCTGTTGGAGAGCCTGGAGCGGATGGACCAGCGGCGAGACCGGCTGGGAGGTAAAGGAGCCTGAGCAGGTCCCTGGCTCTGGGCTCTGGCCCTGCTGCCCTGGATACTCTAGCCTCCCTCTCTTCAGTCCCTCCTACAACACTCCAGCAACGTGCTGCCTTCTAGAAACAACTGCAGTAGAGAACAGGAGATGTTCCAGACTTCTTAGTTTCATCCTTCAGGCTTGCAGTAGTTCCCTTTGATCCTCACAACCACCCTGGGTGGTCAGGGCAATCGTTACCCCCATTTTACAGATGAGGAAGCTGAGGCAGGCAGAGGCAAGGTGACGGGTCAGAAGCTCCATTTGAACTCCGGGCTTTCTGTCTGTTCATGGCCCCACCAAGCTGCAAAGCTGGTACTTGAGTCTTGTCATAGTTTGGCTCCAACCTCATTTACTATTTCTTCCCAGCATGAATCCCACTCCAGGCAAAACTGGTTTCATTTTTCCACAGACACGACAGCACTGTGTGTAGGGGGCAGGGCCGCAAGACTGGGCCCAGTTTGGGTCCTTGACTCCATCAGCTTCGATCGGCTTGGCCTAAGTGACAGTGAGCAGGCTGTCTTTATGGTTATGTCCTTTCCCAGTTTGACTGGTGTTGGCAGGGACACCGTGTCTTTGTATGCCCAGCATTAGCTTGACGGGGATGGTCCAGCTGCCAGCCTGCTAGTGCCCGGGGCCCACATAACCAAGTGTCACGTGGAGAGGTAGAGATCAGAGTCACTGGGTACTGGTGACACTGCCCTGCGCTTGGGGAAGTGCTGATCATTCTGACCAGGTGGATTCTTGTTGCACAGGGCCCCAAGACAGCGAGAAGAAGGTGGCCTCAGCCTGTGGAGAATCCTCGAGTGCAGCATCAGAGGCCCAGCGAGAGCCCCGGGGCAAAGAGAGCCCAGAGCCCAGAGCCCGCAGCCGGAGGGACGCTGACAGTGCCGAGGAGAGCACAGACACGGAGGAGGCGGTGAGGGTCTGTGCCCTTTGAATCCAAAATCTTCCACCTCACAGCCAGCGTAGAGCTGGGGCCAGACCCTCAGTTCACCTGTGACCCTAGGGATGGCAGGCATTGCATAGGCAGGACCTTGTTCCTTCCCAAATGTCCCAGCCAGAGCTGAGAAGACATGAGGCTGCTCCCTCCCCACCCTCCTACTGGCCCTATGGCCCGTGGGCTGAGTGGGGGAGGCTGTGAGCTCCTGGTGGAAGTAGAATTTCCTCTTAGAATTGGAGACCAGGGGAAGGAAGAGGGAGAAAGCAGTGAGCTGCCGAACAGCCTCCTTTAGGGGATGCCAGGCTTGGCTGGTGCACCCTGTGACAGCCTCACGAAGTTAATTTAGTATTTAAAAGCCTGAATTGTTCATGACTGTGAGCTGAGACACACAAGGGCCTACCCAGAACAGGAGGCCAAGGTTGGGGGGAAAGGGGGTGCTCAAAGTCAAGCCTGGAAGAATTCTTAACCAGGAGCCAAGCCATTGTCGTCCTGAGCTGCTTTTGGGAAAAACAGGTCAGCTCTGGGGCTCATGCAGAGGTGTCTTAGAAGACGCCTTGAGAGATCAGTTAGTTCAGATCTCCTCTGTTGAGAAATGAAGAAATGAGCTCTTCCCCCCTGCCCAGCTGGCTTAGTCTGCTCTTTTGGGAGGGAGTGGAGATGAGAGGGAGGGAAGGGAGATAAATTGAATGAAGGTATTCTCTTTTGCCCAGCCTGGATGCTGAGATTCTCAGGGGCTCAACATGGTAGATTGATGATAGAACAGGGACTTGGTGTGTGACTGGACACAGATCCCCTTCTCCCACCCTGGTCTGTTCATTTTCCTGTGGTTCCCCATTACACTGCAGGCCCTTTGCCCAGTGAAGTTTGAGAGACACTTTAGTGGCTCACCAGATCAGTTTCTTCAAAAACTGAGTTAGACCTAAGGTAGATGTTGGGGGTCTTCTGGGAAACAAGTTTTTAGAAGTCCTTCTCTGACTATTTTTTCCCCCCGCACATTTGATACTAGGTCCTCTGCAAATGGCCAAGAACCCTGGAAAGGTGTAACTAAACATTTTTTCCCCCTTACAGATGAAAAATCACACCTCAGACCCTGATGGGAGCCAGTAGAAGCTCCGGGGCCCTTGCTGTGACCTCCCAGCTCAGATCCTTTCCTTTTCCTGTGCTTGTATTTCTTTGAGGCGTCCCAGCCACTGCCACGTGTCTCCTGCCCTCCAGTCTCCCTGCTGTTACAGTAGAGCTGGTGTTCCTCAGCCAGCCTTGTCTGCTCCTGACCACAGGAGCCTGCTGGGTGTCCTGCATCCTCTACAGAACCCAGGCAGAAGTCCCTGAGGTGCAGGCCTAGAGTATGGCTCTGGGGAGGCAGGAAAATCCAGCAGGTCTAGAATTTCCCTTTGGAAAAAACCCAACCCTCCTTTCTTCTGTGCTGTTCTCCCCATCTCATGAAAAAGGGGTTTGTTTGGTAGTAAGAATTGGCAGGATGGGTTTGTGGGGGAAGATCTGGGCAAACTTGATTCCAAATTCTTCCTTCTCTCCTCTCAGAAAGATGCTCCATGATGATTTTCAGTTCCCCACCCCTTCTAGGTACCCACTCATCTCTCCTTGGGGAAACATCCCCAGGGGTAGAACTGGTGCCATCCCAGCCCCTTGATCTTTGTGGCAGTCAGCTTTTAACAGTATTGGCTCTTCCTGGCCCCAGCAGAAAGTGGTTCCTATAAGATACCGCCCAGGTTCTGCTCCCTTTGTCAGTCATTTATCACATATTCCGTGTTCCTTGTGGGGCTTCCTCAGCTGTCCTTCACCCAGCAATGTGAGGAGATGGGATTGATAGTCCGTACTGCCTCCAGCCCCCAAGAATGCCAGCCAAGCCCGATGGACAGCTCCATTCCAGCCACCTGGGGCTCACCAATGTTTCCCCCTTTTCAAGGATCACATGGCTTTAATGTTTTGCACTACTAGCCTTTATGTGACCCCTTTCCCCCAGTCCCCACAGAATTCCATACCTGCAGTGGTGCATGGGAAATGAGTTCTGTTTCTGACAGGGGCTTTTCTGCTCCGTGGTCGCTGTTGCCCTGGTTAGCCCTGTTACTTCCCTGCTCCCCACCCTTTCCCATGATGTCCTCTCAGAACAGGTGTAGTTCATTCTTATGTCCACTTTCTAGCTTGTCTTCTTGCTGGTATGATACTGTGTCTGTATTTAAAATCTGCTCTGGAAAAGTGTATTGTGTTAAAAGGAAAAAAATTAAAAGTTTGTATTTCTTTTCTCTGGTTAAATGGGTCTTGGATGTGGTCCTTCTCGACTCCCCCCCCCAACCCCCCCATATTGTGACCAAAGTGAATGGAAGCCTGTGGGCCCCAAAACATCCTTTAATTATCTGCTGTAGAATTTGAAGATGTGAACTTCGGAAAACCCCCGAGTCAGGCTCCCCTCTCCAGTTCCCTGGGACTGTTCCAGTGTGATTCATCAGGAGTCGTTCAAATTAAGAACAGACCACTCTTTGGCAGTCTTAGAGTATTTGGAGACCTTTTGTCTGAGGGGGTAGGGGAGCCTTCCCAGAAAGGGGTCAGAGAGAGAGAAGGCTTTATGGTGAGTAAAGTCACAGACCAACAGGGCGAGGGTAGCTCATTAAATCAGGGCCAACCTCAGGGCAGGTTACCTTTAAATTCATTTCCAGTCTGCCTCACCTGTTGCACCTAATATTGCACTCTGGCTAGGAGTTAACCTATTGTCTCAGCAGGGACCAGAAGAGCAGTTCTAAAAGCCCATTCTAAAGTGACTAAATGGGAGCTTACCTGCCTTTAGATACCTTCTCAGGGGTGCCTCAGTAACCTCAATGGGGTTACTCTCTAAAGGCCACACCTGACAACTGTTACCACCTAGGGACAAAATAAGTGCCTTCAACGAAACTCAATTTGGCCCGGGGCAGGTCCCAAGAACAACTTGTGGCAGGGTCTCTGCCCACATGCCAAGGAACTTGTGGCAGGCTGTCGGTTGTGCTGGCCCGTGGCGGGGTGGCCTGGGGCCCTGTGGTCCCTCGGGGTGTGCCCAGCTAGAGCACCAGCTTCTCGAGGGCACTTCCCTTCCTTTTCACAGCTGCTTGGCACACAGCACCAATCCCTTAACTCTGTTTTCCCTAGGGGGTGAGCTGGCTAAGCGGCAGCCCCGCAGGGGCGGCCCCAGCAAGGTGCCCCTAAGGAAGGCGTCGGAAAGAAGCTGGCAAAATACAATCTTTTAATCAACCAATCACGAAAAAATGGCTCGGCGGCTCCGAGGAGCAACGTCCCTTCTTCCAGTGCTCAGTCCGATGGGGAGGCTCTGCGCCGGTGGTGTCGGGATGGGGGTCTGGCCTTGCCCAGCCGCTCACGCCTTGGGCTCTGGGGTCCGCAGTCCGGGCTCGAGGCGCGGGGGTGAGTGGGGGTCCGGGTCCGGTCCTCCGGCTCAGGCGTCGGGGTCAGCGTCGTCAGGGGCCGCGGTGGTGGTGGTGGTGGCGGCCTCGGGGGCCTCGGCCGGGGTCGCCGCGCCCGCGCCCCCCCGGCGCCGCGCCGCCTTGAGCAGGCACTGCTGCAGCACCGGGTAGAGGCGCTGGCAGCCCTCCAGGCCCAGGCGCACGGCGCCCGCCCAGCTCTCGGCCTCGCACGCCTCGCCGCTGCCCAGCAGGCCCGCCACCTGGTTGAGCACGGGCATGAGCGCCACGGTGAGGCCGGCGGCGGCGCGCTCCTCCTCACGCCGCGTCGGGTCCAGCTGCCAGGCGGCGTCGGCGGCCGCGCCGCGGCTCAGCGCGCAGCCCACCACCAGGTCGTACATCTCCACGCCCGCGTCGGCCAGCGCCAGCGCGGCGGCCGTGAGCGCGGCGGCCAGAGCCGAGCCGCCGTCCTCCAGCAGCAGCGCCGACACCTCGAGCTGCGCGCGCGGGTAACGGCCCAGGCGCACGGCCGGCTCCAGCGCCTCCTGCAGGGCCAGCGCCAGCTCGCGCTCCTCGGCCCCGCCCCCGCCGCCTCCCGCCGCGCCGGCCGGCCGCCGCCGCCGCGGGCCCGAGAAGGGCGCCCGCCGGAAGTCGCAGAGCAGGCGGCCGCCCGCGCCGCCCGCCGCGGCGCGCTCGCCCTCCACGGGCCGCGGCCCGGACACGGCGCACAGCACCTTGGTGCGGCCGGCCTCCAGGTAGGCCGAGCCCTTGGCCTGGCTCAGCAGGCCGGCGCGCGCGTACACCGGCCGCAGCCGCGAGGGGTCCCGGGGCCCCGCCGCCCGCTCCTCCCCGTCGTCGTCGTCGTCGTCGTCGTCGTCGGGCCCGGACCGCACCACGTAGAGCGAGGGCGGCTGCGACTCCTCGGGCCCGCGGATGCGCCGGTGGTCCCCGGGCATGGCTGCGGCTCGGCTCGCTGGCTTGGCTTGGCTCGGCTCGTCGGCCCCGCCGCGTCCCACGCCGCCGAAGATGCTTCCGCTCGGCGCAGGCGCGGAGCCTTGGCGGCTTCCGCCCGCCTTCGGAGAGCGCTGCTGCCCCCTGCTGCCCGGGAGAGAGAGCGCTGACGCGGGCTCCCGGCTTGGGAGCACCTGAGAGGGCAGCACCCGCGGGCAGGCACGCACCTGGGAGGGTAGCAGCCAGCGCACCTGCCAGCATGTATGCACCTCTAAGGGCGCAGCCTGTGCACCCGCGGGCATGTTAAGTCTAGGGTGGCACCCTCCGACATGCACCTCAGAGGACTGCAGCCGGGAGGCCCCATGGACATGTATCCCCCCACTGTTAGTCACCATTAGGAGGTCAGCCTCAGCCTCACTTACACAACTCATCGGGACCCCACTACTTTGTATATACCCTGTTCTACCCTTGTGTCAGTATAGTCAGACCCAGAGAAACCCCAGGCACCTTGGGCAGAAGCATAATACTCTTGGCTACGTGAGGAGGCCACAGGGCACCCTTCCTTTTTCAAGTTTGGTCCCAAGGTCAGTCTTTTGCTTCACCCAACCCTCAAATTTGGGGCTTCAAGATAGAGGCTGATGTCTCCTCAAATGCCCTGACTCCCCCCTTCCATTAATTTCAAACCCCATAACCTACATGCAGCTGTCTTTTTGAAGTACTTTGCAAACCTTAGGCACTAGATAGGGATCATTCTAAATTACGTCGTCACCCCATCACCATTCCACCTCCAGGAATGATCAGAGTCCTGATTTCACCTTGGCAGCTTGTGGGGAGGGGATCAGAGGTCAGGAAGGATTTCTTGTAGGTGGTCTTTGATCTTGAGCTTTGAAGGGGCCTCGGGATTCAAACAGGCAAGTGAGAAAGGCGTTTGTCAGAGATGCTCGTGCTGGTGGTTCTTTGTCCTTCCTTCTGATAAGGTTGGCCGTGGGAGTCTTGTGTTCATTGGAGAGTAAGGTCCACTTGGTTGGGCCACAAAGTATGTGAAAAGATGGAAAGGTTAGTTAAGGGCTTTCAATGCCTCAGGAATTTATACCAGATTTTAGAGTGTCTAGCATCACCGGGGCTTATTGAACAGGGGGAAGGCTACAGTCAGACCAGTGCTTGGGGATCCAGAGAAGAAGCAAAGAAACAAATTAAGGTGCCTCATGCAATACTCCAAGCAAGCAGTGAAGAGAAAAAACGTGACCCAGGGTGGTGGTCCCTGGGCCATGGGGCTGGAAGCGGGTGTCAGGTTGGAAGCAGAGAGTGGCAGTTCTTGGAGCACTCTTGGGCCAGTCTCTAAATCTGGTCAAGATGCTAGCTGTGTGATCCTAGGCAACTCACTTGGCCTTTCTGAACCTGTTTCCTCCCAGAGTTGTGACGATTAAATCATATTTGCCAGGTAGTTTGCAAACCTTAAAATACTAACTAAATGGCATTAGAAATTATGAGATTAGGAAGGCAGGACTCTTGACTGCCCTGTGGTAGCTGCTTCCCTCCATTTTAGAGTGGTATATAGGCTTTGCCCTCTGTCCCTCACACCAGATGCTTGTGTCCCATTTCCACCCCCAACAATTTGGTCTCCTCTCTGACCAGTGGAATCCCTGGTTTCCTTCTAGAGTCAGTCCAAGCATGGGCCATGGAAAGTGGCCTTCCCATCCCAGGCTAGCCTGTCTCATCTTTCATGGAGGGTCCTTGTGAGGCTATCCCCTCTGTATCCCCAGCACTTAGCAGTTTGTGCAACGTAGAACATTTTGATAGTGCATGAACCCTTGGAGGCAGGGCCTGCACCTAGTGATCTTTATGGTGCCTTGGAGAGAGTATTCATCCATTTATTCACTTACTATCCCCTCATCCTGCTATCTCCTGTCATCTTAGATGCCTCTTCTCAAGTCTTGGGGTGCTGGGTTCAAATTTCACCTAAACTACATTAGTTTTAGGCATGTCATTTAACTTCAAGTGCTTCAGCAGCTTTGTTTCCTCAGAAGAGTGCATGCTACAAGGATGGCAATTTGCAGACTCTAAAAGCATCTCTGCAATGATCTCACCTACTTAACCCCCCCCCCCCCCAACACTTCTGCGCAGAAAGGACAAGAAGCTTGACCATCCGACTCCTGCTTTCCTGGGAACAGGCTGCTTGTCTTGTGTCTCCTGATGCCCACGTGTCTAAACCCTTCCACACCTTTTTACTTTATTTAGGCTGAGGAAGCTGTTGCTGCTGACATCAGGCCCTTGGTCCCATTTCCTCAGGGAGCTGGCCATTTCGATCATTCTCTTTCTCGTTTTCTGTCTTTTCCCCATCTATAGGCTCTGTCAGTATATTCTACAATATTTTCCCCCTCTTCCTTTAAAAACCTAGACCTGACCAAAGGGGGAAAATAGTGTTACCTAGAGTGAATGGAGGAGAAATGAGAATAGTTTCTACACTGACCAAAACAATGTTGAAAGATGTCAGAGCTTGGGCAATGCGGTGACAGATATGGGCAACAGAAGACTGAGGATGAAAGGGGGCGTTGTGTGTCCCATCTTCTCCTTTTAGCAGTTGGGGAGGCAACGGAGCCGAGATTGCAGGGTGAGGCAAGCATTTACATTGAAGGACTTTGCTACAAGAAAGAGCCTTTGTTTGAGGAGGAAGTAGGGGATAGGGAATTGGTTAGTGAAGAAAAAAATAAAGTTCAGCAGTGGAAAACAATCAGGCAGTTTTGTTACTCTATTAAAGTGAGTACATACTTTAAAAAACTACTGTTTCACACACAGGTTTCTTTTCTGTTGTCTACTGAAAGGTTCATTGTTGTTATTTAAGTTCATAGATAATATATTTTTTAAAAAGGTGATATAAAAACAAAAGATAGGACTAATTTTTATTTTAAAGAATAGAGTTGCTTCATGTGGACAGATAACCATTAGCTGCACTTTGGCACTATGACACTGAAGGCCATAAGCTCTTGGGAAATCCCCAGAACAGTCTTGGCCTTTAAATACTGGACTCATTCTTGGAGGCCTTGGAGCTGTGAAGACGTGCACGAGCTTATACAAACCAAATGTCAACACGCACCATGGCACCAGCAGTGAGCGGATGAAGCCGTCACCGAACAGCAACAGTATGGGGGTCCAGTGTTGTGACCAACACCGGCTCCAGGTGGCTGACATTAAGCTTACCTCAATGCTCTGAGGGTGGGCAGGTCAATGTGCTGTCACTCGTAATCACTACATCATACAGCTTAGCTAGCCCACAGCTGATGGGTATTTTGTGTGGGTCAGTCAAAGCTAAGACTAAAACGAAACATCTCTTTCCAGTTTGAGGCCTCCTCCTTCCCTTGGGGGTTGCCCGGGTCTTCTCTGGGCCTCACCTGCAGTCTCTCCCATCACTGCCTAGATTAGTGGGGTTTACCTCCATCAAGCGTTCTTACCTACCCAGATTCACCACCCTAGTATGCTGCGTTTGTCTCTGGTCCCTCTCCTCTCCCATCTTTCGTAGTGGACAAAGTGATTCCCATGCTATTCCTCTGGCCCCTAGGATAATGGACCTCTTCTTCAGTGTGGCCTAACAAGGGCCTGCAGTCTGGATTCTGTGAACTTTGTGACAACCTCATTTTGAACAACTCCCTGTTGCACAGGCTGCTCCTAGACAAACTGGCCACCTCCTCCCCTCCCTGACAGCTGAGCTTTTCTGCTCAGGGCCTGTAACTCACCCCCCTCCTCCTTTCTCACACCCCTTATTTTCAGGTCTCGGCCTGGCTGCCATCTGCCCTCAGATCCCTTTTCTCATACATGTTGTCCCCTGGAAGCATCTCTGGTCTGTGAAGACAATCACGAGCCCGGTTTGAATCAGGTGCTGCTAGTTTGTCGAACACAATGGCCTGTCCTCATGGCTAGTTTCAGATTGAGACCACACTTGCCTGTCAAAGCCGCTGGCTTAATTCTTCAGGAAGCTCAGTTGCTCCTTCTCCCCAGGATTGACTTAAGCCAAGTATCCAGGTAGCCGTATTCTCCTAGTGAGGATAGGCTATGAATGGCAGAGCCTGAGACTGCCCAGTACTGAGGACGTGCAGGTCAACAGAACCCCGTGTTTGGGTTGGGAAGTACCTTGAGTCGCTGACACTGGGATGACCCATACCCTACTTATCAGAGGGGACTTGATCTCTTAAGAGAACACAACACTCACTCCTAATTTTGGGCAAGAACTAGACCCAGGGAGGACATTTCCTCTACCAATATAGATCAGAGAACAGCATCGACTCAAAGCTGATCACCTTAATGAGCTGCTGTGTGGGGCGGAGGGGGGTCAGTGACTTGCCCAAGGTCACCCAGCACATGCTAGAGGAGGGACCAGAGGATCTCCTAACTAGTTGCCTCTGAGGCTTGCTCTCCCATTCACTATCATGCCAGGGCTTCCTCAGACAATGAGCCTTTAAAGGCCTGGTGCCACTATGACTGCTATGCCCCACTGCTGTGCTTCTTAGAGTTTGGTCCAAGTTCCTTCCTTTCCCAGCCTAGAGACAGAAGCAGGCCCCTGGAGCAATACTTTAGGGAAGAAGCTTTAGACCGGGGTCATTTAAAAAAGTCCCACTCACCCCAAGCTTCCCACATGCACCATCCTATCTCCTTTTTCTCTAGAAAATTCCCTGGGACCACCAAATTCTCTGGGGTCCCAGTTTCCTGAGAGGCCTCATACCCAGTCCCTTCCACTAGACCTTGAAAGGGAAATATGTTCTAAAAGGCCACCTTCAGACCATGACCACAAGACATCAACATTCATGGCATGTGGTTCTTTAATTCTGGCACAGCCCTTTCCACGTCTACTCCCAGAGCAATGGGTCTGATAGGACGGACACTCAGCGGCGTGAGCCGTGTTTGACAGCAGTCTGGGGGTTGGGAGGCAGAGGGGGGATAGCAGCAACGCAGCCCAGGCTCCGGGTGGAAGTTGTGTTCCAGGGCCCAAGGGTGTTCATCCCTGAGGCAGACTCTGCTGGCTCCTGGATCACACGATAGTTCTTGGTAGGGGGAAGGGTGAGATGTCCGAAGCATTCCAGTGCCATTGGCTGTGGTAACGTGAGACCCCTGCTGGCAGACATGGGTGATGGAGCGCCCTGGCTCTTAGTTCTTCAGGTCTCCCAGACGAAGGTGGGCAAAGGATGTGGCGAGCTTCAGGGCCTCCTGCAGGCAGCCCACGTTCTTGCCTGTGGCCTGGGCCGATATGTCTTTGCCACCGCCCTTGCCATCCATCAATCCTGACACCTGCTGCACCCACTCACTGGCCTTCAGGCCCCTGTTGGCCGCATTCTGGAAGAGAAAAAGGGAACCCGGGAGCTGTGTTGCAGGAATGGAGATGCTGAGCTGACACAGCAGGACTAAGACCCACCATCCCACACAGCTGGGCCTCAGCCACACAAACTGGCTCCCATCTGCCCCAGGGGAGGAGAATGAATGGGGGCACATCTGGCTGGGCCTGCGCAAGGAGGAACAACCACACACCTGAGGAACTTGGCATAAACAAATGATCTTGTGAGCTTCGTTATCCACAGTGAAGAGCATAGCAGAGGTCTCAGGGGAATGTGTCTTGAAAAGCTTCAAAGCCTCATTCAGGGCCTGCAGCAACAAGAGCAGCTCAGGTGGTGGGGAGGCAGAAGGAGTTCCGAGGAAGGCCCAGGGGAACTGACAATACCTTCCCACCCCCACAGTGGCCTCTTGGGCTCTGGCTCTTCCAGGGCCCTTGTCCTTGGCATTCCCTGGTGGTGGTACCTTGAACTTCTACTGTACTTGCACATGGTAGGCACTCAAGGGATTTGCTACAGTTTACTAGACTGGCAGCTCTTTCAGGGCAAACCTGGTACAACGAAGGCAGTGCTTGTTGAAAGTGTTAATTAAATAATTCTCCGTCTCTGACAGGGTTTCCCTTCTCAGCAGCTCCCTCTGCCCCAGGATGCCCCTGTTGATTTTCCAGAGCAGGCTCTCAGATAACAAGTCTCTGCTCAGTTACCCTTAAGTCTGAGGGTGGCCAAAGTTCAGGGCTACAGTGTCCAGACACCTACCCACCCAAGGGCTGATGTGTCTCAGAGCTCAGCTGAGCAGCAGGAAAAGAAAAAGGCTCCCCCGGGGACACAGGAGAACAAGGGAAGGGGCAGTGGAGAAACCTCTGTGCCCAAATGGAGAAGGATGGCCTGGGGTAACTGCTTCCTAGCTCGGGTATTCCCAACCATGACCCCAGATATGAATGAGTTGCCTTGGCTGAAGCGCCACTCTCCATCTCCATGATGACCAGGGGCTGATTGGGCTGACTTTCGATGAGCTGTCTAGTTCTCTCCAGCACCTGCACAGCAAACACGAACACCAGCCTTAGGAGGCCACAGAGCGCTGCTCTGTCCCTTGTCTTCCCCATCTCTGGAGCCCAGACTCACCCTTTTCTGGACGTCTGCTTTGTTGGTTCGGTCGAGGTCATCCATGACCTTCTTCAGTGTTTTGAGATTCTCTCTCAATTCATCCTTCTGCCACTGGGGAACCATAGTGGTGGCCAGCAGCTGAAACAAAGGCAGTCAGGACAGGATGGGAATGGGCTTCACTCACCACAAGCCTTACACTTTCCTCAACTGTGATATCTCCAAGGAGAACAGGAGTAAGGAACGGACCCACAGATCCCGAAAGAGAATTCCCAAGAAAGACACTGATTTACCTGCCATCAGGAGTCGGTTATGTGGACAAAGAAGCAAAGAAAGAAAAAAAAAATGCTGGAAGAATGGAGCTGCCACACGAAGGCAAGTTTATGCAACAGGAAAAGTCCTGCAGAGTTGGGATTATGAGCATCCCGATGTCAGGCAGAATGCTGGTCAGCTGAGCAGCGGTTGTGTGCCCTTGGCTGCACGTCGACCCTGCCCACGCCTGGCCGCTGCATCAGCTGAGGGCTGTGAAGACCCCTCTGCTTACTGAGGGCCCAGGGCTTTGCCAGAGAAGGTAGGAGAGACAGGCCAATCCATACCTCACCAAAGTCAGCGATCTCCCTCTGGACGTCCTTGTTTGGAGCTGTCTGAGCCTTCACTTTAGCGTTCAGCTCAGACAGAGACGTCTTCAAGCTGTCTGCTTTCCTGAGTGCCTAGGACAGGCGGGGGAGACTTCAGAGAGGGAGGCTACAGACTCTGACAGAGAAGTTCTCACCTCCCGTCCCACCACCTTCCCAGTTTTTGGGTTATGGCTGTACATAAACACCCACAGTTGTACACCTATGGGGAGGCTGCAATTGTATATACCACAAAGAAACACCCATGTGAACCAAGAGTATGTGGTCACCACCACCTATTCCTGAGGAAGAGGTAATCATGTCACCTCTTTAGACACTGGGCCAATGAAAAGACATGTCAGAGGGGCCCCATGAGCTTGAGAATTAGGAGGCCCTTTTAACCATGTTTGAAATGTATAATAGTGGCTCATATTTCATAGTGCTCTTAGGTTTTCAAAGTTTTTTTTTCCTTTTTTTTTGAAGGGGGGAAGGCCCCAATTGGGGTTAAGTGACTTGCCCAAGGTCACACAGCTAGTAAATGTTAAGTTTCTGAGACTGGATTTGAACTCGGGTCCTCCTGACTCCAGGGCTCTATTCATTGCAACACCTAGCTGCCCCTAGTTTTCAAAGTTTTGCTGTACCATCTTATTCGATTGTCATCACAACAACCTTTTGAGGTCAGTACTGTTCTTATGTCCATTTTATGGATGAAAGTGAGGCAGAGAATTCAGTGACCTGCCCAGGGTCACAGAGCCAGGAGGCATCCAAGGCAGGATTTGAACTTGGGTCTGAAGGGTTCCAGGTTGCCCCAGCTGCCAGGTTCAGGCCCCTCCCGCTCACCTTCTGAGCCTCAGTGCCAGTGACGGCCACGATCCTCCGAATGCCCTTGGCAATGGCTTCCTCACTCACAATCACCAAGGCTCCAGCATGACTTGAATTCTGCAAGTGCCTAAAAGCAACCAAAGCCAGGAATGAAGGGCCCCTCCCAGCAGCCACCTCAGCCATCACACAGGAGGTACACACTGCTGCTCTGCCCACTCAAGGTGCCCCATGGTGTGCCCCAGGCCACGTCCACCCCGGATAGCCTCTCCTCTGGATGCCCATCCATCCCACTCCACTCTGACCCAAGGTTCCACAACTAGGCATAAAGCCCAAGGGGGTCAGAGAAAAAGGCCCATGCACACCCAAGTACTCATTCATAGCAGCGCTTTATATAAAAGCAAAGACTCGGAAACAAGGTACGTGTCCATCAACTGGGAAACCAGTCCATGAACTGAGGAACACAAACAAATGGATCATTTTTGTGCCATGAGGAATGAAGAAGACAAAGAATTCAGAGTCATGCGAAGTCTCAGGCATTAATTCAAAACTGATGTGATGTGAGTGGGAAGAATGGTCAAAAAGAAATAGAGCACCTTGCCCTTGGCCCCAAAGACAGAAGGAGACAATGTGCTTCCCTGGTGGTGGGGGGCTGATACGCTGATTAGGCTCCCCCCACCCCACTGCCTTCTTTGTTACCAGGATGGGGAAGGTGAAAAATGTGGAAACGACGCTTACTGAACGAAAAAGGCATCCTACTACAGGCAGAAGAGCTGGAGATGAGAGAATTAGGAATGCGCAGCACAAGCATGCAGGGAGAGCACCAGGTTCACACCGGCTCTGTGAGCTGGGAGCGGGCTACTTATCTGTGGAGGCCCACACATCCCTTCCTCCCCTGTAAAGTCACAGCCCATGCTCTCTGCAGGTGTGGTAGGTGCCGAGCAAGCTGCCCATTCTGCCTGTGAGCCTCCCATTCTGTGTCCTCCAACTTGTTTCTATGAAGCTCCCACTATTTATTGCCCAGCAATTCTCCGGTCATCAAGATGGCCATTTTGTGGGCTACTCTGGGGATGTCTCTGGTTTTCTGCTTCCTACATAATCTTAGAATACTGACGCTGAAAAAGGACCTGAGAATTCATTTGTCCTGTCTCGTTACTTTATAGAAAACACTGTGGTCCAATCAGAGGAGCTAGTATGTGGTAGAACTCAGCTCCAATTCCAGATCTTCCAAATCCAAGTCCTTCCCAGCTAAGAAACAATCAACCTTTGCTAATAAACATTTAAACACTTCCCACGGACAATGCACTGCACTAGCTCTGGAGGAGATTCAAACAAAGGCACAACTGTGCTGGCTGTACTCATCAAACATTCTATTAAGAGTGCAGCTCGGGGTGGCTGGGTGGCTAGGTGGCGCAGTGAGTAGAGCACTGGCCCTGGAGTCAGGAGGACCCGAGTTCAAATCCGGCCTCAGACACTTGACACACTAACTAGCCGTGTGACTTTGGGCAAGTCACTTAACCCCAACTGCACCGCTGCAGTGGGGTCTGTAGCCTGAGTCTCTCAGCTCCCCACCGAAGCAGAGGCAGGTAGAGAACGGAAAACCCAGGAGGCCTCCCTGAGCCTGTAATCAGGGCTATATAAATGAAAACCTGGGGGTATCACTTCCTACCCCTCAAATTACCAGAGCTGGGAAAATTCCATGTTAAAGGGCTATGGGATAACAAGCGTAGTCCACTATTGGCAGGGCTGTGAACAGGTTCAACTGTTATGGGAAAACAATTTAGAACTGTGCAGGAAATCTTTCTAAATGAAACTCCTCATACCCTTTGGTCCAGAAACTCAACTATGGGATTCTGCCCCAATGTGGAAAATAACAGGAAAAAAAAAGACTATGTGCAGAAATATTCATAGAAACATTATTTTTGGTAACAAAAAGTGGGAAATAAAATACATCCTCAATGAATGGGGAACAGCTGAACTTTGGTACATGATTGTGCTGACTCTTCCTGTGCTATAAGCAGGTAGTGAGACTACAGGGGGTGGTCGGTCATTTTTCAGCTGTCTGACCCTTTGTGACCCCATTTAGGATTTTCTTGACTAAGATACTGGAGGGCTTTGCCAGCAGATTTTACAGATGAGGAAATTGAGGCCAACAGGCTGAGTGACTTGCCTAGGGTCACACAGCTGGCCCCTGGTCTTCCTGCCTCTGGGTCCTGTGCTCTATGCCCTACAGCACTACCCAGCTGCCTGCTAAGACTTTTCCTTTATAAATAACACAAGCCTGAGGAACAGTTATTCCCAATACGCACACAAGCTACTCGGCATCCTTTGGCATTTATGACACCTTGCTTTTTACAGGAATGTGTTTTGTAAGGGGCTTGCTGGCTCTTGTATGAAAATAAACCAACTTTTATAAAGAATGAGTGAACCCCCTGGTATTCTGCACCCCTGCCCCTCTGTTTTCTGCCTCCCCAGGTTCTTAGTGGTCTCTAACCACCTCCTAACATGACTCAGTTTTTGGGATGGCTTTTGCTGAGTTTCCTTTGCTAATAGAGAGCCCCTAACACTGAAATCACTGACATTTCAGCCATGGGTAGAACTCTGATGAGCTAGTTCCACAGTGTAAATGGGGTCTCACTTAGGGCTTCGGAGACCCCAGAGGCAGGTGGAGCTTTCTAAGGGGGATTGGCTGGAGGTCAAGGAAGAGTATCAAGGACTTTGTTAAGTACTACCTTCTTCAGAGGCCACCAACTACCTCTGGCCCTTCTGAAATCCAAGAATACACACAGCCACATTGCCAGAATCAGCCTAGAGAGCACGCCCATTCCTGTGACTGGATAATGAATTCCAAACTCTTCTATTCTAAGAAGTAGCATTAGGTCTATTTTTACAATCACAGAGAAAGTGGCCAAGAAAGCAAGTAGGTTCTGGACATTAAGCCTGTGAGCAACACCGTGTGCCTGGGACAGCCCGTCCCTCGGAGGACCCTAAAACACCACCAGTTAACAGCAGTTCATCCCCACCCATCACTCATACTGACACCCAGGGCACTCACGTCCCCCCACAGAACTCCACTGAAGTGAGGGAGCCAGCGGGGCCTGAAGGGTCATCCAGCAGCTTGGCCACAGGAATGCCAATGGAGACAACGCGCACGGGGTCGGGATACGTCTCATCAAAAACTGCCCGTAGCCCTTGGATGGCTTTGGCTGCTGCCAGGGGGCAATCCTGGGCATACACAGGCTATGAGGGGAAGGAGACAGAGAGGGGAGCATGAGAACGTGAAAGGTTTTCTGGGGGCCCAAAAGTGTTCATGAAGGCAAGGAGAGGACGGAAAACAGGTTTTTCTAAATCTCCAAACCCATTTCCACAGATAGCTTTCCCTGTCTGGGCCTCCTGGCTATTTAAGAGGCCATCCATCTAAGAAGCCCAGGGGCCTGACTAGCTCCTGAGGCCCAGGAGGTGGCAAGAGGTCAGGGCCCAAGGGGTTTAAGTGCAAGAACCCCCTCACACACCTTGGCTGCCTCTATCATTCCATTAGCGATCTCCTCCGTCTCCTTGATCTGCTGGGTAGACATCGCTCCCTTGGCAGTAAAGTCAAAGCGCAGTCGGTCTGGTGCGACCAGGGATCCCCTCTGGTCTGCCTCGCCGAGTACAGAGCGCAAGGCAAAGTTCAGGATGTGGGTGGCAGTGTGGTTGCTCATGACAGGCCTTCGTCGGGGCTGTTGGGGAAAGAGGTCATAGGAATCATGGTACAGTGCTGACTTGAGAAACATTTATAAACTACCTAATAATTCACTGGTAGAACAGTGGACAGAGCAATGGGCCTGGAGTCAGGAGTTCAAATCTAGCCTTAGATACATACTAGCTGTGGAAGGCTGCCTGTTTCCTCACCTGCCTCTTGGGGTTGTTATAAGGACCAAACAAAGCATTATCTGTAAAGTGCTCAGTGGCCTGGCTCCAGGGAGGAGCCCCTTCCCTTCTCCCCTCCCTGCCTCCCTCTCTGTGGGTACAAAGAAGAAAAGGCAAGCACTGATGTGGACAGATGACCTGGCAGCAGACCACGTAACTTAAAACACATAATACACAAAAGGAAGCCTTGGGAGAGGAGGCGCTGCATGCTGCCAAAGGTAATGACAGAAGTCACTTTCCCTTGGTTGTGGTGGAGCCCGTGAGGGAACACTGTACTGGCTAGCCTGAACCCTTTTTTGTTGTCTTTTTATTATGACAGATGGCTCTTAGGAAGAGGGCTGAGAGATGGAGACAGTAGGAAGTGTAGGTGACGTAAATACAAAACAACTCACCTCATCAATGAATAGCCGGACGCGATCTCCGACTCTCAGGCTTCCGTAGACTGTTCCTATGTGAAGCACGTATCCCCCTCGAACCTGAGTGTCTTTGACTGTGAACTCAGTTTTCTAAAAGAAGTGAAGACTAGGTTTTAACCAAACAAACTAATAACAATCATTGTAACACTTGAGGGGGCAACTTTGAGAGAAAGTGTGGCATGAATCAGTTTCCTCCCAAGAGTAAAGAACCTTGGTCTTGTGTCTAGGACTTTGGCCCCTGCCCCAGACACCTGCCTCGCTGGCTCCCTTCAGCAGACAGAGCTGGCCTCTCAGGGACTGTCACTGGCTGGCAGGACAGTCACACTTACGTCCTCACTACTGTCATCCTCCTTCACCAGGAACCCCTCGTCATAGATCTGCCCGCCCTGCTCAGCATAGAAACAGGTTTTATCTAGCACCACGCCACACTCCTGGCCGGTGGACACTTCATCCACAAACATCTTCTCCCTGCGCAGGGCCTTCACTGTAGCCACCGGATTCTCAAATTCTACAGAACAAGAAGGGAAGGTCAATAATTTGGCCGTCACATGTTGAGCTACCTCTCCCTAAACTTTAGGGCCTAAAGCAAGCTTTGGTGTCTGTGCACTCACGGGCTCTGAGCTTCTAGCCATTCTCTGCACTGCCCCATTTCTAAGCATAAGCTGGTGAGGCAGACCAGCTAGTGTAGTAACATGGAACAGAAGAAAGGGCCTCCTGAGTGCTAATCCCAGCTCTGCATCAACCAGCTGGGTGACTAAGGGCAAGCAAGTCATAAAACCCCTTTTAGGTTGGTTTCCCCATCTGTAAGATGGTGGAGAGGGACTACAGGTTTTCACGGATTTTTTCCAACTAGAATTCTAGGCTTGGGGGCTTTGGTACAATCTGAAACTGAAGCTGAAGAATTTTTTAAAAACCCCACAAGTGTAATAAACACAGAAGTTCTCACTGCCACCTGTGTTCTTCTCAGTTTGTGCCCGTTGTCCTGTTAGGGTTAATAGCCAAGCGTACACTGAAGGCTAAAACCAGAGCGTTCATGCTGCTTCAAGCAGATGCATCCCTTACCCTGCCATACAAGTCAAAGAAATGGGGTCCAGGGAAGGCAGAGCCCTCCAAAGACCAGCAAATGAAGAAGGGATAGGAGGGGCATAAACATAGCAAACATACCGTAAGTGCCACTGGAGTCTGACCGATAATTATACTTCAGTGAGTCATCTGTGACTCCAAGGCCTTGCACTCGAAGCTCTTCAATGGCATAAATGTCCAGCATGATGTGATCTTCCCCTCCAGCTCCCTTGCCTTGGGACTTTAGCTGGCAATGACAGTAAGAAGTATGGACCACCTGCACGACTTTAGATTGACTAAACCTCCCTCAGGAAGCCCAGGGAGAGGTTGTGCCTTGCAAAGAGATGGGGGGTGGGGTACGCCTGCTCGCCACCATCCAGATTCTCTACCTGGGCCAGCTTCCTCTCCTCCTCGAAGCCATCCATGTCTACAACCAGACCCTTCTCCTCAGCAATCAGTCCTGTGAGATCCACTGGAAAACCATACGTATCATAGAGTAGCCACGCAGTGTCACCTGTGAGGAACATGGGCACAAAACAGAAAGTGGATGTTACAACGGGAAGAACTGAGCTGGCTCCTTTTTTTACCGGGGGAAGTAGGAAGTGATAAAAGGGAAGGAAGACAGGCACATCCGGGAGCTAGCTCTCTAAGTGAGATCAGGTCTACTGAATTCTCTGAGATTTTTACTTCTGGAAAGAACTCCCCCCTTTACCCAGTGGGGATTTTAACCAAGCTGAGATTGAACTCTTAGTGACCATGGCAGGCAGTGGTCATTGGTCTGAAAATAAGGCTTGGATAGGAAAGGGAAGAAAACAGGTCCTCACCTGGGATTGTCTTGCAATCTCCCAGACTCTGTATCTTCCTGTCCAGGATGCGTCGGCCTCTGCTCAGGGTCTTCAGGAACTGTCCCTCTTCTTCATTAATGATGTCCTTCACCATGTCTGGGTCCTTCTTTAGCTCAGGAAAGGCACCACCCTGTTGTTGAAGAAACAAGGAGGTGGCATCTGGGGAAGCCACAAAGCCCACGCTGGCTGCTGGCCAACACGGCCCCACTCCGAGTACTGGCTTTAAAAGAAAAGACATACCAGTGACTGGACAACCACATCCACGAGTGTAGCAAAGAAACCCCTTTTGGCGTTGAGTTTCTCATGGGAATATCGAACTGCCCGCCGGAGAATCCGCCTCAGCACATACCTGGGAGAAGACAGGGCTTGGTCAAGTATGAAGAGACGCTCCAAGCCAGATTCCTTCTAGGAGCTCTTCTGCAAACTCATCTCAACAATTCAAATAACTTGAATATAAATAACTGAACAAATAATTGTTCAATTCCCTCCCCTTTAAGAAGGCTTTTTTCTGGGGCAGCTAGGTGGTGCAGTGAATAGAGCACCAGCCCTGGAGTCAGGACCTAAGTTCAAATTTGGCCTCAGACATTTAACACTTAATACTATGTGACCTTGGACAAGTCACTTAACCCCAATTGCCCTGTCTTCCCAACTCCAAGAAGAAAAAAAAAAGGTGGCTTCTTTTCACCCATTCTATGGTATTTTCCCAGGTCATCCCCACTGCCCCCAGCACTGAACACAATGACCACATTTATAAATAAACCCAACAGGTTCAAGGCCATGCACAATGGCCACCCTACCTCCACACCAGGTACACTCTAACGAACACTGAGGGAAAATCATAAAGTGCTGGATATTCACCAATATCTCCTGGTCCTGCAAGGAAACTTCCATGACCCCAATTCCTAATCCAGAGCCCAGTTCCTCTGGTTTCTAAGCACTAACACCACATACAGGGTTTTCTCCCATTGCCAAACATCTATACTTTATGTTGATGATTCTCAGAATTACTCATCTAGCCTTTACCCCTCTCCTAACTTCCAGAACTGCACCACAGACATAGAATTGTCCTGTCCTATAGATGTCTGAAACTCAACATGGCCAAATGAATTCACCATCTTTCCTCCTAAAACCCTCCCTGTTTGCAAGGACACCAGCAGCTTCCTAAAGTTCAAAAGCTAGGCTGGGCCATCCTCAGCTCCTCGTTTTCACCCCCATGTTCAAGCTGTTGCCAAAGCCTGTCAGCCTGACTTTCATAACAATCTCTGGTATGCACCCCCTTCTCTGCTCTGATGCTGCCACCAGCCCAGTGCAGGTCCTCACTTACCTATGCTTTTACTACTGTAATAGCTACTGCTGGTATGCTTTTACCAAGTCTCTCCCCACTCCTGTCCATCTCGCATTCAGCTGCCAAAATGATCCTAAAATAAAGCTCTGACCATATCACTCCCCTACTCAGTAAACTCCAGTGACTCCCTATCACCTCAGGATGACAGATGAAATCCTGTTCCAAAGTCTTTCAAAAACAGATTCTTTTCTTACCTTTCCAGTCTTTTACACCTTATTTCTCCTCTCCACATACACTATGATCCAGTGACACTGGTTTCCCAGCTGTTCTTCTCACCAGACCTAAACCAAGAGTGCTCTTCCCCCTTCACCCGTCTCTTGGCTTCCTTCGGGGCCTGGCTGAAGTCTCAGCGTCTAGGAAAAGCCTCTCCTGATTCCTCTTATACCAACCCATTCCCTCTGCTGACCAGCTCTAGCTGATCCTGCCTACGTCCTGTCTCTTCAGAGTCTGTGACCTCCCTGAGGGTAAAGACTACTTTTGTCTTTCTTTGTAACCCCAGGATTTAGCACAATGCCTGGCATACAGCAGATACTTAATATCCTTAACTACACAGAAGTAGCTGATTTTTAGATTTCCTAACTGTAGTTTTTAAGTATATTCTACACATCATGACAAAAACCAGATTAAAGGAAAAGGTGGCCTTTCTTATCAGAAATGCTTTCTCCACACTACACTACGCTGGTAAAAATAAATAAACGAAATCCTATTACTTTGTATTCAACAGAGACCTAAAGGGCAGGGAATCTTTTGACACTTGCTGACATTCTTCTCGCTTAGTCCATGATCAGGCACAGAACTCCCCCTCCCCTTGGTCCAAGCATCAGCCTGGTAAGGAGCTGCCCAGGCCGACTCTCACGCTCACCCTCGGCCAGTATTGTCAGGTCTGCCCCCATCGGTCAGGGCCACCGTGATGGTACGTGCATGGTCAGCCAACACACGATATGCCATGTCTATCCCATCCACATCATCAGCACCAACGTGTCCTGTATATGGCCGAACACCGGTCCCCTGTAAGAAAAATACAGCCAAGTAGCTCAGGATCGGTGGAAGGAATGGTGCTGTTTAGCCCAGAAGACTCAGGACAAATCATAGTTCCCTTCAAGTATTTGCTGGATTGTAATGTACATTTGTTTTGTTTGGCCAAGAGAACAGAACCAGGACCAATGGTGGATGTTACAAAGAGGCTACTTTAGGAATGATGTGAGGACAAACTCCCTGTTAGGGCTGTCCCAGTGTGGGGTAGTCTGTCCTTATTACAGGTCTTCAAGTGGGGTCAGGATGAATGGACATCTGTAATGTTATAATGGGGATTCCTTCTGGTTGTTATTATTATTATTATTTTTTGCCTTTTTTTGGGAGGGCAATTGGGATTAAATGACTTGCCCAAGGTCACATGGGTAGTAAGTGTGTTAAGTGTTTGAGGCTAGATTTGAACTCGGGTCCTCCTGATTCCAGGGCTGGTGCTCTATTACTGCGCCACCTAGCCACCTCCCCTTCTGGTTATTTTCTCAGTCATTTCAGTCAAGTCTGACTCTCTGTGACCCCATTTAGAATTTTCTTGGCAAAGATACTGGAGCGGTTTGCTACTGCCTTCTCCAGCCATTTTACTGATGAGGAGACTGAGGCAAACAAGGTTAAGTGACTTGGCCAGGGTCACCCAGCTAGGAAGTATCTGAGCTCTGATCTCAGTGAGATGAGTCTTCCTGACTCCAGGCCTGGCACTCTGTGCACTAAGGTGTCCTCTGGCTGCCCTGCTTTGGAGTCTGGCTTAGCTGCTAAGGAGCCCCCCAACTCAAACATGCTTGATGATGCTCCTGGCTCATGCCCTAAAATCATCAGATCAGCAAATCAGGTGTCAAAGGACCACTTGGAAAAGACCCCGTGGCTAGGCTAATGGGTAGCCTGTGGGGCACACATCAGGAGGCTCCGTGAGAGATCATGCTGGAGACGGCCTTCTCTCCACCTCACAGCACACTGGTTTGCACACAGTTATAGCTTAATAAAGAGTGGATGAATGAATGAATGATCCTTTGGCCACACTGCTGAGCCAGAGCACAAAAGGAACAACCATCACTTTGGCCAAGCTGATGGCTGCGGGACACGGCCTCTTACCTTCTGAATGGCTTCAAAGTAGGGGACAAACAGGTCTGTGTCGTAGTTGGACATCTTGTTCTGTAACACAGACACCAGGCGCTCCAGGCCCATTCCCGTATCAATACTCTTCTTGGGAAGAGGTTTCAGGCTGCCATCACTTTCCCTGCATGATCCAGAAAATGTCAGAGATGAAACAAGGGGTCCAGGCTGGTGCCATCCAAGTCCCTACCTCTGAAATATTAACTATGGTCATTTGTTTTTCCGTGACAGGAACAGATAAAATGAGCTTCTAAAAAGTTAGCTTTAAAATAGCAAGCTTAAGACAAAAAATGAGACCAGGGGAAACTTTATGAACCTAAAACAGAATTTGGTTAAGATGACAGGAAGACATCATTTGGAATGAGAATATTCCAGTTAAAAAAACAGATCTGACATTATCATCATCATTATTTTTGGGGGGGGAGGGGGAAGGCAGAAAAATAAAATGAAAAGCCCCTCCTCCAATGGGATGGTTCCATTCCTCTAGTGTTTTTCCCATTTTAGCATCAATATCCACAAAGGGAAAGCTTCAGCTCAGGAGAACTCCCAGAGCTACCAACCTCTCACTTCTAACTTTGTTTTTCCCCTTCTTGGTGAAGTCTGAAAGAAAGACCCTACGTTTAGTGAAGTTATGGGCTAGACTTTTGATTTTTTTGCTACGGGCTACTTCTGGGGTGGAACCTCCCTCTCCCAATGCAAAATGCTACCTGCCCTGCAACTTCCAGTCTTAGAGAGATACTTGGGGCAGTGAGAAGTAAAGTGACTTTGCCCAAGGTCACACAGTCTGCATGTCAGAAGCAAGGCTCGAACCCAGACCCAGGTCTCCAAGTGAGGCTGGCCCTCTATCTCTAACCATGTCTCCATGCTGTGGACTGGCTGTCTCACAGCAAGCACCTGGAATTTCTGACATGCTCCCATGAATGAATGAAACAAGGCAGCACATCACCTGTTGAACTGGATAAACACCAGGTTCCAAATCTCCAGCACATTGGGGTCATCCTGATTGACGAGATGTGCAGCATCCCGACCACCAATCCGGTCATAATGGATTTCACTGCAGGGTCCGCAGGGGCCTGTGTCACCCATTTCCCAGAAGTTATCCTTCATGTTGCCAGGAAGAATCTTGCTGTCATCTAGCCTGCCCAAAGAGACCCAGGATCAAAGAAATAGGGTCACACCAACCTAATTCAGTTCTGGGCAATGACTAATGGGGAGGGACTCCATTTTAGGCAGACAAAATCCATGAAGCAAAGTAAAAAAACAATAAATGCTTATGATGACATTGCTGGGGAGTGGTGACCTGCACGCTGTCTTATAAACAGGGCTTTATACAATAAGAGCCACCAAAACGGCTCCCATCCTCAAACAAACATTGCTAAGGCCCCAACGTGGACCAAGGGCTGTGGGAGATACCTTGCCTTGTATGAGCCAGGAGCCACACAACAGAGACACAGCTATCTAAACTCAAGGCAATGGAAACAGAGAGAGTGCACTGACAATTGAGGGGGAGTCAGGGAAGACCTGACAGAGATGGTCCTGCCTGAGTTAAATCCTGAATGAAGTCTTCTGAGAGGGAGAGATGAGGAGGGAGCAAATTTCAGGCCTGGGAAAAGGTACAGTGCTGAGAAAGGAGATGGTTAGTTTGGAGCAGTGCCAAGTGTGCAGAGGGGAATGGTGTGAAATAACAGAGAAATGTGGGCAGGAGCCAGGATCCTTTCCCTGCCAGGGTTTTGTGTGATCGCCAAACTTTGTGTGACCTTTACATCAAAGAAATTCTATTAACTGGAAAGGAATGGGGGAGGGGGAGGTGAGGCAATGAAATGAATGAAAAATGAAAAAAAAAAATGAAAAAACAATTGGGCCTGATGGGATTCCCTAGTAAATGCTCTCGTCCATTCTGCCTTTGATCACCTCTCCCCCGATAGTCTCAGAGAGAAGAGAAACGGTTACTATGAGGATATTCAGAGACAGGACCTGGCACCTGGTGTCCTTGGGAGAGGAGAAGGAAAGATGGGCCCTGTTGCTTAGGTTACTACTTTTTCATCCAGATGTGTGTTTGATGAAAGCAGCTGACACTGACATAGCACTGCTTACACGTAGGCACAGTCTTAAGTGCCTTACAATGTATGATGGCCTTTGATACTCAGAAAGACCTGCAGGACTCAAAAACTTGACTCACTTTGCCCCTTAGATTTGGACCCTCCAAAGTTTGCTGGTGCTTCTGAGCAGAACTGCTTTTATCACCATCCCAGCTCATAGACCAGTACTTTAATGCTTTTGCAGTAACAGCTACAAAAAAGCTAATCTCCATCCCATTCTGAATATTGTTGTAGTTCACATTTGGAGAAGTTAAAGACAATTACCAAAATTTGGAGGTTTTGTTTCTCCTGAGGAGGAATTTTTGCAGTATTCTGGACCATGTGAAAATAAGATCATAGATTTTGAGTTTCGAGGGACCATAGAAGACCCTAGTCCAAGACCCCCAGCTTTGTTGAGGAAACTGAGACAGGAGAGGTTAAGTCTTGGGAAGGGCTGCTGTGCCCAGTGTTGTGGGTCAAGACATAGGTAGAATCTGAGAGAGGAGTTAATTCTTCACATCCTCCTACAACATTGGATGGGACTGTTGGGAACAAGAAGCTGTGGAATAGACTTGGGCCAGTATTTCCGGCTTTGATTTGCTTTACTCCCCCAAATACTTTCCACTCCCTTGGGAATTGCTTCTACCTGAAGGTATTGGAATGTTTTCAACAAAAGGGCTGTTAGCTTGAACCCTTGGGCTCTGAGCAATCCACAGGTGCAAAAGTCCAAGTGGGCCACCTTTCCTGCCACAGCATCGGGGCCTCCTTCCCTGAAAGTCACTGCAAAGTCTGAGGGCGGGAGGCATGGAGGAAAAGGGACTAAGGGCAGCCTTCCCAAACTTCTTGACTTCTTGGTACTTCTGTTCCTATCTGTAAAATGAAAGGAACACCCCTCTCTCTCCTTACCAGACCACTATGAGGACAAAGGAGAGAATATGGTGCTCTTCAGAAAAGTAAGAGAAACTGACACAAAAGAGCGTGACGCATACGCGCTCCAGCATGCACAGAATAGCTGCAGCTCTGCCCTGGGCTCCACCACTAGAGAAGTTTGCTGCACCAAAAAAAACAAAGGCCTAGACAAAAGAAACACAGACACACACACACCCCTGCATCAAGTCCTCAGCCCCTGATAAGAAGGCTGTTGTTGACCATCTAGACACACAGGCTTATAAAGTTAAGGAAATACAAGGCTTAGTTATAAACTGAGGTTTTATGGAAGTTCCAGAATGTTTTAAAGGCATTTTTTGGGTCCTCCTACTCTCTTTCCCCATCCTTCCTTGGCATCTTTACATTTCCACACAGGACAAATTCATTTTGTACCAAAAACTAACAAGACAGTTTTACACAATAAGCAGGTAAGGAATGTACCAAGGGACAAATTCCCCCGACTCAAAGCACGAAACCACCAAGGTGACGCAAGAGAAGTGGGACAAACACCAACAGAAAATATCAGTCCTTTGGGTGAAAAAGCTCTTTGCACTCATTCATACTCTCAGTGGCCTGAATGCATTCTTACCCCAAATTCTGCCAGATCTGCTTGCATTCCAAGTCTGGGTCTAAACCAGCTGCTTCATTTCCTCCAAAGTAGGTGACATATAGTCTGTCTAGGGAGATGCCAAACTCTTGGGTAAGAAGCTCCAAAGCCATCTTACAGGCAAGTTCCTGCATAATAGACAAAGAGAGTTAATGGAACTAATCATTTTGTGCTGGTAATACCACCTCTCCCTGGCCCCCCCACCCAGTTACACAGAGTGAAAGTCATTCATGTTCAGGGAAGAACATTCTAAGAACCTCATGCAGGAAACCAGGAGTTATCAAAGTACAGGCTCCTTGAGACACTTTTTTCTAGTGCAAAAACTTACAAGATGACTCTCAATCTACATAAGCATACTGTTCAAATGCATAGTTTACCTTAAAATAATCCCCAAAAGACCATGAGCCCAACATCTCAAAAAAGGTGTGGTGATAAACATCCTTCCCCACATCATCCAGGTCATTGTGCTTGCCCCCAGCTCGGATACACTTCTGGGTGTTGGCAGCTCTGCTCAACTTGGCCATAGGGTGAGAGGGATCAATTGTATTGAGGAAGATGGGTTTGAACTAGAGGGGGAAAAAGGAGAGAAATTTCACCTTTAGAAACTAACATCTGTGTCACACACACACACACACACACACACACACACACACACACACACGTGCACGCGCGCATGAAAATGCTTCTCTTTATCCAGGATTCTACAGGCTATGGGAAAAGAAAAAGTAATGGAGACACTCAGATGATAACAGGAAATGTTACTATAATGTTAGGACGGTTTTCACTGCCTTTCTCCTGATGAAGAATGGTCTGGGGAACAAGAAAATTCCAGCCTGTCTTACAGCAAGGATGCTAGAGAAACATGAATCTCACTACTGATATTTAACAAACTCTCTCCAGACAAAAACTTGTTCATCTGTCTAGAAAGCACCCCAAGGGTACCAGTAAAAGAAATGGAATTCTTTGAATATACTTGGTAACATGAACAGCACTTAAGTAAAATTTACTTCCAAAGATGTTATTAAAAACGTATTCCTCAAAATAATGAGGTATAATCAAGCTAGAAGGGAGGCAGGCCCATCCCTTCATCTAAGGCCCGGAGAGTGAAGGGCACTAGTTCCTACAGTCAGGCAATCGGCCCCAGAGCTGGAACTAGGACCATTACCACAATTCTTCTTCTTAAATGAGATATACAACAATTCAGAAGGATATAGGTTAGAAGCACAAGATGTCGCAGAAAGGGCACTGGCTTGTATAGTTACAGGTGCCAGGGTTAGATCCCACCTGCAACTCTTGGAAATTTGAGAAATGCTCTTGGCCAAATCACTAAACCTCCCCGGTCTCAGTTTCCTCAACAAAGCTGGGGGTCTTGGACTAGGGTCTTCTATGCTCCCTCCAAGCTCAAAATCTATGATCTTATTTTCACATGGTCCAGAATACTGCAAAAATTCCTCCTCAGGAGAAACAAAACCTCCAAATTTTGGTAATTGTCTTTAACTTCTCCAAATGTGAACTACAACAATATTTAGAATGGGATGGAGATTAGCTTTTTTGTAGCTGTTACTGCAAAAGCATTAAAGTACTGGTCTATGAGCTGGGATGGTGATAAAAGCAGTTCTGCTCAGAAGCACCAGCAAACTTTGGAGGGTCCAAATCTAAGAGGAAAAGTGAGCCAAGTTTCTGAGTCCTGCAGGTCTTTCTGAGTATCAAAGGCCATCATACATTGTAAGGCACTTAAGACTGTGCCTACGTGTAAGCAGTGCTATGTCAGTGTCAGCTGCTTTCATCAAACACACATCTGGATGAAAAAGTAGTAACCTAAGCAATCCTTCTGCTCTCTCAAGGACACCAGGTGCCAGGTCCTGTCTCTGAATATTCTTGTAGTAACCATTTCTCTTCTCAGTTATTTCTGTAGACTAAACATCTTAAGAAAGCAAATAACCACAGAACTGCCCATTCTGTGGGTAAGCCTACCTGGTTCATGCCGGCATTGGCAAAAAGAAGGGTGGGATCGTCCAAGGGAATTGTGGCAGATGAGTGGATGTAGGTGTGCTGATTTCTCTTGAAGAAATCAATAAACCGCTGCCGGATTTCACTGGCAGTTAATGTCGAATCCATCTTCAAAATACCACCCCAAGCTGACCAGGGAGACAGGAACTGAATGTTAACGGGGCTGGGCGACTTCACACAAGGTTCTGGGATCTTAGGCCGAGTCAGATCAGGACACAGGAGTCATTCGGTCCCAGAGGAGCCCACAGCGCTGCTGTGCTGGTCCCAGCCACAGTGGTCCCACACTAGGGTCGCTCCGCATCACGCATCCTTTCTTCCTGGACCCCAACCCCATCTCAGCCGTCAGCCGCGAAGTGGGGTTTGATTCTAGGCCTACTTTCCGAGTACCAATAACTCTTAAGTTTTATTCCTCTTTCCTCCCAAGGAGAGGATAAATGACGAGGTAAAGGACGAGCCCCGGGGCATGCGGGAGCAGGCCTGAGGAAAGCCCCCCAACTCGGGTAAGCAGCAAAGAGAAGCTTGGAGAAGAGAAGGGGGCTCGCTGCATGCAGAGGGCAGGAAGGGGCCCTTGAAGCGCCGGCCTAGGGACCCCGGCCTGGCTTCCCGTCCAACAGGCTCACTCTTTAGCACAAGGCTCCGCGTGCCCGGGGTGGAGGAGCTCATTTACACCCAAAGGGGACAAAGACCAAAGGCTATTCATGAAATGTGGGAATGCGTCCGGTTCTGACCTCTCGCCATTCCCCCCCCCCCCCTTCTGCGCAGTGGCCACTGCCTACTGCCCGGCTCCGACTCTGGCAAATGCGGCCCTGTCCCAGAAGCCCACGGGCTCCTCCTCCGGATGCTGGGTTTAAATGCACCAAGCAAATGCGACTGCAAAAGCGGGGGACCCAGATCCCACCGCCGGGCATGTTTAAAGCCGGGGGATGCTGCAGGTGTAGGCTGTCCCTCGGGTCGCGCCCCTTCCCCCCTCCCAGTAAGCCCTTGCGCAAAAGGAAGGGCGGTCTATGGGAAGGGCCGCAGAGCCCGAGAAGAAGCTTCGCCTCCCCCGCGGCGGCACCGACCCGGCTCCTCGCGCGCCGAGCCCCTGCACAGGGGACCCGACGACCTCCGGCCGCCGCTGCTTCCCCTCCCCGGCGCCCGGGCCCCAGGGGCCGCTGCGGGGCTCGCGCCGCTCCCCAACCCCGGCCCAGCCGCCCAGCCCGGGTCCGCTCCCACAGCCCCGGCCGCCCCGGGTACCCTCTACCCTCTACCCTCCACCCTCCACAAGACCTTACCTAGGCGGGACGAGTCTTCTCGTATCCTTCAGCTCCAGGGTCCACCGACTCCACACAAGCCGCTCCGGCCTCCCTGTCCGTGGTCTAATCGGAGCGAGAAGACCAGAGTGAAGGGGCGGCTCCCCAAGCCACAACGAGCGCCGATTGGTCCTCTGCCCCGCCAATCAATCCCGGCACCGGCTTCTGCCCGGTACCGCGGCATGCGCGGAGGCTTAGTAATCCGGCTGATGCAATGGCGCCGAAAGTGGCGGGGTGGGGCCTGTCACGTGACCCCGACTCCCCGCGGCGCCGTGACCGAGAGCCGCCATTTTCCTTTGCTAAGAGATGGGGATCCAAGAGCTTAGGTTCGGCGGGTGCTCGAGACTGGTGCCGTAAGTCCAGTGACTGGATAGAATGTGGCCGCCCTACCTTCCGTGCTTATTAGGGTCGCCAGGGAGGGGCGAGGGATGAAGGCCCTCAACTGGGGCCAGGAAAGGGCACCACTTTGAGGTCTCGGGCCGATATCGAAGCCCAAGCAGGGAAAGGCACCGGGAGCAGCCAGATCCTTACGTAAAGGCCTTAGGGGCCAAGTCTCCCCCCTTCTAACCTCCCCAAAGTCCTCAGGCAGCCATAGGCCCTGGGCACGGGCCTCGGATCGCCGCTGCCACTGCCCTCGCCCCAGGAGGGCCAGGCCCCCTTGGAGGTGCCCGGCTTGGGAGGAAAGGCCAGACATAGAGCAGGTGCGAGGGACTCCCGGAGTGAAGGGGAGCCCACAGTGGGGAGCAGGAGTATGCCAAGCCCGGGAGACGGCAGGGAAAAGGCCGGGTGGCTGGAGACAGAGCTAGTACGGCCAGAAAGCTGTCCTGTGGGAGTCAAGTGCACCTAGGCTGGGAAGGGAGGCAGGGTCGAGGTTTGGAAGGAGCCGTTGGGCGGGCGGGGGGTCGCAGGCTTGGGCCGGAGACCCCATTGGCAGCCATTTAGAGAGGGCCTGGGGAAGCGAAAGAAGCGGGGTTCGGGTAGAAGCCCCGGGAGGTCCGGGTTCCGGTCCTGGTGCCTGGCGTGGCCTTGGCACAAAACAAGCCCCTGACGGGTGGCTGTGGGTTGATTGATTGTGAAAACAGACCCTGAAAGGTACAGCAGTTAGGCAAAGTAAACCCCATTTTCTGGGCTTTGGAAAGAAGGTGAATTCTTAAGTAGTCATAGAAGCAGATTTGAAGGCTGTTCAACGTGGCAAAAATAATGTTCACTCTTCATTCGGCATAGAGAAGTATCTTTAATGCCCCTAGGGCATGCCCTGAAGGTGCGCTTGAGGCAGATACAGAAAATATCACTTTCTTTTGCATAAGGCTCTTAATGTTTCACAGCCTGCTGAAACATCTGCTGGGCGCTTGTTTTGTGCCCAGACCATGCTAGGCACCGGGGATTCAAAGCCAGTGATGGGAAAGTCCCTGGTCTCCAGGAGCTTAGATCGAATTGAGGACAAACAACTCATAAGCAGATTGAATAAACCGAAGGCAAGGGGGGTGGGGGTGGTAAAGGGGTGGGGTGAGGAGGTGTGGGGAAGTACTAGTAACTGGGGAAATCAGGAAGAGCGTCCTCTGGGAAATAGAGTGCCCTTAACTTGTTCATCCTTCCTTCTCCAGGAGGACCGTGACATCAGGATGGTGATGCCCTGACTTGCGGGTGAATTGGGTTTAAGTGCCCAGTCACCAGCCTCACTTTCTCTCATCTAGGTCCAGTGGCCAGATAGAGTTGAGGAAGACTAGAGATGGCCCTGGGTGCCATGGGAGACCTTGGCATTTTTAAGCTGAGGTCTTAGTTTGAGGGAGACAATGCCCATTCAGTGATTAAAGTTCTGTAAGAAATGAGGCAAAAATGGCTTCTTTTATCTAGTGAAAAAACAAACAACACCAAAACTTAATCTTGAAGGGAATTCATTGTTATGGTGGTTGAAAGATGAAATTGATGAGGTGTAGGCTCTGAGACCCCCCCTCCCTTTTGAGCTCTCCTTGAATCTTTGAGGTACATACTCTGGGGAAACCCCTTGAAGTTCGATTGAATCTTCAGGAGGCATTTGCAGAGGCCATAAGTATTTCATTGTGGCTGGACCCAAACCTGTTACTAGCCTGGTCCTCCATTGTCCATCTGCTTCTCACCCTTGAGCCTATTAAAATATCAATCCACTCTTGCATTGACCTCATTAACTCCTCCTGAAGTCCCTCCCCAAACTCATTACTAGAGTCTGACCTCATTGACTCCTCCTGAAGACCCTCCCCAGGCTCCTCCTCTGAACCACCCCTAGATTCCTCTGTATATAAGACCCCTTCTTCCCTCCATCTTTGTGAGAATGCCATGAAATGGCCTAGCAGAGACTTGCTCTCTGAGAGTACCATAGAATAGCTTAGCACAGACTTGCTCTGTGTGAGAGCACTACAGAATGCTCTACTACCCCATATGGCAAACTTGAACTTTCAATAAAC
>CM053595.1:288608734-288625756 GCA_028646575.1 Pseudocheirus occidentalis
AAAAATCTACAAAAAAATCCCTGTTTGTATATTGACTTAGAAAACCACAAAGTAACATCATCTATGTTTCACCACACTTTCTATTTATTTTGTTACTTAATCCAGTAGATGACCACTGTGCTCCCTTAAATGCCTCAAATACATTCACTGGAGCCTAAAGGGATAAGAGAAACCTCTATTTCAGGTGGATATGTTCCCAGGATATGACAACATAAACATAGTTTCTGAGTTTGCACAGTGAGAAATAGCCTTAAGAGAATGTAAACTTTGAGGTCAGTTGTAAAGAACCTATTGTACATGCTCTATGATGAATCGCCACGACATTGCTAAAGTTAATGTAAACTTGAGAAAGTACTACATTCAAATTGCTTTTGTGTGCTCCTGTCTAAATCAAGTGAACCCTAGTCAGTAAGTGAGGAATGCATGATGTGGAATGCTGTGCCTCCTGACTGGTCCCCATGGGGGGAGGGGGAAATCCAGGAGGAGTTGGTGCTCCTATTATCAGCAACCTCCTTAAGAAGAATGAGGCAAACAACTCATTATGTCTCCCTTGCTGTCCTTCTGGCTGCCTGCAGCAAGAGTGGACCTGTTAGACATTAGAGCCCCAAGTCTCGTATTTGACAAAACCCTTGCATTTCTCAGGATCCCATGAAATGCAGATGCAAATGGCTGCTTGGTAAGAAAAGAGACTTGGCCAAGACAGGCTAATATCACTCCTCTCTCTGATATTCCATGGGGTTTCTAGCCCTGGTCTTCAAGGTCTATAATAACCCTTTCCATATGGTACATTTGAGGCTTCACTTCCTAGGGTCCGTTGCAGATCTGACACTCTCAGTTTCAAGATCTCTTTTGACTTGAATATCCTGCAGTCAATGTCCTTCGTTTCCCACCAGGCTGCATCCTCAGGATGTCTACCTATTGCATAAAGTGTATGTATATGTAAAGAAGAAGTCCATTGAGGGCAGGATCCCTTGAACTGGGATGTGTAAGGAAAGCGGAGCCCTCCTACAATGCCTAGCAGTATGGTAACTGAGACATTTTTGGATTCATTGGTTTACAGACAAATAGGAGCTAAGGAGTTTGTTCCCTAGATGATTGATAAACAACTAGGTACCATTGAGTTTGTTCCAAACACTTGAAGATGATCCTTCTTACTTAGTTTTGAAAGAACTGTACAGATCCTTGAAAACTTTTTCTGATTAATCCTCAGTAAGAAGGGAAAGAGGTCCAGGGCAGAGCCTTCGTGTTCATGACTTCTAGTCCTTACCTGGCTAAGGTGCCAATTGGGCTGCCAACACGATTGTTGAGATCAGGTGAAAACCCACCTCTTAGATGTCCTTACAGGACCAATGAAAGGCTGACAGAACTCACTTCTGAGAAACTCCAGTTTGGAGTAGGCACCGTTTGTGTAACAGACTTAAACCAAAAACACAGCACTGAGAGACCAATGTTTACTGGCCAAAGGGGAAGATATTGTAGTTACACATTTATAAAGTTTCCCTGGAGCTCTGACCTGTAAGCAAAAGGACAAGACATCTTCGTTTTGAAAAAACAAAGTTGTTGCTAAACAGTTAAAAGATTGGGGATTCATTAATATTGTAAGATTCCCCCCATTTGACTTTTTTTTAAACAAAAAGCAACCTTCACAGAAATCTGAAGTTGCATTTAGTGTTTCAAAATTGTACTTACTCTTTGTAATTTTTCATCCAATAAAGAGCTTGAGAACTGAAAAAAAGAAGTTGTCCCCGCCTGTTCAAAGTGGTCCCCACTGAGTCGCTGCCCTGTTGCGAGTGCTCGGCTTAGCCTGGACTCAGTGCGTCTCCCGCATAGCCCCCAGCTGGAGATGCAGCTCCAAGCGCCAGAGACATGCCGGCCAGACCAGTGCAGACTGTGCCCCCGCTGCCGCCCGTTGCCACGCGGCCCAAGCTACCCCCAGAAGAAGAAGCTTCCAAGAAGGACTGCATGCCTTCCAAGCCTGTTGTGGGAATCAACTACCTGCCTCCGGAGGTTAGGAAAATTGTGGACAAGACCACCAGCTTTGTAGCCAAAAATGGTACTGAGTTTGAAGCTGTATTCGCCAGAATGAGCTCAACAACCCAAAATTCTCCTTTCTCAATTGGAATGACCCGTACCATGCCTACTACCGACACAAGGGCAGCGAGTTCAAGGAGGGGAAGGCTCAGGAGCCCTCCGCCTCCATCCCCAAAGTCATGCAGCAGCAGCAGCAGCTGCCCCAGAAGGTCCAGGCCCAGGTGTTCAGAGTTCGAGTTCATCGCCGATCCCCCCTCTATCTCAGCCTTCGACCTGGATGTGGCGAAGCTGGCCGCAGTTTGTGGCCCTTAACGGGTGCCAGTTCCTAACCCAGTTGATGCAGAAGGAACAGCGGAGTTACCAGTTTAACTTCCTGCATCCCCAGCACAGTCTCTTCAACTACTTCACCAAGTTGGTGGAGCAGCACAGGAAGATCTTAATTCCACCAAAAGGCTTGTTTAGAAAACTCCAAAGTGAGACAGAAAACTCTAGAGAAGTTTTGGGTCTGGTGGGCTACCGTGTGGAATGGGCCAAATTCCAGGAGCGGGATGACAAGAAGAAAGAGGAGGAGAAAGAGAAGGAGCAGATGGCCTATGCCCACATAGACTGGCATGACTTTGTGGTGGTGGAAACTGTGGACTTCCAGCCCAATGAACAAGGAAACTTTCCGCCTCCCACCACTCCACAGAAGCTGGGGACTCGAATGCTCATCCAGGAACGCTATGAGAAGTTTGGGGAGAGTGAGGAAGTGGAAATGGAGGTGGAGTCTGAGGATGAAGATGAGAAACAGAAGAAGACAGAGGAGCCCCCATCCCAGTTGAACCAGGATACTCAAGTGAAGGATGTGGATAAGGGTTCTGATGATGAAGAGGAGGGCCAGAAAGTTCCCCCTCCTCCAGAGACCCCCATGCCTCCACTACTCCCGCCTACTCCGGATCAGGTCATTGTTCGAAAAGACTACGACCCCAAAGCTTCTAAGCCCCTGTCCTTCCCCCCTCCCCCAGCTCCAGATGAGTATCGCGTATCCCCAATCACTGGGGAGGAGATTCCAGCCAGCAAGATACAGGAGCACATGCGCCTCGAACTGCTGGACCCACACTGGCTTGAGCAGCGTGACGGCTCCATTGGGGAGAAGCAGAGTGATGACGAGGTCTATGCTCCAGGCCTGGCTATAGAGAACAGCCTGAAGCAGCTGGCTGATCCGTGGACCTATATCTATCTTTGATGCAGAGGAGACAGCCATCGGAAAGAAGATCAGAGAGGAGGAGATCCGGCAGCCAGAGGAAAAGATCGCCTGGGATGGCCACTGGGGCAGCATGGCACAAACCCAGCAGGCAGCGCAGGCCAACATCACTCTCCTGGGGCAGACTGAAGCCATCCACAAGGCCAAGGGGTTGGTGCCCTAAGATGACAGCAAGGAGAAGACTGGCCCTAGCAAACCCAACTAGATCCCCCAGCCTCCCCTTCCGTCTTCAACCCTGCCCATCATCTCCATGCCCTGGCTTCCCTTGATATTTCCTCCAGTCCCAACCATGGTTGGATCTGCTATGCCTGTCATGCCATGCCCCCAATGGCTTTGGGGGTCCGCCTGCTTCCTGGCTCAGTGATTGCCCCCATGCTGCCTGTCATCCATGCTCCTGGCATCAGTGTGGTGCCCATGCCACCCTCTGCTCCACCCATGATGGCACCGGGTCTAGATCCCATGATTCTGCCAACAGCATTTGTGCCCCTACCCCAGGGGTGCCAGTCCCCACACAGACCCCCAGGCCTCCTGCCCACCCTCCACCACCCATGGAGGTGGAGCACGCGTCTAAGAAACCGAAGACAGAAGACAGCCTTATGCCTGAGGAAGAGTTTCTCTGTAGGAACAAGGGGACAGTCACTATCAGGGTTCAGGTCTCTAAAATGCAGGACAAGAGTGAATGGAAGCTGAATGGGCAGGTGCTGGTCTCGAGGCCACTGGCACGCCCCCCGGCAAGCAGAAACTGCTGGACCAGGGCGTCTTCATCAAAGACTCCAACTCCCCGGCATACTACAATATGACAAATGGTGCCATGATCCACTTGGCGCTCAAGGAAAGAGGTGGGAGGAAGAAATAGATCTGGCCAGAGGGATGTGTTCGGTCAGTGTGGATTTTGTCCCCAAACTGAGATAGATAAAAAGGAGACCGGGTTAACCTCGTTGGCCTGCACGGCAGCCCCTGCCAGTAGCCCCACATGCTGCTGTGGCCATGTGGGAGTGTGCCGGTGGCACTCTCCCCGGTTGTTCAGTAACCTGCCGCTCCTCTTTGTGAAGCAGCCATCGCCACACTGCCTGATGTTCCTATCCCTCCTCAGTGTTTCCAGGCATCCTAGCGTGCAGGGGGCAGGAGCTAGGAGCACACTGGGGTTTTCCAGGCTTCTGTTATGAAGGTTTCATGTTACTTAATTTTAATTAAACTCTTTAGTTAAAAAAAAAAAAAAAGTTGAACTGCCCTGCCATCTGGATGCAAGTGCTGCCTCGGACGACCCACCAGTAATTGATTTAAAGAGATGTGAATAGATTTCATGCCCCCTGAGGACCTGAGCTCAGCTACTCTTGTAGACTAGTCACTACCCCTATTTTTTCTTCTAACATTTGTAGTAAGAGCTTTCCCAGTTCTTGTTTTGTAATGCGTTCTTCTTGGTCAGTGGCAACTTGAAGAACTGGGCGGGGAGTGAGGAGTGGGTGAAAGAGGCAACAGTGACAGAGCCAGGAGCCGAGCAAGAGCCCAGAGTCCAGAGCCCGGAACGTGATCAGATTGCCTTGATTATCTCACCTTGCTATTCCATGTTATTCCACACTTCTCCATTGTACTGCATCATTTAGTGCTGGTCACAGTTAGTGAAGTTGGGTTCTTTCTCTACCAGAGGCTAGGTTTGATCATGTAACCTGGAACCCACCAAATAGGAAAGACTATGGGTCATGCCTAGGTTGTTCGACAAGTAGCTGGTAGTTTCTTCTCCAAGGCTCTAAAGAGGGATTATGCAGTTGAGCTGTCCTACCCTGGATTTGGGAGCCGGGTGGTCAAGTGGCCTCAGAAAACTTCCTCTCTCACAGACACATCCTATGTGTGACGACCAATTTTCATAAACTGGACTCTTCTCAGCAACGCACAGTTATAAGACAACTCTACAAGTCTTGGGATGGAAGGTAATATCTACATTCAGAGAAAGATCTAGAAAGAACAGAGTTTAAATGGAGACTGAAGCAATCAGCATGCTATCCGTCTTTTCCATGTTTGGTTTTGTTTCTTCTTTCCTACTGTTCACTCCATTAGTTACAACCCTTCTATACAACCAAACTAATGTCCAATGGAAAGTATTTGCAGATTCTATACTTGATAGCATGCCCCCATGCGGGTGGGGGAGAGGGAGGGGAGAAAATTTGAAACTCAAGGGATTGTGGAACTGAATCTTTTAAAGTAAAAGTAAATGAAGAAAACAATTTAATAAAAAAAGAAAAGAAAACTTCCTCTCAACCTTTTCTTTGTCCCACCTTTCCTTTTTTCCCCACCTTCCATCTGGTTATCAAGGAGTGACCAGGGTCGTTCTGAGAGGATGACTGGCAATGGCTCTCAGAGGTCCCTCGAAGTTGATATAGGGAGGTTGTATTGGGTGAAATGGGACAAGCTGTGGTGGCTGCCTGAACCTGTACTCTGAGGTGAATTGATTTGAGAGGAAGATGAGAGGCCTGGGGGTCCATGGAATCTCCTGTGGTGAAACTTGGGGCTGTTCACATTGGTCATTTGGTCTGGGTCATAGATCACAGTGCTAGGGGTCCATGGGATTGCCAGCGGTGGCTCCTGGGGCATGTTCTGCTCAGTTTCTTGTTTTCCCTTTGACCAATGGAGGCTCCATTCCAGGGGATCATGTCAGATGGCACCTGACACACCCAGAGAGGAGTCCACACTCCCAAGGGGATCCAACTGTATGCTCCTGTGAAAGTGACAAGAGGTAAGCATATTGAAGAGTCTCTTCCTAGAAGATCTCTCTTGTTCTGGCTCCCAGGTAGGGCTTTAGAAGGCCCCTGGGGTCATCTGTATGATGAGCCAAGGGGGAGAGCCATAGGAAGGACTTCACCCAGAAGGCTTCTTGTGTCCTTCAGGGAGGGCAGGGACTCCTGCTCTTGGTCTTCCTGCGGTGTCCTGTCTGGTCAGTGTGACCCTGCTAAATCCATTTTCCCAGTACTTAGCTGAGGATTCATGGCCTATGAGCTCAGTTTCAGAGAGGTCATGCCCAGGACATTCATGCCAGGCATGTCTGAAGGGTAGGACTTTTTCAAGGCCCTCATAAAATGAACAGGCCATGGGTTCACCCTGCCTTTTCTGGTTGGCCTGCTGAACAGTCCAGTACAAATCCTCCAAAGCCAGCATGATTTGTTGACACTGGGACAGCTGCATTGCACACAGCCAGTCAGAGTGACAGCTTAGACTCCAATTGATTGGAGGGCTTCGGTTCTTCACTACTACTATTACCCCAGCTGCTTTTATCCCCCATGCCTATCTGTGAAGGTCAAAAGCAGGGGAAAGTGTCCTGAGTATGTCCTTTGCCAGCTTTATTCTGTGGCTTTGCACCCCCACCCTTCTCATTTTGATGCTTCAAGATTCTGTGGAATTGTAACTGTGGTTCCATGATACTTAAGTGGTTTCTTTCTGGCTGCTTGCAGTATTTTCTCTTTGACCTGATAATTTTGGAATTTTTCTACAATATTACTTAGTGTTTTCAATTTGTGCTCTCTTTCAAGAAGTGATCTGTGGATTCTTGTGATAACTAATTTACCCACAAACTGGAGTGATGGGGAAGAACTGAATGAACTGGTCCAACCTCCCCAAGGTAGCATTGAAAAAGGTGTTGGGTTTCTCTCCACCAACTTCTCCCAGTTGGAATTGGCTTCCCCCCCCATATTCTTACCACTTTATCTGGATCTCAACTTTCTACTTGTTAGTACTTAACATTTATAGTGAAAGACTTTGGGCCAAATATCAGCTGTACTTAAAGGACTCATTGAAGCTCTGTGCCTGAGTTTTTCCATCTGTTGAGTTAGAGATTTGGCAAAGATCATCATTAAGGGGACGTCTGCTGTGGCCAGCACAGTCTAGGCCTAGCTACCAGTTGAGGAAAATAGAGAGTGAGAAAAGCTTACAGCTGAATTAAAGGAAAGAGACAGAGAGACAGGGATGTATTTTATAGTCTGCTTATTACAGAGCTATTCCATACCAATCCAATGATACAAGAAAATCATAGGGTTTATATTCCTTATTCCAGGGGTGATTACATCTTGGGTCTTGCCTTTCCCCCAACCTCAGCCCAAGGTTAATCCGTCATCAAGATCTTTATCCTAAAACCACCTCTGGGGGCACAATAGATCAAGAGTCCTAATCAGGACTTGCAAATGTACATTCTTTAGATATTCACGAGGCCAATGAGAGCATCCACCCAACACGATTATACTATCCTTGCTTATCTGCCTAATGACCTTGTAGACTGGGGAGCTAGTGTGCCAGGACCTCAGAAGGTCTTGGCCCCCAACAGACGTCCACCATATAGAAGAGTTGGAGAGAAAAATCTTGATGGCAGATGCTGCATGGGAAGGGGAACTAGAGAATGGAAATAAGAAGGTAAATAAGAGTTTTGGTCATGAGAAGAGAGTTAGGGGAGCATCTGAGGGGGAGAGTTGTTAAGGAAAGTCTGATTGGACCTGACCTGACTGTTACATTTCTTAGCTTAGTGGCGCCTGTGAGTATAGGACAGCCATGGTTCCCTAACAATAACAAAAAATCCCAGTAATGACTTTGAATTGTATGAGGACAGAGTTTAGATCTCATGTGATCCAATGAGGACCTACCAATGGTACATCTGAATTCCCTGGACCTCCTACTCAATCCTGGTTTATTCCCCTACATATGGGATACTCCCACCACTTCCCCCGATCTCCAGAGAGATGGCATCTCAAAAGAAATATAGAGGTGGTGGGAAGCTTTGGGAGGGTCCATGTGGGTAGGGAAGTGAGGATGGTCACATTAAAGCAGGATTTAGGGGCAGTATTAATAAATCCCTTGATTCTGGGGGCAGGATTTTGGGTGTAGATATCCTGTGGAGACTATGAGGTTAGGTGGAGGTGTCAGCTTTCTCCTGGTTCCAGATTCAATCAAGAGGTGGCCCAGTGTGTGGGGTTGGTGCTGTTGGGTCTTGGGAACTGCTTGCAAGTGGCTCTCCATGGTCCACGTTGGTCAAAGGGGTATCAGTGGAGGGGATTCCCTGAGATCTGTCTTGGGAGATCCACTGAACTGCCTCTTCATTTCCATGACGCCCAAACCAGGAATAGCTGGAGGGATGTCCTGGGGTTAAAAATGAGTGTGTCCTCAGTTTTCCCTTCATTTTGGGTATAGAAACAAGGTGTTGGCTGAAATGGGATGAGCTCTGCTGGTGGTTGTTGCAATGTGTGCTGCTAGAAGTCATCTGAGAAAGAGATGAGGGTATTTGGGATCTATGGAATGTCCAAGGTAAACATTGTGGGCCATTCCAATTAGTTATTTGCCTTAGGATGTAGACACAAGTGCTGGGGGTTCATGGGATCACTTCTGGTGGCTCCTGGGAGTTGTTATGGCCTGTTTTTCTCTTCTGTCCTTGGACAATAAAGGCACCATTCCAATGATCATTTCAGGAGTCATCTGAGCCATCCGTCCAGGGAAAAGTCCACACTACCATGGTGTTCCAACTCTATGCCCCTGTGAAAGTCTCTTCCTAGAAACTCCCTCCCCATGAATGCCTTGTGTTTGTGCTCTTAGGTGGGACTTCAAATGGACCTGAGTCACCTATAATATTAATCAAAGGAAGGAGTCATGGGAAAGACTTCACTCCAACGGCCCCTTCTGTGGCTCCTCAGGAAAAGCAGGGACTCCTAAGATAACAGATTTCTCTTTCCTCTTTTATGTGAGACAATTTACCCTGTTCTATCTCTCCTTTTCTCCTTCTCCCAATATATTTTGCTTTCACCTTAATTTTTATTAGATTTCATCCCTTCATATTCAACTCATTTTGTGCTCTCTGTCTACCTATATATATGTATGCATACATATGCACACATATCTACACACACATATACCCACATACACTCACCAAACATACATATATATGTATGTATGCATATGTGTGTGGATATATATGCATATATACAAACACACACACAGATCTTCCCTTCAATTATAGTCATATTGAGAAAAGTCTCATGCATTAGAAATACCAACTTTCTATGTAGGCATGTAAATAGTTCAACTTCCGTAGGTTCCTTATGATTTCTTTTTCCTGTTAACCTTTTATATTTTTTATTTTGGGAGGGGATAGAGAACACACAGAATCTTTATTCCAAAATTGGTTTTATTTACCTGAAAGCAGTTCTGAAGAAAATTTGTTATTAGGCTTAGGTACAAAGGAGGTTTTCTGAAAGGAAGAAGCACAGTGCAAAGAACATATACCCTTGCGTACCAGCCTCAGAACCAAAGTGTCTGAAGAACAGCAGCTGAGGGGCGACTCAGCAGGGGAGACTCCAAAGAGGACTTGTCCGTCTGCACGGCTATCCCTGGCCTCTCTCAGAGACCATGGTCTGGGGGCAGGAGCACCCTAGCGACCTTCAAGTGGCACCAGAGCTGGAAGATGCCATTGGCAAACTGGCCACAGAAGCCGTGTGGATGAAAACACTCCCACCCACGGGTGACAGTCTTGATGGCGATATCTTGGTAGGGAGATCCAGTGTGGAAACACAGAATAGCAAAGTTCTTGGTGTCCTGGCCCACCTCCAGGAAATACTCAGGTGTGGAGCACTTATCTGTCAAGTCTGGGTAGAAGATGTTATAACCTTGCAGCCTGGCACAATCTTTGTGGGGGGGGGGGGTTATCAAAGTGAGAGTAGGTCTGGTTGTATTTGTTCCACTCAAAGCCTGTGTGGACAGGGTTGAAGAAGTGAGGCTTGTGGGGCATCTTCTGCTAGGGTTTTCTGGATTTCAAATTTGGACTGCTTCGTCACTTGTTTCTTGGAGGCTTCTCTCAGAAGGCCGTCACTCACTGAGGTCTCCTCATCAGTCATTGCCAAATACCAACAGCTTCTGCAAAACAGGTTCCTGCAACTGCTGTCCTTTCTTTGGAAAAATGACTCCACGTTGCCTGCCCAGGGCCGCCATCTTGCTCTGTCCTACCCAACTTTGTCTTTTTAAAACAAAGATGTCTTGTTCTTTTGCAGACAGGTCAGAGGTCCATTGGAACTTGAGAAGTATCTCACTACATTATCTTCCCCTTTGGCAGTCAACACTATTTGTTAAGCATTGTATTTTTTTGAAAGTGTCAAAAACAGTTTTTTAATTAGCTTAAGTTCCCTGTTAGTGTTTCTTTTAACTCTAAGGAGACACTGTATTATTTCTTTGTAACCCCTAGTCCCAACTTGAGATGTAGAACCCAGGCTTTGTAGGAAAAGTGATGAAACCACGTCTATGATCTAATCACCACGCCCAGGCTTAGGCTCATACCTGGATATTGCTTTTTTGCATTAAAAATTCCTCTGGCAGTCCTTTGTTTTCGAGTCCCTTTGGCATCATTAAAAAAGGGTGCTAGACTCAAAAGGTGCCAGACGGGAGATTCTGCTTTAGCAATATTGGGGGGGAAAGCTCTCAAACAGATTTCCCCTTGTGTCCGTAGTCAGGGAAGAAAGTGTTTGCATCCTAAGCAGGCTTCCTCTTTTGGGCAGATGGTCTCTCAAATACATCTCGTACCCCAGCTGCTTTTTGCTGGAAGAACTTGGTATTTTGGGCACTCTTTTGACCCCAAGCTGAATCAAAGGAAGTGGTATCTTGATCCACAAGGTGGGTGTATTTGGTTCTGCCTGACCGGTCAAAGTTCTTGACTTGCATAACTTTGGGAAGAATAGTCTTATTGAAATGATCCTCTAGGGTGGGAGCACTGAAATCCCTCTTGTATACTTCTTCATCTTCATCCATGAAGAAAGCACCCCGGTGATAATACTTCTGCAAGAACTTGTATTTTCCCTTACCAGCTTTGTTAGTGATAACTTTGCCATTTGCTTGGAGTTCGGCTCGTCTTTCCTCTTCTGTCAGGGTTCGCATACGTTCACTCTCTGCCTTCTCCTTCTCCATGGCTTCTCGATCCTCTCTGTCACGCTTGATTCTTTTTAGCTCACGAACTTTCCACGCCTCGTACTCCTGCTCGTGGTTCTCGTCATCCGTGCTGAGCGCACCTAGGGCAGCGTGGGAGCGCTTGTTTTCCTCCGCTCCTTCTTTGCCTCCTCTCCCAGCATCTTGAGTGTGTACTTGCGCCTCTCCTCAGCCAGACGTTTCGCTTCCTGCTCCAATTCCTTTTGTTTCAGTGCTTCTGCCTCGCGCTCTTGAACTGTTACTCGGTCCTTCTGAATGAAGACTGGCTTGAGGCGGGGTTCCATTTCATCTTCACTGTCTGTATATTCTTCATACTCAGACTCTGATTCTGATTCTTCACCAGAATGACCTTCAGGCTCCACTTCCGTGACTTCCACTTCCGTGACTTCCACTTCCTCATTTGTACTCTCCTGTGCTCGCTGACGCATGATGTCACGCCGCCCCTCGATTCCCTCATCATCAATTTCTTCCTCCTCTTCCTCCTCCTCCTCCTCACGACTGTCTTCTCGCTCCAGTCGCCTCTCATCTCCTTCTACTTCAGAATTACTTTCTCCCACCACTTCAGGCTCTCCCGTTTTCCGATACCGGACCAGCCTTTCTTCCACATCTACCCTGATGCGGTTCTGCAAACGCCGAAGCCGGGGATCACTGGGTGGGTCCTCTTCCTGTTCTTCAGGTTCTGCGTCTTGCTCTTTGGCTTTCTTGGTGAACTGGAATTCTTCATCCTCATCTGAGGACTCCATAGGTGCATAGTCTGGCCTCCTCCCAGAAATATAACGTTTCACCTTCACTTTCTCCATTGAAATCCCCCCTTTCTCATTGAGAACTGGGACAGCCCCAGCCGTGGAATTAATGGGGGGCTGCTTCATGAGGGCTCTCGGGACCGACATGGTGGCAATAGCTGCTGAGGCAGCTGAAGTCCCGAACCTGAGATGAGAAAGAGTCAACACAGGCGACGAAGGACCTCCCTTCTCTTTCGGACCTGGCAACGAGTCCTTGAGAAGGGAGGAACCGGTCAATTGTGGGACCGTGGATGGCTTAGGGGACAGCCGGGGGAGGCAAGTTGCGTCCAGTGTGGTATTTTTGGTTTAAATCTGTTAAAGAAACGGTGCCTCCTCCAAACTGGAGTTTCTCAGAACTGAGCTCCCTCAGGCTTATATTGGTCCTGTAAGTACATCTGAGAGGGGAGTTTTCACCTGGTCCCAGCAGCCTGGTTGACACCTTAGCTAGTTAAGCACTAGAAGGAAGGCATGAACACCAAGGCCCTGCCCAGTCCTGGACTTCTTTCTCTCCTTTCTGAGGATTAGTCAGAAAAAAATCTTTAAGGATCTGTAGAGTTCTTTCAAAACAAGGTAAGAAGGATTACCTTCAGGTGTTTGGATCAAACGCAATGGTGCCTAGGTGTTTATAAATCAGTCATCTTGGGAACAAACTCCTGAGCACCTCGATTTCTAGAGATCAATGAATCCAATATTTCACATCGATTCCCTGATCAGTTACTATCCTGCTAGGCACTGTAGTAGGGCTGGGCTGTCCTTGCACATTCCCAGTTGCAGGAATCCTGTCCTCAGAGGACTTCCTCTCTACATATACATGCACTTTATGTAACACTTAGACATCCTGAGGATGCAGCTTGGTGGGAACCACAGGATGTTGACTGCAATATATTCCAGTCAGAAGGGATCTTGAAACTGAGAGTGTCAGGTCTGAAAAGGACCCTAGGAAATGAAACCTCAAATGTACCATATGGAAAGGGTTATAGACTCTGAAGAGCAGGGCTAGAAACCCCATGTAATATTGGAGAGATGAGTGATATTAGCCTGTCTTGGACAAATCTCTTCTCTTACAAAGCAGTAATTTGCAACTACATGTCATGGGATTCTGAGAAATGCAAGGGTTTTGTCAAATAGGGGATTTGGGATTCTAACCTCTAACAAGTTCTCTCTTGATGCAGGCAGCCAGAAGGACAGCAAGGGAGACATAATAAGGGAGTGGTTGCTTTATTCTTCTCAAGGAGGTTGCTGATGATGGGAGCACCAACTCCTGCTGCATCCCCCAGACCTCAGTGGGGGCCAGTCAGGGGTCCTGCATACCAGATTGTGCATTCCCCACTTACTGACCAGGCCTCACTTGATTTAGAGAGGAGCTCTGAAAGGAGACAATTCACCAGCAGTAACTCCTCAAGTTTACATTGACTTTAGCAATATCATGATGATTCAGCATGGAGCATGCACAGTAGGCTCTTTACAATTGAACTCAAATGTTTATATTCTCTTCAGGCTATATCTCATTGTGGAAGCTCGGTGAGTGAATTTGTGGTGTCAAATCCTGGGAACTAGTAGATTGCTTATGGTCATGGATTCTGAGAATTGGTATCTTCAAAAAAACACGACCACCTTCAATACAGGTTTCTATCACCCCCTCAGTCTCCAGTAAAGGTGACTGACACCTTGGAAGGAACTTAAGGATCATCCACAGCAATAAGTAACAAAGTAAACAGAAAGTGTGGCGAATCATAGATGATGTTACTTTGTAGTTTTCTAAGTCAATTGCAGAAATAGGTATTTATTGTAGATTTTTGTGTTTCTTTTTTCTATGTGACTTTGAGACCCATGATTTAGTCTCAGCCTCTCATTGGACAGGAGCCAATAAGCTGGTACTGTGTTTCCCCTTTCTTTAGTAGTAAATCCCTCCAAGTTCCTCCCCACCATCCACACACTTTCTCTTTGCAGCCCTGAGGGAACCAGCCAATTAAAACAAATTGCTGACACCTCAACCCAACCTAAGCTTCTCCTTGGCTCAATATTGGTGTAAAGTCTCAGGCCTGAAAAAGAATGTAGTGGACATTTTAAAAACTACCATCCCTTTCACCAAGGAATGGACAAGGCAACCTCCAAAAAGTAACCCTTTAGTAATCCTCCCCACCACCCCATCCCTCCAGCTGAAAGGAGGATCCGAGATTAGGGATGGATGGGGCAACAACGTCCAACCCTCTCCTTTGACAGAAGGAGAAACTGAGGCCTGAACAAGAAGCTGCTCTAAGGTCAGACCAGTGATCAATGGCAGAGTTTGGATTCCCACTCAGCTCCTATACCCACTGGCCCTAGCACAGAGAAGGTCACAGAGAATGTTCATTGGAGAGGACCATTGGAGACCCACGAGTCCAGCCCAGTCCATAGATCAGCGGTTCTCAACCTTTGGGTTATGTTCAATTTGTAGCAATGAAAATACATCCTGCACATCAGATATTTATATTGCGATTCACAACAGTAGCAAAATTAGTTATGAAGTAGGAATGAAAATAATTTTATGGTTAGGAGTCACCATAACATGAGGAACTGTATTAAAGGGTCTTGGCATTAGGAAGGTTGAGAACCACTGCCATAGATGATCTAGAGAAGAGGGGGCTGCTAATGGAACCAGGTCTCCTGCCTCCTCTGACTCTTTCAGTTTTACCAGGCCCAGTTCTTCTATTCCCTGAGCGCATAGTAGGGCCACCATGGCACACGCTGATTCAAGTCATCTAGATGATCAGTAATCAGTGATAGGAATCTGATCTCTCTCACTTTGACTCCCTTGCTCCCCATCTCCAATTCCCTTGAGACACTGGTCAGCCAAGCAGCCACCCTCACCAAGGCAGGCCTGGGGGCACAGGAGCCAGGCCCCCAGAACCCAGGCTTCCCTGACATCTCAGCCCAGAGAAGGTGCCTCCTGCTTGGGGCAGGAGCTCTTCTTCCAACTGCCTCCTCAGACAGGGATTTGCTCAGGCTCATATAGGCCTGTAACTGTGCTGAAGAGCTAATCCCAGCAATTCAGGCTGCAGCCCATTGGAACCAGCCTGAGCTACTTGGTGACCAGTGAATAGAGACTCTTTCCCAGTCCTGGACTTTGTTCAGTCTCAGGGAGGAGATGTATGTGTTTGAAATACATACAACCCTTTGGGATCTCCAGGGCTCTTTGGGGCCCTAAACAAAGAAACAATTAGTGCCTACTTGGAACTCAATCATTCAATCAAGTATTTCAGTATCTAGATGGGGAAGAAGCCTCAGCTCAGTCAAGGGCTAGGCCCTGATCTAGCAGTAACTAAGTGTCAGTGCCTTAGGCTCATTTCTTTTTTTTTTTATCCCCCTCCACATCTCACACAGGCCTCCCTCTGACTTCCCCCTGCACACTTCTGGTTCTCAAGGCTACAAGGAGGGGACTGCTGGGGGGGGGGGGAGGGGAAGAGGGCACACTGTTTCCTGATCTAGGGCTCTGCTGACTGGCAGAAAGAAAGGCACGAATGTCATGCATGTCCCTGTCCTTGGTGATCTTTCTTGACAATGAGGGGATTTCTCCTGGAGCTCACTTTTCATGGTGGTGAAATAGAACTGAATGGGGTGGAAGATTTGACTTCATCAGGTACTGAATGTGACAAATTAAAACACTAATGCACTATTAATGAAGTTGCATACTGATTCACCCTTTCTATAGGGCAATTTGGAACTATCCCCACAGGGTTATAAAATCATGTATAACCTCTGACCAAGCAATAACACTGCTCTTCTGGATCTCAAAAGAGATTAAAAGCCAAAATATTTATAGAAACTCATAGTGGTAGCAAAAAAATTGGAAACTGAGGCAATGTCTATCAATTGGAGAATGGCTGAACAAGTTGTGGCATACAAATGTGGCAGAATACTAGTGTGTTATTAAAATGACCAGCAGGGGGAGCTAGAGAGCCTAGTGACTTTTTCTTTACTTTCTTGGGGGAGGGGCTTGTCCGTGTCTAATTTCACAATATGACTTACATTGAAATGTGTTTTCACGACTGCGCATGTCTATCCTATGTCAAACTGATTGCTTTTTCAGTGGGAAAGAGGACAGGAGGGAGAGGGAGGGAGACAATTTCAAACTCAAAATTAAAAAAAGAATTAAAACGATCTTTACATAAAATTGTGGAAAAATAATATATTTAATTAAAAAAAAGAAAAACTGAAGGTGATTCCTGCTGGAGATTCTCAGACCCAGGCTGGGGGACTCTTTCTTGGGCAGCTTGTAGGTGGTAGTCCTCTTCAGGGAAGGGTTGCCCTCCCTGTGCCCTAAGGTCCTTCCTAACTCAGACATTCTTGAAGATTCTATTTTTTGCTACCACTATGAGTTTCTTTCTGCCCCTTGCTCTGGCACTGTGCAAGGCCCACAGCAAACACATAATGCCTGCCTCTCAATCAACCCATTTTGTGCCAGGGTTTGTGTATGCAAAGACAAAAAGGAAAGAGACCTTATCTTCTCGGGGCTCACCCCATACTCAATTGCCTGGTCCTTGAGAAACTGGCTATTCAACTCATACTGTGTTTGGGTTGGTGAGGCCCTTCTCTCCCTCCTCCACCAGGCAGGCATATGGTGTTGAGATTTATTCAGGGCTCACTGAGACTCTTGGGGCCAAAAGAGCAAAGACAGCAGACATGTGCCCTGCCCTCCAGCTGTTCAGACATAAAGGTTGGAAGTGGATATTCCTTGAGTCTTGTCTGGGAGAACCTAAGCAAGTCAAGACAAGCAGCCCCTAGAAGAGCTGTCCTAGATGGATGGTGCTAGCGCCCAAGACTGTGGAGGAAGGAATGAGTAGAGAAGAAAGTTATCCTTTCCCCATCTTTTTCCTTGGGGAAGGCTCCTGGTATTAAGAGTGGGAGGTGGGGGCAGAGCCAAGATGGCAGCATAGAAGCATCAAAGCACCGCAGCTCCCACACAAACATGCTAAAAAAAACTCATAAAATGGGACTCTAAACAGATTTTCAAGCTCCAAAACTCTCCAAAAGACAGAAAGCACATCT
>CM053595.1:288626256-288679499 GCA_028646575.1 Pseudocheirus occidentalis
ATAAAAGGGAACAGATTGTGGGAGGGGCCTTACAGTGGGATCAATGTTCTGAGCTGGGGGGTAGGGGCAAAAAGGGGAGAAAATTTGTAACTCAAAACCTTGTGGAATGATGTAACCAAGAAAATAAATTAAAATTAAATAGAAAAAAAAAAAGACTACCATTGCTCATGGAAAGGGCATGTCAGTCAATTCTCCCTCCCTCCCTTCTGCCATTCACCTACACAGGATGTCCCAAAAATTGTAGTGCAGCTTAAAGCTATTAAAGTTCACACACACATACTAAGACTTTTGGGACACCCGGTATTTGTTGTCTCTCCCTATGGAAGCCCCCAGAAGGCAAGGGAGTCCCCAGTGCCTGGCATAACGTTTGAAGCATAGTGAATGCTTAATAAATGACTTCTCGTTCATTCTTCCTGCCTTGATAAAAGACGTTTCCAAACAGAAGAATTGGCAATACATAAATCACTTTTAAAAAACTTTTTAATTAATAAAGAGAGAAAGAAGTATTCATTTAAATCGCTATTGCAGAAAAGGAGATCTGGGCCAGCTGACAAGGCCCACGTCTCCCAGGACAGGGTTCCATGAGGATATAAAAGAAATAAATTACTTTGCTCAATACTGTTTGGCATGAATGCATTTCCCCCCACCCCCCATCTTCTAAACACTCAAAACAGCCTCTTCCCCAAGCTTTAAGAGGGGCCTAGCAGGCCTCCCTGTGTCGCTCTGGGATGGTTGGGGGAGGCCTCATTCCCAAAGGCAGAGCCCCAAAATCTGCCCTGTGCTAACAATCTGATTCCTATTCTGCTTCCCTTGGGACTGACCAGGAAGGAGGCCTATACTGCCCAGGCCCATCAGCTCAGGGTTTTCTCAGCCCTCCTGGAAGGGCTGTTCTAAAAGAGGCTGTGAGTGTATGAGTGTGAGAGTGTGTGTGTGTGTCTGCCCAGGAGGAATTGTGGAGACTGTGTCAGTGCTGGCGGAGGAGGTGGGGCAGCTTCACAGAAGCCTTTGCTCCCTTCCTTCCCAAGATCCTCTGACTCTGAAGGGCTAGCATCCAACCAAGGTCTTCCCTTGGGGAAATAGCTGAGTTTAAGGCAGCCAAGGAGATAGTCAGAATGGAACCCTTGGCTGCCCCTTCCAGAGCTGAAACAGGCAGGGGGGTAGGTAGACACCCAAAGTGAAGGGATGATGGGGAGGAGGCATGCAGTGGGGGCAGGCCCACCCCCTCCCCAGCAAGGCTCCTGGCTAAGTTGCATGGCTAGTTTAAAACAAAACAAAAACAAAACAAAGCACCCCCTCCCCCTTTGGTGCTCAAGCCAAGGCTGGCAGCTTCAGGTTAGCTACTTGGTAAAATGGAAGCAGATCCCACACACACCCCTAGCCAACAGGCTTCCTGCACCTGCCTGGCATGGTGGGGAGAAGAGGGAAGAAATGCATGCACCAAGCTGGTGAGTCATTAGAGCCCCTTAGCTAGAACTTTCTGGAAGGGTCGCTCCCCAGAGCTGATCTGAGTAGTGCAGAAACTATAGGGTTTGGATCCCAGGGGGATTCCTTTGCTTCTGTCCTCCCCTTGGAGCAGGGTATACAGAAGATTGAGGGCCAAGGGCCAAGAAGGGGAACAGGAGGAGTTGGAGTGATTGTGGATTGGAGGTGGATTTGAGATGCCTGGGCTTCCCCCCAATGCCCACCACCATAATCCTCGTACCCCGGCTCCAGGATTTCTCCATCCCCAGGCCCCGGGGAAGGGCTGACTTCCCAAGTGAGAAGTTGGTAGCTCCAGCTAAGTCTCTCCCATAGGGAGGCAGTTAGGTGCTGATCCAAGGGGTGAGGAAGTTGAGATGGGAGAGTCAGAATGAGGGCACCCACAGCCCCCCAGGGCTCAGGGTTCCCACTATGATTGCATTTTGCTTCAGTGGGGTCTACTCTACCCTCCAGCCCTGAGGAAATAAAGGAAATGTCCTGGATCAATTGTTATGTGCCTAGAGAGCTGTGGAAGGGCCCCTGCTTGACCTCTTGGTCAAAGCTACCCACAAACACAAGAGACCAATGTGCCATCTTTCTCTAAACAATCTAATTATATCTTAGAGACAGCCTTGGTGTGATCCCTCTCCCTTCCTCTCCAAAGGGGCCAGAGAAGGGCTGGCCAAAAGACAATGACAGTGAATGGGAGTCCCAAGCAGTCATGGTTGGGTAGGCTAGGAAGGGCCCCCAGGCTTCTTCCTCCCTGGATAGGAAGGGTCTCCAGGAATGGGGATGCTGCCTTCTGCTTCTGAGGGACTTAACTCGCTGAATTCTCTTCCTCTCCAGTCTCTGGTGTGTCTTAAATATTGCCCATTGTAGCTTCTACCATGGGGATTGTTTAAACCAACTGGCTTGCCTTAAATTTAAAATAATAATAGTAATTCCACACACAAAAAAATACCCCTATCCAAAAAGTGTAGGAGGGGAAAGTAGCCACTGGCTTGACTCTGAAGGTCACTTGCCTCTGCCAGAGCCCCTGGGTCACAGCAATCATTGGTCCCAGGCACTGGACTCACCTGTGAGCCCTTCATGATTGGTTTGGAGAACAAAAGCCTCCACTCCATCACCCTGTGATTGGGGCCAGAAGTCGGCCTTTTTCCAGACTTCTCATAATTGGGGGGAGGGAAGACAGATGCTCCTGATTGGTTTCAGAGACTCCAAGAGGAATCTCTCATGATTGACTGAGGAACTTCAACACTCCTGGGACAAAGCAGGTACCTTGAGAGAGGCCTCCAGGCTCTAGCTAGAGGGAGAGCAATGGGTCTCTTGCGCCCCTGGCCACAGCAGCAGAAAGGTACAGTTTGGGTGGCCAGGGCTCAGTTGCCCCGATAGACCTCTATCTTGCTGGCCTTGGCCAGCATGTCAATGATGTGGGCCTCAAAGTCCGCATCGTGTACCCCCGTCTTCCGGAACTCCCCAGCGTAGCGGTTATTCTCCCAGTAATGGTGCCAATTGCCTCGACTGTCTGCCCCGAACCCGTAGACATTCACCTGAGGTCAGAAAGAAGGCACAGGTCAGCTGAGGGATGGGAGCAGAGCTGGAAAGGTTTGGGGCAAGAATGGTCTGTCGGCCCAGTCTTCTCCCTTCTCTCTGAAGGCTTTTGGATAGTCTCCTGTCACTCACCTAATGAACAGCCAGAGGTTTCAGTTAAGGAAACACTCATTAAGAGGGAGCTAGGTGGTAGGGCAGACAGAGCACCAGCCCTGGAGTCAGAAGGACCCAAGTTCAAATAGAGCCTCAGACTCACGAGGCTAGCTGTGTGACCCTGGGCAAGTTTGCCTTGTCAAAAAAGAGGGGAAAAAAAACTCATGGAGAGGAGGTTTGGGCTCAATGTGCCAGTAGAGACACTGGATACCTTCCAAAGCTCCAGACCTTGAGTTCAAATCTAGCTTCAGACGCTGCCTAGTTGTGTGACCCCAAACAAGTCCCCTCTGCTGGGCTTGGTCTCCTCATCTTAAAATGGGGATACTAGTAGCACCTACATCAGAGTTGCTTGAGGACCAAATGAGATAATGACCATAATGGGCTTGGCCCAGTGCCTGCAGCGCACAGGGCACATAATACACACTATATACATGTGGGCTGGCATTATTCTTCTATCTTTCTTTAGTATCTTGGGGATTTTCAGTTTCAGAACCAGGGAGAGATCAACGCTAGTCAGTCTCTGCCTAATAATCTCCATTTCCATCTGAGACACAGAATGCCTGGGTCTTCACTCCCTAAATCTGGACCTTTCTGACCTCATAGGACTAGGGGAGGAAGGGTGCCCAAGGTCCCTTGGCCCACCTACCTCATCGCACACGTGTAAAGCAAAGAAGAGCACCAGCATACCCGTGGAGGGGTAGCGCCCATGATGCTCTGTCCACCTGTCATGAATATACTTGAAGAAGGCCGGGTTGTAGATCTGGACCTAGGAGGTAAGAAGCCAAGTGGTCAAACTGGAGGGGGGCCCCAAAGCCACAGGGATGTCTTCCATCAGTTCTGGTCCCTTCTGTTGACTGCTTCTAGGTCAGTGGTTCTCAACCTGTGAGTCGTGACCCCTTTGGGGGTCGAACAATCCTTTTGCAGGGGTCACCTAAGACCATCGGAAAACACATATTTCCGATGGTCTTAGGAACCAAGACACGGCTCCTCTATCCGTCTCCAGGTGGGTCCACCCACATGCAGATACACCCACATACGAATATTAAAGGGTCATGGCATTAGGAAGGTTAAGAACCACTTTTCTAGATGATCCTGGTAGTTCCCAAGGTCTGTAGCTGAGCTTTGGCCTCATGAGGTAGGTGTGCAATAAGGGACAACTGAAGGTTATCAATGCATAGGGGTCGAGGAGGCATTAGAGGCCCTGAAGTAGGTGTCCTGTGGGCTGGTTGCCTGGAACAGGCCAGGCACTTGTAGCATTGGAGATGTACCAACAGCTTTTGCAAATGGGCCTTTCCCAGGATCTGATATCAAACTACTACTTCTATCCAGTAGAAGAAAAGCTAGGCAGAGCCATAGAGCACAGAGTGCCAGGCCTGGAGTCAGGAAAAGCATAGTTCCCATCCAGCCTCAGACATTTACTAGCTGTGTGACCCTGAGTGAATGACTCAGTTTCCTCAGCTATAAAATGAAGATGATTATAGCAGAACCTCCCTCGAGGGGTTGCTCAGCACAGGGCCTGGCACACACAGCAATAGTTAACCCTTCCCCTCACTCTGAGGCAGAGCCAGCCTACCTTTTCCTTGTCCACTCGGAGGAAGGACTTCACAGGAGCATAGGTGCTGTAAACAGAGAGAAGGCTGTGCTTAATATGGTCTAGGAAAAGCTGGGGAGGATGTCCTCACATCTCACAACTCTTCTGCCTTGGCTATCTCCCCATTCCAACGAGCCCTGCATACACCCCCAGGTTAATCTTCCTCACTGGGAGGTTTTGTTGAATTGAGAGAGCACTGCCTCTGCCACTTACCTGCTATGCTGGGGATTTCCCTTCTCTTATTTCCTACCCAGCAGGTTACAACATAGAAAGGGTCCTTGGCCAATCCTAACTCAAGCTACACTCCACACCCTGCTCACCACTGAGCCCTCCCTGGCCTTTCAGTGAAGTGTGTCAAAGATTCCAAGACCTAGATCCCAGGGTGAGAGTCTCCGCCAACCCCCACCCAGAAGCTTTTTTAAAAAAACCTCACCCTCCCCATCCCCAAGGAGAAGGCCTCACAATCGGATCTGTCCTGTGGACAGGGCGCTGGCAATCCATAGCAAGTCCAGGGCCTTGAAGGGGACCAGCACAAAGCTAACATTGGCAGGCAGGTTCTTGGCACTCTCTGGGTACATGAAGTGATGGGTGGTCCGGCTGCCAACATCTTGCTCAAATCCCACTGTTGGGGCTTGGTTCATCCTGAGAGGGAGAGAAGTTGAACAGAAAGCTTAGGGGCTTGACCTGAATTCCAAAATTCTCATACCTTGGCCCTTTCTTTTCCCTTGCTGAAGGGAAGGCACACAGAGTCTAACCTAGGAAAGCTTTAATACGACCCACTCTTGAATCCTTAGTCTAGAAGGAACTGCTCTAACTAGCAACCCAAGTCCAGCCTGTTCTCAGTCCAGGAACCATTTAGCCATATTCCTAAGAGACAGGAATTCTGTGCCTTGTTCTGGTCAGCTTTCAGTCCCTGTCCTGGCTCAAATCTCTCCTTCTAGACATCTGAACTCATCATATCTCTCTCTTGGTTCCCAGCTTCTATTTTCAGTCCAGGTCTAATTTCCTAGGTCTCTTATGATGCCTAGCTCCTAATGAACTTAAAAAAACCCCTTCTCTTTTACTGACATCTGATACCTAGATAGATGGCTGGGTTTCCTTTTTACTATCATTCTTTGAGATCCAGAGACATTTTGGCTCTCCTTGGAAAAGACAGAAAGGGATCTCTTGCCTACCCATTACCAATTAGCTGTAATGTATATGTGTATATATATGAGAGAGAGAGAGAGATTGAGAGAGAGATTGAGAGAGAGAGAGAGAGAGAGAGAGAGAGAGAGAGAGAGAGAGAGAGGGAGAGAGAGAGACATGAGCATGATTACTCATAGCTAAGCTGATTATGGTAAAGTTTGCCACCAGGCCATCATTGAGAAGGGGCGTGCTGAGATGCCCAGGTGCAACCTTAGCTGGAGATGATATCCAAACCAGTGGACGAGGGATTCACCTTCATCTTTTGTCTTTCTTCCTGATTAAGGAGCAGGTTAGTAGGAAAAGGCTGCTTGGAGTCAGGGCCCAGAAAACCTGCTGCTTCTAAAGCCGAAACCCTTCCCAGCAGGGAGAAGAGACAGAAGTTGGAATTCTGAGCAGGCTGCTGGCAGTTGGATCTGGAAATCTTACTCAATCTAGAGAGATCCACCCTATAACTGTGGCTTCCAAGGCAGGAGGCTCTCTGTGCTTTATTCAAGGTCTCTCGTGGACCTTCGATTCAGGAGAACAGAAGAGCAGAGATACTGACACCTCCTTATTCCTCGGGGAGATTTACAAGTAAGAAGGGATATAAACGCTTTCTTCCATGGAGCACATTTGTTGAGTCATTTCTCAGCCGTGTCTGACACCTTATGAAACCATATGGAGTTCTAGCAACGATACTAGAGTGGTTTGCCATTTCCTTCTCCAAGAAGAGACAAAGCACACAGTAGGCACTTAATAAGTGCTCGGGCCAGCTAAGTGGTGCAATGGATAGAGCATTGGCCCTGGAGTCAGTAGGGTCTGAGTTCAAATCCAGCCTCAGATTCCTATTAACTGTGTGACCCGTGGCAAGTCATTTAACCTTATTTGCCTCAGTTTCCTCATCTGTAAAAATCAGATGGAGAAGGAAATGACTGCCAAGAAAACCCCAAATGGGGTCACCAAGAGTTGGACCCGACTCACCACTAACAACAACAAATAAAGGCTTGTACTGGCTGACCGGAAAAGGGATCACCACCACAACTGCCATCCGATCACTTTAAAGAGCCCGTGCACAAATCACCTGCACCATCACATCCCCAGGCTCTCATCCGGTTGTACATCTGATTCCTCTAGGGACGCAGGGCACATTCCCAGACAACGACAAGTGGACAGATGGACATTCTGGCACGAGGGCTTCCGCTCAGTGGAGGAAAGGGTGGGGAGCTTCAGATATTCTGGGAAATCTACTAGTGGCCCATCCTTAGCTCAAACTGCCTTCGTGTGTAGGGTAATAAGATCATAGGTCTAGATGGATACAGAAGAGCTGGAAAGTATTTCAGAAGCTGGCCAGTTCAGGCCCTTCTATAAATAAAGAAATGGAAGCCCAGCGAGTAGGTCTCCAAGGTGGGATTTGAAGCCAGATTCTCTTACCTTTCCATTGGGCCACACTGCTCCCTGTATAATAAATTCAGCCCACATGAGAGTGTAGGCCAGGATTCTCAAAAGTATGTACCTCTTAGCAGCTAGGTGGTGTAGTAGTTACAACAGTGGCCTGAAGGCAGGAGGACCTGAGTTCAAATTCTGCTGTGTGGCCCTGGGCAAGTCACTTAACCTCTCTCTGCCTCCAGTTTCCTTGTCTGTTAAAATTGGGACAATAACAGCACCTACTTCATGGGTGGTTTCGAGGATCAAACAACGTGCGAGACTTTTAGTTAATGCTGTTGTTATTATGTTGCCCAAATTTTTCCAGGGTGTGCCACAAAGTATATGGAATTTCCCCTTCCAGTAAAAGGTGCCTGCCCAGCACTCCTGGTTCTCCTGGAAATGTTCCTCTGGAGGACAGTGTGAGGTTAGTGACTGCACAGCCCTGCCTCACTTCAATCCGATGCACTTGCAAGTCAGGACCTCCTGATATCATTGGTCCTCTTGAAGAATGAAGGATGAACAACAAAACAAAAAAGTGCTCCCAACTCGAGTGTTCAGTGTGCAACAATTCTAACATAAATTTTGAGAAATACTGATAGAGGTTGATGGAATCATCCCAAGCCTGGGTCACCAGTCTTGAGTACTCTTTGCATGGGCAGCTAGGTGGCGCTTAGAACCAGAAAGACTCTTCAAAAGAGTTTTAATCTGGTCTCAGACACCTACTAGTTGTGTGACCCTGGGCAAGTCACTTCACCTTGTTTGCCTCAGTTTCCTCATCTGTAAATGAGCTGGAGAAGAAAATGCTAAACTACTCCAGTATCTCTGCCAAGAAAACCCCCAAATGGGGTCATGAAGAGTCAGATATTACTGAAAAATAAGTTGGCAAAAACTGAATCTTCACTCCCCCTCTGCGGAGGAGCCACAAAAAGGAAGGGAAGGGCCACAATCATCAGAAAACTCTAAGCTCCAAGACCGAGAAGGATTTGAGGAAACCTGGGGCTTTCTAAATACCCTGATTCACTCAAATAAACACTTTCCTGGCAGAGAAATTGGAGGCGCCTCTGTGTTCCCCTGAGTGAGGGGTAGGAGAGCCTCCAATAGATAGACACGTTGCTGTCTTGGCGTTGCTATGGAAACAGAGCCTTGCAAAAGCCTCTAAAACAAGGCTCTTCCTCTTTCTTCCAGAGGAGCCCAGACTTCCTAGGATGCTGATTCCAGGAGATGCCTGGGAGGAACAGGGAACTTGCAACCTATTTCTCCTTCTGGCTCCTCCTCTGAAGCCTCCCACTTGCTTCCAAGGCCTCAGTCTAACCCCAAAAGGAAAATAACAATTCAGGAGCAGATGGAAAGCACTGGGATTTTTTTTTTTAATTAAGACTTGGAGGTAATTTTTTTAAATGTTCAAGTCTCTACACAAGTCTAGCCTATATCAACTTGTTTGCCTTCTCAATGAGGAGGGAAGAAGAGAGAAGAGAAAAAATTTGGAACTCAACATTTTTTAAAAAAAAATGTTAAAAATTGTTTTTACATGTAATTGGGAAAAAATAAAATATTTTAAAAAGTAAAATAAAATGTTCAAGTCTCAGGAAGATAAAAAGACAAAAGTGTGCAATAAAGGAACTTAACAGATGCTCTCAGTAGGACTCAGCAGGCAAGATTCCATTGAGCAGCTGGCACTTTTCAGCTAACCCTGCAGAGGCTCAGGGATTGGGCCTGGGCCACTCTCAAGATGCAAAAGGAACTGCTCATACCCATACTGGGCAAACAGCCCAAAAAGCTAAAGGAGAAAAGGAAAGGCCCCATAAGCACACAGATACTCAATGCAGCACTTTTCACCATTGCAAAGAAATGCAATGGAACATTATTGTGCCATAAGAAATAACAGAAGCGATGGTTTCAGAGAAACCTAGGAAGATTTATATGAACTGATACAGAGTAAAGTAAGCAGAATCAAGAGAACAATTTATACAACGATGATGTAAAGGAAAACAACTAACAACTTTGAAAGAGTTAAGAATTCTGATCAACCATAATTCCAGAAGAGGGGGGATGAGGCATGCTTCCTAACAGAGCTGACAGACCAGAAGTACAGAGGAAGACATACATTTTTATACAAAGTCAATATGGGGAGCTGTTTTGTGTAACTTTACTCACTTATTAAAAGGAATTGTTGTTGTTTTTAAAATTTGTGGAGGGGAATTGGAAAGAGGAAGTGAAAGGAGAAGAAAACAAGGGAAAGAAGAAAAAATGAAGAAAAGGAGAAAGAGAAGAAAAGGAAGAAAAGAAGGAAAGGAATAGAGAAGGAGAGAGGCAGAAGAGAAAGAGAGAGAAGGGGAAGGAAAGAAAGACAGAAAGGAAGGAGGAAAGAGGAAGGGAAGGAGGCATGCAAGCAAGAAGGAGCAAAGGAAGAGAAAGGAGAACAACAAGAACAAACACTGAAGGACTCTTAATACACAAGTCTGGTTTCATAGTCTTGGGCAGTTTCCAGTGGGGAACGCAGGGCTCTCTACAACCCAGCCTGCCCTTTCCCTTTCCTAATGGCTATAGGGCAGGCACCCAGTTGTCTCCCACACACATGCCCGCTCATTTGGAGCCAGATAATATCGGCTTCAGCTGTCCTATCCATCCACTTCCCCAGCCGCACTCAGGCCCACGTGCTCTTTCCCTTGGTGCTGCCTTCCTTGATGGTAAAGCTCACCTCATGATGAAGTTATGTTCGTCTACATCCCTCCCGTAGCCAGAGCCACGAAGATTGCCTGAGTTTCCAACCACGGCACAGCGCCGGCACTTGTGGGGATCCCGGAAGCGGTAGGGGTTCTCCCCTGGTACAATCTGGAACAGCTTCTCCAGCACCTCATTGGTGTTGTGCGATTTGAACTGGGGCTGCAGCATCTGTGGTGAGGGAAGACAAAGTGGGGAAGCCTGGGGAGGAAAGCCAAACCTCAGGCCAGGGGGGCTGAGGTTTCTGTCTGCCCTTCTCCTTTCTTCCTGAGCCTCCGATCATGCCTGGTACCCAGAGTCTCCTAATTTGGCATTCTACCTAGGCCTCCTCTCTCACAGGCCATGCCAAATACCTTCCCCGTCCTCATCAGTATTTGCCTGCCCTTGTACCCCATTGTCTCTTGGGGCCCTGCTCTCTCCTGATAAACTACTCCTTGCTGATGTGTTAGTGGGTTAATATGCTCCTCATTACCAGGTAATATGCTGGCATTTGAACAAGTACCCAAAGCCAGTTTCAGACACCAGTCTCAATGTCACTCAGATTACACGAGCAGGCAGCTACCTACTCCATCTACTTCTTCGTCAACCTTGAAATCCTGCAATGCTCCAGTGCTACACAGGAGAGAGGTTTGAACAGGCTTTGGATCTTCCTCCCCCCAAACCTACAGAAAGTGCTCCAGGCTGGTCCCTAGGTACAGAGTGAGCTCTGAACTAGTGAGTAGGAAAAGCATGAAAAGGGACCATAAAAGGAAGAAGGAGGATGGGCATTTCAAGAGATCCCCTGCATTAGCACCTCAGAGCCCGTGGCTGATTCAGAGTCTTGGAGTCCCAAGGCAGGGGTTGGCACTGGGCAGAATCTAGGCTTCAAAGCTAGGGTCATGACTGTCACAGGATACATGGTGACAAGACCAATGACCAGCACCAGGGACCACACAACCAATTACTTGAGCCTAGCATTGAACCTAAAAAGTCACCAAAGTTGGTTCTTTAATTTGCACAAGAAACTGAGTTTATGTTTTCTTTCATTGTTGTTGTTGGATTTGGGGGCAGAAGGTACAGTAGGGAGGCAATCGGGGTTAAGTGACTTGCCCAGGATCACCCAGCTAGTAAGCATCTGAGGCTGGGTGTGAATTCAGGGCTTCTTGACTCCATCACTGGTGTTCTATTTGCTCTGCCTGCTAGCAGCCCCACCGAACTTATTTTTTCTAAAATTGTCAAACCCAAACATCACAATAGGGTAGGAACCAAACTCATCCTTCCTGACCTGTGAGACACCCTCAAGAGATGGGGGCTGGGCCACTGGGAATAGCCTAGAAGGGGGCGGGAGAATTTGGCTGCATTCCTCTCAGAACACTAGGGAGGAGGAGCGGGCAGGGCTGTCAGGGACACAGAATGATTCAAGAGCTCAAGGAATGGACTTAGGAACAAAAAAAATGAACTGTCTGGAGAGGGAGCTTGGCTTTGAGTCAAGAATTCCTGAGCTGGGGGGAAAGAGGAGGAGGGATCAGGCCCCATTGAGAAGCACTGGAGAAGGGGCATGTTTGGTGGTTAATCGACTGTTCAGAATACATTAACATGTCTGCCAGTGTTGGGAGAGCTGTTTTCTCTGGGCCCTCCATTGCCACATCCTGGCAGTGGCATCGTGTGCCTCAATTTTACCTATAAAGCAAGCATCCTGGTCATGGACACCAGGTAATGGCATCAAAGGGCTTGGAGCTGTCATGATCAAAGATGCTATCACGTGCCCACTGATCCCTGCCTCTAGGCCTCTGCCATCAACTGCTTTCCAGCTCGCTAACTGGAGGTGCCCTTTCCACCTTCAGTCATACTGACAGGGCTCGTAATTCTGCCCCCTTGCAAGAAAAGGGTAGGGAGACAGACTCTTCTCTGCTTTGAGCTTGCCTCTGCTACTCACCTTGACCCTGGGCAAGCCAAAGTCTCTCAGCCCATTTCTTCATTTGAACACGGGGATAATAGCTCACACTTATATAGGACTTATGGTTTGCAAAGTGTTTTACCAATGTTCATTTGTTTGAGGTCTACAATACCCTATTTTACAGGTGAGGGCAGCTAGATGGCAAAATGCATAGAACACTGGGCTTGGAATCAGGAAGACTTCGTCTTCCCGAACTCAAATCCAGCCCCAGACGCTTACTAGCTGGGTGACCCGGGCAACTCTGTCAGCCTCGGTTTCCTCATCTGTAAAATGAGCTGGAGAAGGAAATGGCAAATCATTCTAGCATCTCTGCGAAGAAAACCTCAAATCGGGTCAGGAAGAGTCAGATGTGATTGAAGACTAAACAACAACAATAAGTATGGACACAGAGACTGAGACTTGGCTAGGGAGGCAGAGCTAGTAAATGTCTGAGAGAAGAGAGGGTCTGAACTTGTCTTCTTGGCTCTGAGTCTGGGGCTTTACCCCTGCACCACCTACCTGGGATAATAAAGGTTGGAACTGGCTACTTCACAGGGCTATTGTGAGGCAGGTGTTCTGTGAACCTTAAAACAGCAAATAAAGGTGAGCTATTGCTTTTCTTCTCATTTGGGTTAACTGAGGCATGCAGATGTTCAACGTTTCCCAGGAGAAGGTGTTGGGACTCCAAAGACATCCAAGATCCTACGCTGAGCCCCAATTCTACCAATCAGTCAGTCAATTAACTAGCATATGTTATGTGCCAAAAAAAAAAAAAAAGTTAAATCAGTCCCCATTCTCAAAAAGCTCAGTCTAATGGGGAAGCAACAGTCAAGATGCTATGTACAAACAAGGATCCGGACAGGATAAACTGGGAGTAATGTCAGAGAGAAGGCACTAAGATTAAGAATGTCTGCAGAAGCCTTGAGCTGGAACCTGGAAGTGTGGGGAAGGCGGGAGGCAAAGATAAGGAGACGAAGCATTCTGGGCATGAGAAGCAGACAGGAGAAAGCCAGGGGTCACAAGATAGAGGAACAGAAAGGAGTCCAGCATCCTATGGCACAGGCCCAAGAAGGCAGGGGAGGGGCCAGGGTAAGAGGAGTTTGGGAAGTCAAACAGAGGGTTCTAGAATTGATTCTGGGGACTTTTGTGGGGAGGAGTGCCATGGTTAGATCTGCGCTTTAAGTGAATCACTTTAGAGGATGAATGGAAGGTGACCTGGATCGGGGACTCCTAGCCATGAGTGGTTTGGGCCTTGGGGACAAGGGCCTGCACAGTGTCAGAGGAGAAAGGCGGGGGGGGGGGGTATACAAAGGTAGAATGGACAGGAATTTGCAAAGTTTTGACATGTGGTGTGAGATATAGTAGGGGATCCAGGATGGCCCCTAGGCTATGAGAAGACAGAGGATGGTGGTGTCCTTGTTGCCAATAACAAGAAGGTGAGGAAGTCAGGGGAGTATTTTTGGAGGAGGAAGAGGTGAAAGACAATGAGTTTAATTTTGGACATACTGAGCTTAAAATGTCTACAGAAATGGTGCCACTGTACATGAGGATCCATGTGGGTCACACAGTGACTTAGAAAACCATATTTTAGCATTATCTATGTTCTATTGTATCGGGGCAGGGGCAGCTAGGTGGCACAGTAGCTAGAGATTCATCTTCCTTAGTTCAAATAGGGCTTCAGACACTTCCTAGCTGTGTGACCCTGGGCAAGTCCCTTCACCCTGATTGCCTCAGTTTTCTCATCTGTTAAATAAGCTGGAGGAAGAAATAGCAAACCACTCCAGTGTCTTTGCCAAGAAAACCCCAAGTGGGGTAACAAAGAGTCAGATATGATTGAAAAATAACTGAAAAACCCTCTTAACCTTCCATGTAAAGGAAGCCAGGATTCTCTGAGGCAGAGGGGTGAGGATAAATAGCACAGGGAAAGAAAGGGATGAAGGTGAGAAAAGTCCAGGTGGGTTTGAGGTCTTCCTTGCTTAGGATTCAGGGCCCCAGGCAGGCTTCCGTCTGCTCCATGTCCCTCCCCTTCACCTCATCCTACTCAGGCCACTGACCCGATGATGAAATTGGGCCAGTCACCATCTCCACCCTCAGCCCTTCCCGATTCCAAGTTTTGGTGCACATGCCAAAGCTCTGGAGGCAGATTTAGTGGGAACTTGAGACGGACCTAATAAGGGAAGATTAAATTCCATTCCATATTCAGTTAAATAATACAAGTGAGTCACTTGCTCGGTACAAGGAAGTTTGCTAACAAAAAATGGAATTCTACCCTCGAGAACCTTCCAATCTACCAGCCTGTGCACACACAGAGTGATAAAGCCAGTCCCCCTTACCATCCACCACCGCTGGACATCTAGGGGGAGATCCATGTTCTCTTTGGTCCAGACCGGGGAAATGTTGCCGTCGTAGTGACTGTCAAACCAGTCAGAGGCCCCCGTGTCCCCCATGCAGCGGCGGCAGGCACAGCTCTTACTCAGGAGATCCCCCTTGTTGAGCCGCTGTAGGCCCGCGTAGCTTGGCACCAGCTTGACCCGGTGTGTGCTGCCAAGGCCTCCAGAGTCCAGGTAGGGCAGGGTGGCCATGCTGTGGTGGGAGTAGGTGAAGAGGAGAGACATGACGAATACCAGCAAGAAGGCCGTGGAGAGGAACCAGAAACGCAGGGAGCACTTCATGGCGTGGCCGAGGGGGGCGGGACCCCCTGCTGGGGCAGGGGTCACCGGGGTCCCTCCCTCACCAGCTGGCCCCAGCGCTGCCCACCTGGTCTGGCTTCACAGAGAAAGAGCATAGAGGCCTGAGCCACGATAAGGAAGGGGGAGGCCAACGGGGGGAAACCCGTTCTCTCCCTCAGAGGTGAGAAAGAAACAAATCAGGCAATTGTGGCTTCCTCTGCTGCCGGAGACTCCAGAGGTTATGTCTGGACCTGCTACTAGCTGGGCCACAGGGGTTGTACGTCTCCAGTCCCCCCACGAAGGGGGAGGTCAGTCCCTCCTCTCCCTCTAGTCCCTTGGGATTGCTGGGTACCAGCTCCAGGAAACCTCCTCTTTGGTGATTTGGAATAGTCCAGTCTGGGGAAGCCGGGGTCCTTGTGGTTCATGGGCAGACTCTGAGGCTGTCCCTCCCTCCCCTGCTGCAGGGGAGCTTGCTCTGTCCCCCTGGGGAAACCAAGGATCCAAACAGAACAGAAAGCCCAAAAAGCGGGATGGGGTGTGTGGAGAAGGGCACAAAGAGGCGTCAGAAAACCAGAGATGTGGCCCCCAGTTCACTTGATCCTGATACCTTTGGGAAAGGAGAAGGGAGGACCAGAGCCTTGATTCTTAGAGGATGGGAAAAACCCAACCTCAGCAGGCTGACGAGGTTTCAAGGGCACTCAGTGGAGGGTGATGACATTCCCTATTAGCCTGCCCTGTCCTTCTCCACCAAAGCCTCACCACCTCTGAGGCTGCAAACACCTTGGCCTGGCTGCCCAACCAACTACAAAGAGTTCATTCCAGAGGCGTGGCTCCCCAGTCACTGGCAAACATGCTGGACACCCTTCTCATCTCTCCTTGGTCTTCTTCCCAGCAGCGCTGGCCGGAATTCGGCTGCCCCTCTGCCCATTCCTGCTCCCCTGGGGCTGTGTCCTCAGCTAGAGGTGCGTTCAGCAATCCCCTGGCAGCTGCAGCCGGTCAGATTCAGGTCTGCTGAAATTGCAGAGAAGAAAAACACTGATGTACAGATAACATTCTTTGCCACCACCACTTGCGCCACCCTCTTGTTGCCCCTGTCCTGACCCTCACTGCCAGTTCATGTTGTTGTTCAGTCACATCTGACTCTTTGTGATACCATTTGGAGTTTTCTTGGCAAAGATACTGGAGAGGTTTGCCACTTCCTTCTCCAGTTCATGTTAAAGATGAGGAAACTGAAGCAAATAGGGTTTAGTTGACTTGCCCAGGGTCACACAGGTGATATGTGTTTGTAGCCAGATCTGAACTCAAATTTTAACTCCACAATAATTGCTAAAGACTGGGTCTGGAGTCAGGAAGACTGAGATTCAAATCTGGTCTCAGATGCTCACCAGCTGTGAGACCATGGAGAAGTCACTTAAATGCTCATTTGCAAAATTACTGGCTTGCTTTAGATAGTCTCTAAAGCCTATGCTTTAAACCTATGACTCAAAGGAAAAAAAACACTGGGGGGGGGGAGCCCCCTAAACCATAGAGGGGTCACACTAGAAATAGATCCCACCTCCCTTTATATTAACTATGCCATCATCTGCACCTTAGCCAATGTGCAAAAAAAAAGTCCCAGAGAAGTTAAAAGGCATGTCTGAGGTCACACAGAAAGACACTGGCAAAGCTTAGATTAGGCAGATAGATTGATCAATCAAAAACTATTATTACTATGTGATAGGTACAGTGCTACATTAGACATTTCCTTGGTCTGTTGCTTAGAATAAAAAGGTTCCTAAAGGACAAGCCATCAGCTGTGACCATTCTCAACTGCTCCAGGGTCTGTGTGCTTTAGGGAGAGTGGCTCTGCTAAGAGGGATGGGGCTGGTCCAACCCAATCTGCCTCTCTGTTTGCTTTTTTTTTTTAAGATCTTAATTTTTTTTCCCAAATTTTTTTTCAATTACACGTAAAGACAAATTTTATCATTTGGGGGAGAGGGTTTTTTGTAATTTTTTTTCTTTTAAACTTAAATACAAAATGAAAAAAAAAATGTTGCCTTATGCACAATAGACCATAAGAGAGGATTCGGTATAAAACAATAATACATTTCCATTTCAAGAAAACCTATATAATAAATACTACACGCTGTTTTCAAAGCTGCCCAATTTTTCTTTGCTTCCTTGATGGTTTTCTTTTGTCCTCTGCTGTGCACTTTTTGCTATGATAATTTCTTGTAATATTGTATTGATTCTTTTTTTATCATAATTTTCAGGTAGTCCAACTGTTCTTAGATTATTTTTCCTCGGTCTCTTCTCCAGATCAGTTGTTTTTCTGGTGAGATGTTTCACTTTCTCTATTTTTTCATTTTTTAAATTTTGTTTGATGATTTCTTGGTGGTTTAGAATGTTATTAGCTTCCCCTTGCCCAATTCTAGTTTTCAAGGAATTATTTTCTTTAAGTTTTTGCTTCTCTATTTCAAGTTGGTTGACTTTCTTTTTGTAATTTTCTTGAATTGCCCTTTTAAAAAATTTTTTAAATTAATTTTCCCTCAATCTTTCTTATTTGGATTTTAAAGTCCTTTTTAAGTTCTTCCAACAACTCTTTTTGTGCTTGAGAACATTTGACATTTCTCATTGAAAAATGAGTGGGTTTTTTTTTCAGCTCCATTATCTTCCTCTGAATATGAACCCAGATCTTCCTTATCCCCATAGTAACTTGGGTTCTCTGTCCTTTCTTTACTCATTTCGATTTATTTTTTGTTTTATTTTGTTTTTAGCAGCTATTGGTGTAATCAAGTTGTGGTCCTGAGGTACAGGGAATGATGCCTGAAGCCTCAGGTCCTGCTTACTGTTATTTTCTGAGGTCTTGGGGCCCAACTTTGGGCTCTCCTTTCCACTCCTAAACCACAGCTAGGGCCCCCAGCCACACTGTCCCACAATGATCTTGCTCCCTGCCAGCCCTTTGGTGGCTGCAAACTACAGCTGTCCTCTCTGTCCCAGAACTGAAACCAGGGACTCTGCTCTCCTTCAAGTGCCCACAGCCAACAGGGTTCCAGCCCCTTGCTACCCTCCCCACCAACCCCTTCTCCCCAAAGCCATAGCCTGGATGCCGGTCAGCAGAGCTGGGGTTGGCATCCCTCTACAATGGAAGGTCCTTCAATCTCCTACTCAGCCATCACACCCTCACACTGTCTTCAAAATCAGTTTTTAAGGCTAAGACTGCCTCTCTGCCCAGCTGCCCCCAGAGTCTGTTGTTTGGTGAATCTCCAGAGTGGCTTGGAAGTGTCTGTACTTCATTCTGGCCAAGACTGGTTTTCCCTGAAGTCTTCTCAAATGGCCTTAGAAGGACAACTGCTCTACTCCCTGTTTACTTCTGCTGCTGTTTTTTTGTTTTTGTTTTTGTTTTTTTTGTGGAGGAAATTTGAAGAGCCAAAAGTTTTCTGACCTGCTCCACCATCTTCCCAAGAACCCTCTCTTACATTTGCTTTTGACAGAAATTCTGAAGCTGCAGTCAGTTTCCTGGGTCATGCTGGAAGCCAGAGGTGTAGACCATAGCACCACCAAACTAGATTCAAATGGACTTCCTATATGATTTTAATGGATTGATGGGTTAATTTTTAAAAATAAAAATCTAGAAACACAGGTGGTTTTCTAAGCCAATCTGTGGCCGGCAGGCATCCTTACAGATAGTTTAGTGACTCCTGTTTCTTTTAGACTTTGTTCTCCTGCTCCTCTGCTGAGCCACACTAGGGGTAGGTGGGGGGCTCCTGGAAGTCGCCCTAGTATCTATGCTGGGCACAAGCATCCCAGGGGACAGTGAGTGGGCTGGGAGAAGATTCCAGTTGTCCTGTCTCCTAGCCCTTTGTTTCCATCCCTTGACCTGCCCACCATGGTAAACACCTTGATTTTCTGGTATCATATCCACAGCCTCAGCCTTTCTTCATAACCTCCACTGACTCCATGCCGAATTCCCAGCCAACTGTGTGTCTTGACAGGGAGGGGAGGAAGGCCTCCTTCTTCTAGTTTCACAGCTGATCAGAGCATAACCCAGGCGTCCATTACAGCCCAGCTCAGTCAATGCACCAGAGCATACCTGGCAGCCTATCTCCTATCTCCAGGCACACCACAGCACACACTCCCTGCAGCCCAAAGGTTTTCCTTCCCACCTGGTTGGAGGCAGGTCAGGAGAAAAGAAGAAACCATTTCCCAAGAAACAAAAGACCAGACTGCCTAGATGTCACCATGCTAGAACCCATGCCTAGAACTACTGTCTTACAAGTCATTTACTTCCAATTAACTCATTCTACAACTGAAGAAACTAAGGCACAGCTAAGGGGCACCATAATACACAGTGTGTTGGCCCTGGAGTCAGGAAGACACATCTTTCCTAAGTTCAAATCCAGCCTTAGATGCTGCCTAGCTGTGTGACTCTGGGCAAGTCACTTAACCCTGTTTGCCTCAGTTTCCTCATCTGTAAAATAAGCTGGAGAAAGAAGTGGCAAACAACTCTAGGAAATCTGCCAAGAAAGCTCTAAATGGGGTCCCACCATTAAGTAAAGGGAAAAATGGGAAGTCACAGAGGACATGAATAACTACCAACCTTGGGGTCTCTTTTCTCCATTCTGTAAATTGCTTTTGAGAATAATCTACATACACATATCCTTTTCCAACCCTCCTCAATCCAAGTGCCTTCCCTCTGAGATTTTCTCCAGTTTACCTTGCAGATGTCTTGTTTCTACACAGGTGTTTACATGCCACCTCCCTCATTAGAATGGAAGCCCTTAGAGCACAGACGCTACATTTTGCCTATGTATTCCCATTGCTTAGCACCAGCACACAATTTGTTGTTGTTCAGTCATTTCAGTCCTGTCTGACTCTGCATTGGCAGAGACACTGGAGTGCTTCACCATTTCCTTTTCCAACTCATTTGACAGATGGAAGAAACCAAGGTAGACTTGCCCAGGGTCACACAGCTAGTATCCGAAGCTGGATTTGAATTCAGGGGGATGAGCCCATTATTCTATCTCACTGTGCCACCTAGCTGTCCTTGGACTCAATCAACACTTCTTGGCAACACATATTTGTTAATGAAAATATGAAAAGGGAAAAGACGGGCTTTTCCGGATGCATTCCTCAAGCAGACCGTATTTCCATAGTCACACACAATTGACTGGGAGGTGCAGAAGATCCCCCCATGTTGAGTGGTCATTGATTTTTGAATAACGGAATCAGCAAAATACAGCCTTAAGAGCCCCCTTCAACAAAGAGTCTCATGCATATGTTAAGATCATACACTGTTCCTTAATAGATGGGACCCCAGAGATGGCTTTGCTCAAGGATCCTCTTAAGCATAAAGCAGGGAGATGTAATTTTGCCGAAGAGAACTCTGTTGCTGAAGGTGCCCTACACAGAACGCACACAGAAGAAGAGATTCCCCAACAGAACCTTTTGGTGTGTCATTATGGACACCTCTGACCACGGGCAGGTGAAATAGATGGAGACCTTCTCCATAGGGGGAAAAAAAATGATTCTAAAGGCATAAAATAAAGTACATAGGATTACAAAGGGAATGAATGCTAGTGAAATTCAGGTGCCAACATATTTTAAAAGAACAAGTTCCTGGCCCCCAGGTTAAGGACTCCTGCTATAAATAGATGGCAAAATCTTCCTGATAACTCCTGTTTGTAGATATTGATCTTGGGTAACTGCATTAATCCCCAGGGTAGGAAAAGATCTCCTCAACAAAATTCACAATCCATAAAAGGAGACTTAACAATCCACACAAGGAAGAAAAAAAAATCCCAACCTATATATACAAAACTGCTCACTACTCCTAGCCTTCATTATCTTTTCCAGTTTCCTGGGTATAAGGTAAAACGCTGGAATTGTTTTGATTTGTACTTTTCTTCTGATTTATCATATAGAGCGATATTTCATATGGTTATTTTGTCTTTTGATCAGACCTGTGGTTTCATGACCTAGAGAACTCCCAGTGAGGAGCTTTCTCTTCTGATAGAGATCCGGTACCTTTCTTTACAATTTAAGAGCCTTAGTTGCCTGAGACATTGAAAGAAAGGTGACATGCAGATATAAGAAGCAGGACCTCAACCCAGATCTTCTTGACTCTGAGACCAGTTCTCAATCCACTCTGCCATATATGGTTAATAGTTTAAAATTCTTCTTTTAAGAAGAGAGAAATCATCAGTGATGGAGGGATTATAGAAGGAAACATACACTGATGCATTGTTGGTGGAGTTGTGATTTAGTCCAACTAGTCTAGAAAGCAATTTGGAATTACATGAAGATAAAATGTCTAAGATGGAAATATGTTTTACATGATTAAACATATATATATATATCAGATGGGTTACTATCTCAGGGCGAGGAGAGGAGAGGAGAGAATTTGGAACACAGTTGTTTTTTTTAAAGAATGTCAAAATTGTTTTTACATGTAACTGAGAGGAAAATAAAATATTATTTTTTTTTAAAAATTGTGTATAATTTTTTTTTTGGCTTTTTGAAGGGTGGATGGTAGGGCAATTGGGGTTAAATGACTTGCCCAAGGTCGCATGGCTAGTTTTGTGTTAAGTGTCTGAGGCTGGATTTGAATTCAGGTCCTCCTAACTCCAAGGCCGGTGCTCTATTTACTGTACCACCTAGCTGTCCCTAAATAAATAAATATTTTTAAAAAAGGAATTACATGAAGAAAGTGATTAAAATATTCACACTGTTTAGCCCAAAGATCAAATTGCTAGGTATATGTCCTAAGAGTCAACAATGAATTGTTGACTCCTCCAAAAGAATTTATAGTACTACTTTTTGTAATAACAAAGAACTGAGGAGAAAAAGTAACTGTTAACAGGGGAATAGCTAAACCAGTTAGGGTACAAGGATAAAATGGAATATTAAGAAATGATGAATACAAAAAAAGTATGGAAAAATTTGCTAAAACTGATGCAAAGTGCAACAGAGAACACCAGGAAAACAATATACATTGAAAGACCAACAACAACAAAAAGCCCTCAAAACTGAATGCTGTGAAATTGTAATTACCAAATCTGGCCCAAAGAAGAGATAGGAGGGCAGCTGGCTCCCTCCTTTGCAGAGGCAGAGGATTATGGCTATGGGTCACTACAGATAACTTCAGACTTTTTTAGTGTGTTGGTTAGTTTTGTTCTATTTTCTTCCTTTTATTCTTTGTTATAAGAGATAGTTCTTAGAGAGGGAGTAGGTGGAAGGACATATTGATGAATGTAAGTGACATAAAAGCAACTTTAAAAAAATCCATACAAGAAAACCCAAGTGGGGTTCTTAGCTCTTGTTAAGACCAGGATGTACAGCAGGATCAGCAGCCAGTGATCAGTATTCCTCCTCCCCCCAAATCTGATACTCCATCAGCACACTTATCTTGGAGAAGAACTGCAGATAGCAATAAGCTGGACACAGACTGCATAGGAGGAAGGAGGCAGGTTGAATTGCACTGGGGGAAAAATACACGGCACTTTTAACAACCACAAGCTTTCAAATGCCAATATTCTGTTGGGGGTGCTATAGGACTGTAAATCACGGAACCTGGCAATCTCTGAAGAATCAAAATCGCAAGTGATGACAGACACACAAAGAAGGTATAAATAGACTGCCACATGTTACTGATGGTATCCAATAATGACATCTGCTCCACTTTTTAATTTTAATTTTTTAAAAAAGACTGAAGTTAACAAGCAACTAATAAAACAAGTATTTTCACAGACTTTTTTCTCCACTTCTTTGGTAAAAGTCATGGCCCAGCTAATGTCTGATGATGACATAACATGGGCTGGCTATGGAGAGACAGGCAGTCAGGGCAGTGGTGGGGAACCTGTAGCCTCAAAGCCACCTATGACCGTGAGGCTGCAGGTTCCCCAGCTCTGAGGGCTCTCCATTGAGAGGAAGGCTTCCAGTCCATCATGTAGCTTCTCCATGGAGGTTCTGTACAAGAACTGCAGAAGATGAGAAGGCACTGATGGGAGCTTCGCTGTTGAGGTCAGTGCTGAGGTCCAGGTTGCCGAGCTGAGGAATGGCTTGCCAAAAGCCATATAATCCTTTCCCAGACCTCTAAGGTGGGAAATAAACAAGCCCAAGCTGAAAGGCTGGGTAGGTCTGGCTGACAGAAAGAACCATCCCTGAAGCCCTGAGCCCAAGTTCCTTAGGACACATGAGGATAGGGTAATTCTTAACCAAAACTGACATCAGCTGTTCCCCTTCCCACTTCCAGCTTAGTCTGCAAAAGGTGCTGGTTTGAGCAATCGAGAGTGGGTGGATTACCAGTGCATGGGAAAAGGCGTGTAAATAAGCTTGGGGAACCAGCTGTTTGTAAAGCTAACTTGACTGTCAGTGTTCCCAAGTCTGTGGTTCATTATGTGATACCAGAGAAATAAAAGAGGAAGAGGCAACCAAACCCTTCCTGGGCACTGATGTCTTGAAAGGAGGTAGTGTGGATGAAGGATGGGGGACAGTGAGAAGGGACACAGCAAGGTAAAGTCTCACCTTTCCACCTTCTTGAAGAGAACCCTGGAGCTAAAGGATCACAGATTCTTTTTCTTATCATTGGAAAATTATTGATATATTTTGTTTGCATAACACTTCTGTTTCCCAATGTTTCCCTCTTCTCCCCAACTTTGAGAGCTATCCCTTAACAAAGAATTTAAAAGGGGGGGGGAGCAGTTCAACAGAGTTCTTCACCAAGACATTAATTAAATCTGACAGTATTCGTGAAGTCCAACCTCCATCATCCCCCACCTCTGCAGAGAGGTGCATTCTTAAGCTTGGTCATTATATAATTACACATCATTTAGTTTCAGTGAGAAGACAGCTGAACCTGAAGAGAACTAGGTTCAAGTTACAGTTATAGCACTAATTAGCCATTCAACATTGGGCATGTCTCTATCTTCCCTCAGCCTCAACTTGTCCGTCTATAAAATGGGAAGAATAACCAGCCTATCTACTTCACAAGATTCCTGTGGAGATCAAATGAGATCGTGTCTAAGAGTTTCACAAACTCAAAAGCATTCTGCAAATGTAAGGTATCATTAGGGCCATTATTCTAAGAGCATTCCTGTCCCAACCACCTTCCCCACTTCTTACTCTCTTTCCAGGGCCTAAGACCCCGTCTTGGCTGAAGGTACTCAGCCCTCTTCAGGCCATAAGCAGAAAGGTGCATTTGGGTCCTCAAGGTCTCCGTCTCCAGTGAGATGAGAAGAGACCAGAGCAATTCTACTTCTTCCCCCGCGTCAGTCTGTCTTCTCTTTCCTGCTTATTCCCGCTGGTCTCAGCCACCAACCCCAGTTTTTGGCAAAGACTCAGTCCCCTTTCCCCTGTCAGAGAATGAGAGCCTGGAAAGAAATTCTCAACAGCACCAGATTAGAGAAAGAAGTAACATCATCAAAGGACTGTGTGTGGTGATTGTGGACTCTACCAGAGGAGCAAAGTGAACTGAGGACTCTGAGGAGAGGCTTAGAACCTGACTCTCTCTCCTCCTAGTTTGCCAGCCTGATGGTAGACTGCTCATCTGGCTAGAATAGATGAGCTCCCCGGTCCTGCCTCAGGCAGCAAGGGTGGGGGTGTCCCATGGCAGTGTATCTGCCCAAAGCTGCCATGGTACAAGACCAAATCATCTCTTCTTCAAGGCCAGGGTAACAACAACAGGAGCTCCTGGTCCTAAGTTGCCCACAGAAGGGATCAGGGCATTAACCTAAGTAAGCATGGCATGGCACTGTTCTAGATCACTGTAACTGAACATTGTCTTCTTGGTAGACAGAGCGCCAAGGCATCCAAATGAAGCACAGGACTTGGCTAGGAGTCAAGGTGGGGGTAGGGTAGGGGTAAGGTCAGGCCACAGGCTGAGGAAAAGAAAAGCTCAATTCATCCCACTGCCCTTAGCATCCAAACCCACAGAAGCGTGGACCACATTCCTCAACAACATCCCCCACCCACCCCATCTCTTCAGCGCCTTTTAACCTCCATATGCCCTGGCCTGAGGGACCCTCCCCCAAACACCTATTACCTACAACCAAAAGGCCACTCCAGCTCAACACTAATGTCAAGCATCTATGTTCTGTCTCTGCCTCCCCATCATGCCAGCACCACCTGGGCTGTGCTGAGCCCAGCAGATTCCCTGCCATCTGGAGAGAGGCTGGTGTCCTAAAAGCCTGCCCCAGCCAGGGATGCCATCTGGAGCAAGCCCATCTTGCGGGAATCAGCTGAAAAGTCCCACCCCTAATTCCACTGAACACACCCCCATACATCTGGGAATTGGTTAGTTACTTCATCCCCAATAGAGTGGTTACTTTGAGCCATAGGCATTCTGAAATCTTGACACTGGCCTGGGGCCCTACATCCATAACTATTGCAGCAGAAATCTCTTCTTCATTACCCTCCCCCATATTTTACTGACCCTTGCTAGCACCATCAAGAAGGTAGGCAATAAAGTAGCTAATCTGTCCACAGTCTTTGACCCGGAGGTCCCACCCCTAGATATGTACCCCAAGGCAGTCACTGATATAAAGAGCCCCACGTGTAGAAAAAAGCACTAAGTACATTCCCATCAATTGGGAAAGACTGAAACAAACCATTACATGCATGTAGTGGAATATGATGGTGTGCTAAGAAGCCATAAAGAGGCTGACTATGGAGAAGCCTGGGAAGATTTACATAAACTGATGCAGAGTGAAGTAACCAACCAGGAAAACACACACAAAGACTGCAACAATGTAAACAGAAAGGCACAGAACAATCAAAAATGAATGTTGCAAAGTTACAAAGGTGAGATAAGAAAAGATACTTCCTTTACAGAAGCTGGAAGGAGGCATGCAGACCATCGTGCATGTCGGGTTGTTTTTTTTTTTTTTTTTAATGATTTGAGTGGTTTTACTGACACTTTTTTCTTCCTCTTTCTTCTTTGTTTTTAGAGACAGCTCTCCGGGAGGGACCGGGTAGAGTACAGAGGGAAATTTACGGCAGGTAGATAAAAACACAAGACAACAATAAAAATCATTTTTAAGGGGTCAGGGAGTTTTGTCCCCCAGTAATCCACTCCTGTCCTATACCCGTCTCTCAAAAACACCCACGTACACCTTCCAGCATCAAATCTCATCCTTCTCCAATACTGTTCCGACTCCTTACCCTGGCCCTCAGCAATCTCGGGGTGCAGGCACATTTGCTCCCAATGGCCCTCCTCCTTCCTAGGCCCTCAGTGCTCCCCAAGGTAAATCTCCAGTCACAGAAGAAAGGATCTGCTAAAGTCATTGCCCGAAGGCTTTCGGGATTAAATGTTACCCTTTTCAAAGGGATTTACATTGATCAAAAGGACCCTCAAAGAGGATAATTTTTAACCCTGAGGAAGAATATTTTAATGGTTGTATTTTCAGCACAGCAGCACCAGGATAGGATACCTCCTCCCCCTCGGCACATCCTCAGGAAATGACCTCAGCTTCCTAGCACCAGCTCTACTCTTAGAAGGGTAGCCCTGGTAGTCCCCTCCCTCTTGCTCTAAAGGGTTTTTGCACACTCATTCCACCTGGACCAAGAATGGAAGTCAAGGATGCTTTAACAAAACAAACACTCAAAGTTTGCTCAATAGTTAAGCAAACAAAGAATGGGGGAGGGGGAGAACAAGGGAGACGTCTAAGGGGAGTTAAAAACTGGAGAGAGATTAGAAGAGCTCCAGTGAAACTCACCTTTCTTTCCAGCTGACTTGGCCTCCCCATATCTGAAGTTTTTTCTTAAAGGACCAAGCTAGTTGTACCAGGGAATTTCTGATTCCTGGCAACTCCCCACTCCAGAGAGAGCTCCCTCCTCTTGGGAGAGAAAACTAGGAAACCATCTCTTCCAAGCTGCCTAAGCTCTCCGCCAGCAAATCTGGGCAGGCTGATTTTGATAGCCTGTGGCAAGCTGATAAATGGTTCCAATTAAAACGGCCCCTCCCAGCCTCATTCCTCTCCAGAAGAGGAAGGCCTAAAAAGAGGCCGTCCCCGTCCCGCAGTACGGCTCTAAGGACCAGGCAGGCCTTTATAATGTGGAGGAAGGGGGTGGGGGTCACTCCTGTCACCTCCTCCCTTCCCCACTGGCAGGCTTTGTGTCACAGCTTCTTTTACCATACCACTAGTAAATAAAAAAAAAAAAAAAAAAAAAAAAAAAAGCCCACTTAGGCTGGCAGAGACAGCAGGGCCTGAAAAGACCTACAGAGGCTCCCAGGCTTTGTCCTGCCCTCAGTGCAGCTGACGTCAATGACCCAGCAGGCCGGTGGTTAGGGAACCCAGAGAGAATTTTCAGCCTTCTGGTCTGTGGGATCTAAGGGGTTAAAAGTACTGGAGACAGGAAGCCTGGCCGGCCTTACAGTCTCACCTCGGACACATCTTGGCTGTGGGACCCTAGATAAGTCCTTTAACTTGCTGGAGTCCCCAGGCAACACTCTGTGACTAGAAATTAACAGGTGCCAATTTGCTTTGATAGGGAAGGGAACAAGCAGTCAATAAGTGCGGACTCTTCGTCGGATGCTTTAACTATCATCAAATTTGACTCCCACAACCCACCCTGGGAGGTGGATGCTATTGTTATCCCCATTTGACCATTGAGGAAACTGAGGGAGTTGGCAGTTAAGTGACTTGAAGCTGGTAAGTGTCTGAAGCAGGATTTGAACTCAGGTCTTCTTGACTCCAGGTCCAGGGTTCTATGCACTGCTCTAACAGCTTCCCAGAGACCCAGAGATCTAGCCTGTCCCAAGTCTATGCTCCACGGGGTCAATGAGATTGTGTGAATCCTGCAGAAAGTTCCTGCTAGATTTAAGGGTGGGAGAAATTGAGGACTTGGATCCCTAAGGCTTTAAGAAGGCCGTTAAGAGAAGTCATGTGACAGGCTGGATCCCCCAGTTCCTAATGCCCCAAATTCTTCCTTCAGCACCCGTTGCCCGAGCAGGCCTTTCCCGTGTGACTCGGAAGCATCTCAGCACTTTGGGGCTGCACAGAGTGAGGGATCACAAGACCCGGGGCCGACATCTTCCCTTCGCTCCTTGGTGGGTAACCCTGAGACAATCATTTTGGCTCAGTGAATCTGCCTCTCCTAGGTAATCCCCAATCGTTATAAAATCCAGCATTCCCAGGCCTCCAAGTACACAGAGTTATCGTAGATGATCTTCCTCCAAATCCCTGAGGTACCTTACTATTATTATCTGCTGTTTACAGATAAGGAAGGAGGCCAAGAGGGCGACTGGCCCAGTGTGGCACTGTTAGCTGGCATCTTCCTGTCGCCAGGCCCGCTAAGTAATCTGACCGCTGTTCTAACTAGCTGCCAAAATGATATGAAAGCCTAACCCATGGTTAGGCAGGGCTTGGATAAGGCAGGCTGGAGATAAAACAGATTGTCTCTGGGGTGTTCTGGACCATTCCTGACATCCTCCCTCTTTCATTCCTGGCTCTATAATTCATTCCTTTGGACCCTGATTTTAGGCTGACAAATCTTGAGAAACCAAAGGGCCTTCAAATGTCTTTTTCTTTTAAAGAGGAGCCTTCAATGCTTTAATTCAAAGGAGAGCAGAATCAAATGGTGGGAATCTGTTGCATTGCGGTGAGTGGCTACCACCCAGGCAGGGCTTATTTGGCACCAGGCTAACCCCAAGACCACAGAGAAGAGATATGCCCTAGGCAGGCCCGGTTCAGTAGAGGGAGAATCTCCCAGGAAAGGCTAAGCCTCAGAAAAAATGTGACACAAGGATTTTATCTGCCCTGCCCCGGGGTTTCCCCCTTTCTATCCTTTTTATGGCTTTCAGTGATGTTTCCAATGTCTCTTCCTTACAGGTATATGGGACTTTCTCTCCTACTCTCAGCAAGGCATCTCAAGAAACTTATCCATATGAAGCCAAATCCTAATGAGTTTTCCCTTCCAAGAGTATTTGTATTTTAAAGAAAGGCAAAGCTTTAAGCCAAAGGAATGACTCTAATGGTATACTTTCAAATGTGCAGAGAAGGGTTTAGGGCTGGACAGCAACACAGAAATATCCAAGGATCTGCTGATGGGGGCTGTTGCCAGCCATAATTTTTGGAGACCTCAGGGCATAATGTGAGAGTGGGTAATGAGATTCGAAGGGAAGAGCCACAGGTAGATTCCACCATGTACTAGGGCTGTGGGCTTGGACAAGCTGCTTCCCTGTGCTGACCCTCAGTTTCCTTAATTGTAAAACAAACGGGTTGCCCTCAATTATCTCAAAGGTTCCTTCCAGTTTTCATTTCCATGAGCTCATTCCAAAGATCCACCCTGCCACAAGCCTCTGAGGACAGAAGGTCTGCCAACATTCTGCTTTGTCTCTTGCCAGTCCCAACATGAAACTCTGGGAGGGGAGGGCGTCCTCATAGGTTAGGAGAGAGAAGGCGCCTCAGAGTCCTTACAGCTTTTACATTTTTCCCAGATAAAGGGACAAGAATTCACCGGCACTAGCCCAACTGCTGGAAAATGAGCCCAATTTCCTGGAATCATTGTGAAATTAATCCAGGGGACACTCACCCAGATCATGGCCCTTCTCCCAGGAAGGCAGAGCTCAGTGGTTCAATGCTTGCAATGGCCAAAGCTGCAGGCAGGCTGCAAGGGCTCTGTTCTTCTGCACCGCTGAGGACACACATACATGAGGCTAGGTGGAGGAGGGGGAAGACAGCCTTCTTCTGGTAGCCAGATCAGTACATCAGGAGTTATTTTCCCAGCGACATAATTGCTGAATCTCACCACACCCTTTGGGCTTTGTTCTCCTAAAGCTTAGGGTCTGACTAAACTGAACTTTAACTGAAATCTTTAACTTTAACTGAAATCTACGTTACAAAGTCAGTCCCTTTGGGCTGTGCCGGTACCAACATTATGCTGTTTACTGATTCAGGGATCTGGGAAGAGATGCCAGGGTGCCTTCCCAGGAGGGGTCTGGAGGCTTCAACACAGACCTCAGGGACCCCAGGGAACCAGGCTTATCTTTTCATCATAGTTCAATGAACCCATGTGACCACATACTGTGGTGGGTAGTGAGGCAGGGAAGGAGACGGGAAGGGGGGGAAGGAAGGGAAGGAAAAGGGCTTAAGAAGACTCTGAGTGATTTAACCCGAGGTCATATTTATTATATAAATATGATTAGTAGCAGAGCTGACATTATGCTTTTCAGCTACAGGCTTTCTGTCTGTCAACACACATTTATCAAGCATTTATATGTGTCTACCACTGTGCCAAGCATCAGGGCTACAAAGAAGGGCAAATAAATCTCTTCCCTCAAGAGGCTTATATTCTAATGGGGCTAAGTGAGGCAGCTGGGCAGTACCTGAACTCAAGCCACCAGCTTCCTTGGGACTTCAGACCCAGAGGACAAGGGCTCCTACCCAAAACACAAATAACCTCCAACCAGTTTTATCTTGTTTCCAGCTTTCTCTGGAGGCCACAAGATGATTAACTGGACCTGAGCTTCAGAGGCTGGCTCTGATGCTAACTATGTCCTTCTCCTCTGGCCCTGGCCCCTGACCCTCAGGCCCCCATTGGTGATGCTTCATGAGGATCAGAGCCCATGAACTCTGAGAGAAAAGTGCATTTTTTTGTGGGGTGAGGGGTATCTTCTCTTCCATCCAGTAGGTAGCTGAGGATAGGTCGTACCCTGGTTCCTCCTCGTTCTGTTCTGGAAAGAGATCCAACAAGACAATTCTACTTCCCAGACGCCTACCCAGGGACCATGATTTCTTTTGCAAATCAGATCCTTCTGGCCACAGTTAGGCGACGCCTAGAGACCCCTTGGTGACTTTGCACAGCCCTGCCTCCCTTAAACCCAATTCACTTGCAAGTCCTGGCATCACCTCCCTGACCTCATGGTTTGCTTGGAGAATGAAGAATAAAGAGTTAACATCAACAGTAGACCCCCTTCTCAGAACAGTGTTTTCAAAGGCACAACATAAATGTATTGGGTTACAAAGAAAATCAATTACACTGAAATACAGTTGAAAAAGATATATTTTTTAAAGTTTCCATACCTCAGATTAAGGACCTTTGACCCATACTACTTCTCATCCTTCCCCCCCCCCCCATCCCTGGTACCTTCCATCTGATACCAAATGGTCTCTGCTCAGGGCCTCCCACCACAAAAGTTGTCATTAATATGGTGGAGCCCAACTTCATCTCTTCTTTGGGAACAGAACAGCTGGAAGCTACTAACTGGCTCTCTTCCTCTCCTCCCTGCCCCCTCCCTACACACCAAAGCTCCACAGAGCATCCTGGGGAAAAGAAAGGTCAGGATTATGCTTTTAGCTGAGCCCTGACTTCCCCAGGGCTGGGCTCAGGCACCTCTGATTGGAGAGAAATGCTAGCATGTATTAGGCCAAAGAAAACAGTTACTGGGAGCTCTGTGCTCCACTTTGCTGGGCCTCAGGCCTTGCAGAAGGGCAAAGGGGCTCCCAGGGTTCCAGACAGCAGAGAACAAGCCTCCCAGCTCGCTTCCTACCTTAGCAAAAGCCCATACAAACAAGAAGCTTGTTCCCCTGTGCTCCAGCCAGAATTTACTTACTCCCTCCACAGCTGGTTATCTTCAGCAGCCCACTGGGTAGAAGATAAGCCCCCCCCCCAAAAAAAAATATACCCCATTCTCTCAGAATCCACGAGCTAGGGTCATCAAGAAGTTTCACCAAAGGGGACGTGAAGCTCAGGGGCCAGGGAGGGAGGAGAAGGACAAGGAGAACATGAGGGCAGACCTCTGCAGGGTGCAAAGTGGTCTGGTCCAGGTAATTTTCTGGTGGCCTTCAGGGAGAAAGCTGGGAATGAGATGAAGCTGGGGCTCGGGCCCAGGAATTTAGAGGATCAAAACCAAACCTAGATCAGGGTCCCCCTCCCTCCAAGTGGTCAGTGGAGAGATTACAGGGATAAGAGGTCATGTTAGTAAAGCACAGAACACATAGCAGACATTGATAAAAGCTTATTCCATCTATCCATCCATCCATCCAGGGGGTCTGGGAACTTGGAGGGGGGGGGAACCTCACATCTTTGTTTTAATGTGATCAGTTTCTTTTGTAATCCAATTCATCTAATTTTATTTTTTTAAAAACATGATTCTGAAAAGGGGCCCGTGGGCTTCACCCACTGCCACTAAAGGGATACAGGACACAAAGACCTTAAGATGATGAAAGAAAACTGAATTTAGGCCGTTCCTTTCTGTGTAACCTTGGGCAAATCACGGGTCTCTTAATTCAGCTTCCTCACTTTCAGAATTAGAAAGCTACTGGGAATCACCCAGTGCTCAGAGAGTGTTTTGAGATCAGATATTTATAACATGCTCTAAATTCCTTTCAAATAATGGGGAAACTTGGAGTAACTTGACATTTACAGTATTTTTCTTATGAATTTCATCTCATCCACAAGCAGGGGGCTCAGGGTTTCATTTTTGCTTCCCCATTTGTGTATGAAATGTGCTTTGGGAGCTTAAGAGAAAACAGAGAGGGCATTAAATCACCCAACATCTATTCCTCCTTCATTCTTTGTTCTAGATTTGACAAAAATTCCAATGAGTATGACAAGAGTGACCAAGGATGACCAAGTGACCCCCGTGGCAAGCCTTTGATCCATCTTTTCATCCATCCATCCATCCATCCATCCATCCATCCATCCATCTATCTATCCATCCACCCATCTACCCATCTACCCATCCACCCATCCACTCATCCATCCATCCCTCCATCGACTCAAATACTTATTAAGTACAACTGATACACAAAATCCAACTTCAGGAAAAAAGTGCTTTAAAAGACTTGACATCCTGCTGCAGAGGTGGTCTTTCCTGACTTCCTCCTTCATTATTTGTCCCATAATCCATTCCCTTGTACTTCCATTTTAGCTTAACTAACCTGAGAAGCTAAAGGAGCTCATTGCTTTTGTGGGGCACATGGGGGAGAGGGGTCCCTTGGATGCCTTAATTCAGTTTATTTTCCCCCCAAAACAGAAAAAGAACTTTCCCCCCTCCCCTCCCCCCAATTAAGGATCAGAGAGAAGGGACAATACGTTTTTCCCCTGGAGGATTGCCAAGCACTCTTTACGCAGTACTTTAACCACACAAACAAACCTTGGGGGTGCTTCCAGAACACTAAATCTCCTCCTACTCAAGACCTGGTGAGTGAAGAGTGTCAAAACAATGACGCTGGCCGCCACCCTTTGGCTGTTCCCAGGCCTTGTTCTCAAGGAAGGCTTCTCCTCTAAAACCCGAGAGGCTGGTGGCCTTAGAGCAGCACTTCTTAACCCCCGCCCCTTCTCACTCCCTAAGCACTGACCTCTCAGAAGGGGCCTGAAGTCCTGGGAGAAGGAGATAACAGGGCTTGACCATGAGAGCCCTTAGAGGTGCCAGCTGATCCAGTATTTCCCACATCCTTATCTGCCTGATTAAGGAAAGGGACCTAGACTGGGTTACAGGTCAGAGAGAGGAGGTAAGACTGGCTCATAAACTGGTGTGGAGGATTTCTTGTGTAGAAATCCGAAGTGAAACCAGAGGCCACACCCCAGTGCCTCTTCGAAAGCAGCTAGGAACCCACCCTCAGGGGTGAGGCCAGATAATAGTGGCTTTTTATAGAACACTTTAAAGTCTGCAAAAGCAGTTAGAAATGTTATCTCATTCCACTCTCACCACAACCCAAGAAGAAGGGTGTTATTATTACCCTCAGTTTACAGCTGAGAAAACTGAGTCAGACAGACAGATGGTAAGTGACTTGCCCAGGGTCACACGGCCAGGTCTTCCTGACTCCGGACCCAGCACGGGCTCCATCCACTGCATCACTAAGCTGCCTCTCTCCATAGCAGACAGCCCAGTGATCTCAATCATAATCTAGGAACTAGATTTTTACTTTCCTCTTCCCACCCCTAGAAACTGATTTCCCCCCCTTGCCCAGAGGATTTACTTTCCTCCCCAAGATGCTGCCTGGAAAGAGATCTCTGTAAGACCAAATGTTCCCTCAAACCCTATGGCACTGCAACGAGCCTGGGAGGCCTCCACCGAGGTGCCAACACCCAACCCTTGCCTCTCTCACCTGGGGAGGAGCCAGGCACCCCGGGGGTCTGAGGCTCTTTCTGGCAGTACCCAAACGGTTCTGCCCACACACCTTCCTCTGACAGGAACTCAGCCATGGGGCCCTGGGCTCTGAGGGGTGAAACTTTGCCCCGTCTGGGCAGGAATCAGCTGCCAGCCACTTCCTGGGCATTTCTACGTCGTGCTCAGTCTGGCCTGTGCCCCTCTCCCCGTTAGTTCCCTTTTAAGTGCTATCTCCCCGAATTAGAATTAGAGAACGGGAGATCCAGAGCTGGAGAAACACTTAAAGGCAGGGGATCTCAGCTCCTTCATCTCCGGCCTAGAAGCTATGTGGCTCTTAGGCAGGATTTGAACTCAGGTTTTCCTGACTCCAAGCCTAGCCTTGTTCTTAACCACCTATCTGCTACTAACTCAGTGGTTCTCAACCTGTGGGTTATGTTCAATTTGCAACAATGAAAATACATCCTGTGTATCTGATAGATTCACAACAGTAGCAAAATGACAGTGATGAAGTAGCAACAAAAATAATTTTATGGTTGGGGGTCACCACTTGAGGAACTGTATTAAAGGGTCGTGGCATTAGGGAGGTTGAGAACCACTGTACTAACTATTCTGTGACTGCCAGCTCCTAGAGGGCAGAGGTCATCTCTCTTGCTAGCCCTCAGCACAGTGCCTGGCACAAAGTCAGGCCATTCATTCACTCGCTCACCTGGGTGCGCTCTGGACTGCACCACTCACTGTGTGACATTAAACTCTGTGGGCCTCAGTTTCTGAATTATTTATAAAATGAGGGAAGTTAGACTCATTCAGTTGTTTTCAGTCTTCTCTGGTTTGCCATTTCCTTCTCCAGTTCATTCAACAGATGAGGAAACTAAGGCAAATGGGGTAAAGTGACTTGCCCATGACCACACAACTAGGAAATGTCTGAGGTCACATTTTGAACTCAGGACTTTCACGTGACACCAAGCCCCGGGCTCTATGCACTGTAATGGCCCCTATCCACACTGAAGTTAGACTACTGGTTCCTTCCTGCTCTCAGTTTATGATCCAATGACTTTTCTTGCTGCTTTCTTTAAGCTCTGGCAAGGGGCGAGCAATTCTGGCCCCCAGTGGCAACAGATATTGACTGTTCATTCAGTTTGGAAGACTGACCACTTCGGACTCCTCAGGCCCACACCAATTATAAGTCATGGCCAGAGGCTGAGAAAAAAGGGCAGTGGATTCCTCGACCCCCCCAGGGTACCAACCCTACTCCTCAGCTGGGTGGCGTGGTCTCCCAAGCCCAAGTAGTGAGTGGTGGGGTGGGTTCAGGCCCCAGGAGCAGTAGGGCCAAATCCTTAGCCACGTCCAACCAAGGCTGAGGATGGTGTGTCAGCACCTTGCTTGGGGAGTGGGGCATGAGGGGTCAGTTAGGAGTGGCAGATGAGGTCTCTGCTAAGAGGAGAGATCTTGACTCTGTCCCTAAGACACCCAAACAGCCCAGAGTGAGAAAGCCTCAATTCCACAGGGCCAGTTATCTGCACATCCAAGAATGCTCAGAGTTAAAATGGCAATGGGATATCGTGGTAGGAAATTTCAGCTCTGCAGAACAGCCTCTGAGTCAGGCCTCTTTCCATCAGCTCTGCCTCCTAGGTCCCCAGGGGAGTACAGAGTGTCCCCACTCTACAGGTAGCAGACAGGCTGTGGGCACCTACACCCTGCCTGTCTCAGCTCCTGAAGTGAAATGCACTCAGCATCTATTAACAAGGCCATTTGGTACAGAGGGCTAGGGAGAAAAGATCTTCGGTTCAATCTTCAGGACTGGACAAACCCTGGTCATCAATCTTTCCCTCCCTCCAGACCTGCCTCTATTTGCTTCTCAGCCCAGGCTCTCTGGCCAAATCACAAATGGGCCTTTAAGGGCTGATGTCCAACAGAGACCTATGGGGCTCTTTGGAACTTCTAATCTTCACCATGGGCTCATGGGTATCTGTACAGGAGATGCCAGGGAAAAGATTCATCGTTATAGGCTCCAGAGCCCGAACTCTTAGGGTTTTGACCACAGAGATAAAATAATTTGAACTGGGCCTGACAGACTATCTAAGACTTTTGCTACCCATGTATAGGATTTGATAGAATATTATTGTGCTATAAGAAATGATGAGCAGGATGGATTCAGAAAAAACCCGGAAAGACTTACATGAACTGATGCAAAGTGAAATGAGCAGAACCAGGAGAACCTTTTACACAGTGAGAGCAAAACTGTAAGGATAATCAATTATTAAAGATATAGCTACTCAAGGCAGTGACCCAAGATAATTCCAGATTCCATACTGAAAAATTCTATTCCCCTCCAGAGAGAAAACAGATGAACTCTGTGCAGACTGAAGAATACTTTTAATAAACTTTTTTTTATTTTGTTTGTATTTTCTTTTGCAACATGGTTAATATGCAAATATGATTTGTATGACTTCACATGTATAATCGATCTCAAATTGCTTGCCTTTTCAAGGAGGGAGGAGAAACGGGAGGAAGAGAGAGAACTCAGAACTTAAAATTTTTTTAAATGATTGCTTAGAAAAATTTGTTTGTAATTGGGAAATATTTAATAAAATAGATAAAAAAAATTTTAAAAGACTTCTGCCACACAAAGGCCCAATGCCTTAACCCTTTTTCACCTTCCCCCACACCCTGCTTAGTCACCTCTCTACTTGAAACCCAGAATACTTATTGGACTGTCTTGATCTCTCCTGGGACAGGGGCTCCAGAAGATTTTGCTTTTTCAAATTAATACCTGATTACTGAACACCCTGGAATCTTGGTATATCCTGCGCCAGGATGCACATGGTTCTCTTGCTCTGCCCAAATCCCAGTAGGTTTCAGAAGCAGGAAAGAAATGCAAGAGGCAGCTTGTTAGCAGCTTGATAATTCAGCTTGGCATCCAGGCTTTTGGCTAACTTTGAACAGGACTAGATGGCTTCTGTTTTGTTGTGGTTTGGGGGCATTAAAAAAAATAACACATCCTGATTAGAGACCAACTGCTACTTTGTGGTTTTCTGCTTGACCAAGGCAGCTGAGACAGGACTGTTATTTGGTCAGGAGCCAACTGGGTATTTGTCCAGAGGATATGTTGGGAACTTGAGAGCAATGTCTCTGCTTTGTGAAGAGTCATTTCTTGCACCCCATTGCTCATCTGTAAAATTAAGTTCTAGCGGGGATTCAAGTAGCCAAGGAGTCTGCCTGGTGAGTTGGGTTTCTCATGGCGGCAGCTCCCAGCCACGGAGAAGCCAACCATTTCAGTACCTAGGGACAACCAGGAGCTGCCAGGTCTTCACCCAAATATTCATGACAGCACTTTTCGTGCAGCACAGAGCTCAGCCCAAAGTAAACCCCAGGGAACTAACATAATAGCCCTAAGGCTGCACCACTCAGAAAGGACAACTAAACCAAGAGAATCCCATAGCTCTGGAAGAGCTTACACCAACTGATGATGCAGAGTAAAGTCAGCAGAACCAAGAACACAATATAGACAACAAAGAACACTATATACATACATACATACATTATACACACACACACACATATATATAACATTATAAATGGAAAAAAGAACAAAATATAACAAATTGGAGCCTTATGCCATTAGAATAACCAAGCTCCACCCTAGGAAGAGCTGAGCTCCTTTCCTTGATGGGGTGGGGGGTGACGGGTGTGGAATCCTGCATCTATTGCCTGTCAGGTACTGTTGACGGCCTTGGCTGATTTTCCTAAATTGTCCTTTTTTCTTTTTTGTATTTCTTTGTTGCAAGGGATAGTTCATTGGGTGATGGGAGAAGAGGAGGAGGAATATGTCTGGAAATGAAGATGATTTAAGAGTCGAAGATAATGATCTATAATTTTTAAAGAAAGCATATTGGGGGTGGAGAAGACACAGAAAAACCTGGACATTTTCAAAGAACGGAACTCAGTCCTTCTGGGCTCAGTTTCCAGTCTGGCTTCTCACCTTTCCCTTGGCAGCTCTCCACCTCCACCTACCCGCTGCTGCTAGGTATGCCAAGCTCTCCTCCTCCTGTTTGTAGAGGGGTAAAGTCACAGCTGCCTCCTTTTGCAAAGACTTGGGAAATCTTTGGCGGCTTTCGACCAAAAAGAAGTATGCAAAAAGGTGCAGAGGAAGGGCGAAGATAAAAAGCAGGCATCCAGCTGTCTGGTCTGATAGAGGATGGGGCAAAGGGATGGTTCTGACTTGGGATCACACTGTCAAAAGAAGGCAGGAATTATCAGAGCGGCCCACCAGGGTGGTCAAGTTCCTTTGAGAAGAAGAACCTTTCTTCCCACCTAACTTTGTGTATCAGATGTGCTAGGGGAACTCGACCCAAGGCAGGGGAAGTAGGGATGGACCCCCCCTGCTCATCTGAGTCCAAGGAGGACAGTGGCCAGGACAGGCCGCCCAGACCTAGTGTCCCAGCCTTAAAGAGGAAAAGGCCTGCTAGGGAGAACTGGCAGCTAGGGAGAACAGTGAAGGGGAAGCTTTCTGAAGTCAGAGAGGGCAGACAATTCAGGGGAAAGACAGTAGCTGCCATACCTGCTAAAAAGGAGCTCAGAAAGGCATGGGGGGGGGGGGAGGAAAGAGAAAAGATCAAAGCTCAAGAAAAATTCTGACCCAAATTCAGAAAAAAGATGGGGGACGGAGGAAGGGGTCAGGGTCCATTCAGGAGCATCTTCCTGAATGTCCCTTCCTTTTGTCTAACTGTAAAAACACTGAATTTTAACATGAGAGAAGATTTTTTAGACCTGAACACTATTTCTTTCAGAAAATAGAAAAATAAGAATCCAAAATGCAGTTGTTTGCTCCCAAGCCCAGAGCCCGGTCAAGCCGGAGCTCCCATTTTCCCCATTTTGTTCTGGCCCCATCAGCTGCATGGGCTGTTGCCTTCTGGGAGGTGGTGTCTCCTGGAGGCTCACCACGTGTTCTGTGAAATCTGGCTTTCCTCTCTGAAATGTGCAAACTCTTGGCACCAAAAAATCAAGCCAGATGTTTTCATTCCCTAAAGGTTATAGAAGTCAGGCTACACAGAAACAAAGAGTCCCAGACTTAATACAGCCCAGACTTCACCCACTGCCTGGGGCCCCAGGTTCACAAGGGCTTCCTCCCAGCTAGCCAAAAGGGCTAGGGGACATATGAGTCAGCTAGGAGTCACAGGGGCAGGCAGAAAGGTGGTCTGAAGCAGCTCAGCCTCAGGCCTGGAATCAATCAGTGAATGAACACTTATTAAACAGCTCCAGCAGGCCTGACCCCTATGCCAGGGATGCAGAGACAGAAATGAGAGGACCCAGCCTAAGTGGAGCTTACTTTGCATCAAGGGTGATTATGTAAAATATAACCCAAACGGGTCCAAGGTAATTTTGGAGGGGAGACGCTGACCTCCATGGAGATCAGGAGAGGCTGCCAACAGGACATAGTATTGGAGCTCAGCTTTGAAAGAACAGGGATCTTCAGAAGCAAAGGAGGGGGAGGGTATGCCTTCCTTGGTTGGGGGACCTGCCAGTGCAAAGGTATGGAGATGGGAGATAGAGGAACACCAAAGAAGGCTGAAAGGGTAGGATAAGCTATGGGGTAGAGCATAGGACAGCTTCAGCTCCAGCCAAGTGCCAGTGAATGAGAAAACATGAACACTCCCTATCTAGAGAAGAGATATCTGTTATGTCTGAGGTGGGAAGGACAGTGAAACAGGGAGCTGAAGGCATCTTTACACCATCTAGGAAACGGGAGCATTCTCCCCTTTCTCTAAGGGGAGCCAGATTGGGGTCAGGCCCTAACCACTCTAAAGCTCTTCAATCATCATATCTGGCCTCGGCTGTCCTGTTGCTCCCCTCCATTGACCAGTACAACAAGGTTAGCCATGGTGGTGGCTGCCAAAGTAACTAGCCAAGGCACTTGGATCTCCTATGCTGGGCATGGCAAATAATAACCACCATCTATAAAAACAGAGCAGCCAGTCATATTAGAGCTCTGTGAGGTCACAGAAGCTAGAGCCCAATCGTCCTATATTTCATTTGGCCTGAGGCAGAGAGGCTGCTATATTTCTGGGTCCAAAGTCTCTGAAATTCAAGGGTGGTTCTTTTTTTACTAAAGAGAAGTCCTTGCTGTTGTTCAGTAGTATTTGGCTCTTGATGACCCCGTTTTGGGTTTTCTTGGCAGAGATTCTAGAGGGGTTTGCCATTTCCTTCTCCAGCTCATTTTACAGGTAGGGAAACTGAGGCAAACAGAGTTTAGTGACCTGCCCAGAGTCACATACCTAGTCAGTGTCTGAGGTCAGATTTGAACTCAGGAAGATGAGTCTTCCCCACCTCAGGTTGGGCACTCTATCCACTGCACCACCTAGCTACCCAAAGTGAGGCCCTTACAAAGCAGAAAACCAGGAGAAGATAAAGCTCTCTACACTGACAACCAGGACAGCCTAGAGCTTCCAGCTATTTCTATAGGCTCCTATGATCCCAACCACTCTCTTGAGTCTGTCTGTAGGGCCAAAGGATGTCTCTCCCAGGCAGACTTTCACAGGAGATCAGATCAGGCAGGCACCCAGGGGCTAAACAGATCATCCCTATGAACACACCTAATACCTTAAGGCTGAGTAGAGAGAAGCCAAAGAACCAGAGGCCATCAGGGTACATTCTTTTCCCAAGCGGGAAGCCAGCAAAGCTTGTTTTAAGGGTGTCGCCATTCTTTCCCTCCCTGAGCCTCTAGGCCTGTCCTAAGAAAGCATCAGATAAACTGATTCATACTAAGGTGTTAAAGACTTAATGTGTAATAGGCAATGAGTGAGAAATGCTATGAATCAGCTATAATTGTAAAGCGACTGTGACTATGATTGCAACATTCTGGGAAAAGGTGATTCCTCTTGGGTCTAAAACTGTTATTATGGAATAGACATGGATGAGACTAGTGTGACTGAACATACCTAATGCATCCAATTAGAAGGGTTTAAATTACTGGAGTCTGGGAGTCAGCAGGCAGGTACGACCAAATGGCGTGTGTGCGTGTGTGTGTGTGTGTGTGTGTGTGTGTGTGTGTGTGTGTGTGTGTGTGTGTGTGTGTGTGAAGAACAAAAGAGGCGTCCATCCAAGGCCTGGATGCCCTTCAAGACTTAGGAGCATCCCAAGCTGAAAGCCTGCCTCAGGTAATATAATATATATAAATAATATATGTATAATACATATTATATTATTATATATTATTATACATCCTTAATGTATTACAAATTGTTAGATAATAGTATAACATAAAAATAATATAATAATACATAAATATAATAAAGCCTTCTGCTCTCCCTGGCAATGATCTTTAAGGACTGCCCACACTGGGACTTCCTGAGGTATCCCATGGGGAGCTGCTGACCACCTCCTCCCTTCACCAAGGACTGACCACCCTGAAGGACTGGTAGCTAGGAGTAGGTGCGCGTCCAAGTTAGGATAAAAATGAGGCAAGGGTTGGTAAGCAAATCTTGGAGAACCAAAAGACTTCCGGAATTTGTCCCCAAGGATCTGAACGTACAGAAAATACAATTTGATAGCATGTATATGGAGAAGGAGAAAGGCACCAAAGACAAGGCAGACTTTTGAGAAGCAAGAGGAGGGAGTGTTTTCTCAGGATGGCAAGTTGAAAGATCATCAGCATTTCAGAACCTGAGGATGCCTGGAGTGAGCAATGCTTAGCTCAAAGGAGGGAGTTTCCATGAGTCTACAGGAGAATATAAGTTTAGCATGAAGGATTCCCAAAGGGACCTTGGTTTGGGATTCAGGTCAGGAGAGTCAGAACTTCTGGTGCCTGAGGGGAAGGATATTGGTGTAAGGGGCCCTTCAGGGCATCCTTCAAATTACTCAAGACAGACTTCCCTGGACCTCACCCTACTGCCCAGTCAGTGTTCCCTGAGAAATCAGACTCCTTCCCCATTCACGGCGGGTTAGTGTTTACAACTTTGTGAGGCAGAAAGTACAGATAATATTGTCTCCACTTTATAGATAACAGAGGCACAGAGTGGAAGAGTGACTTGTTCCACAACTAGTTAAGTATTAGAGCTAGAATTCATACTCAGGAAGTAGAGTGAGAGGTAGAGCTGAAAAGGCACTGGAAAAGGAAGGAAGGAAGGAAGGAAGGAAGGAAGGAAGGAAAGAAAGAAGGGAGGAAGGAAGGAGGGAATGAAGAGAATAAGGCGGGAAGGAAGAGATGAAGGAAGAGAGGAAAGGATGGAGGGATGGAGGGAGGAAAGAAGGAGAAGGGAGGGAGAGATAGAAGGAGGAAGGAAGGAAAAAAAGAAAGGATGGAAGGAGGGATGCAGGGAGGGGTGGGAGAGAGGAAAGAGGAAGGAAAGAAGAGAGAAAGGAAAGGAGGAAAGAAGAAGGGAAGGATGAAGGAAAAAAGGAAGGAAGAAGGAAGGAAGGAAGGAAGGGAGGGAGGGAGGGAGGGAGGAAGGGAGGAAGGAAGACTACAAACTTGACATAGATAGAACATTGGATTGGTGTCAAGAGAACCTGAGTTCAAATCCAGCCTCAGATACTTCCTAGCTGTACAACCCTGGGCAAGTCACTTAACCGTATCTGCCTCAGTTTCCTCATCTGTAATATGAGCTGGAGAAGGAAATGACAAACCAGTTAATCTTTGCAAGAAAACCCAAAATGGGGTCACAAAGAGTCAGAAACAACTGAAAAACACTCTAAAAAAACCCCTCTTAACAGGATGTTCAAAGGATCAAATGAGGTAAATATATGTGAAGTAATTTGGAAACTTTCAAGAGCTAAATAAATGGTAGGCGAGATCAATTAAATCGTCATCGTCATTATCACCTTGTTTCCATGGAACCTCTCTTCAAGAATCTTCAAGCACATTAAAGACCTAACAAGTTTATTGTAGGAAACAACCGATCACATATTTTGCCCGGTGTCTACCAAGGGCTCAGCACTCTGTTAGGCCCTGGACTGTGGAATCTGAGTAAGGGAGGCTGGACTTGACTGCCGAGATGAGTCGGCCACTGTTCCTACCCAGGGCAGTGATGGGGTACTGCTGATGTTCTGGGAGTATCTGTTGGCAATGGCTATGCACATGAGTGATGGGAGGCCAGAGAGGTTGACGCTTGTCCCAGATGGTAGCAGAGAAAAAAAATGGCCTTTATCATTGAGATCAGAAGTTCTGACTCTCCCGACCTGAATCCTAAGCCAGGGTCCCTTTGGGGATCCTTAGGGCTAAGCTTACACCACCCTATATACTCACAGACTGGAAGACAGATCAACCAGATTTATGCATTCACCCCGTCTTCATAAGGAGAAATGCCATCTAGACCCCACAGCCCTGAGAAGCTAGCATGGCAATCTTCTTGTCAGGCCTGGTACCTTTATCCCTTGGGGAGAAGCAGTAATAGATAGTATTAGGGTGGACTGGAGGTAGGCAGGAGGCTTGTCTGTTTTCTTTTTCATTGGCTACTGGGATAGGGTGGCTCAGGGCCAGACTATCTTTAGCAGTGGGGAGTGGGAGAAGCCACCCAATGAGAGTCCAAGACTGAGGAATCTAGTACACCCACCTCCATCTAGAGCTGGCAGAAATCTCCAAGTTGGGCTTGGTACCTGTTAGGTGTAGCCTAACCTCTCCTTAGGCACAGACCTCCTCACAGGATGCCTTGGCCACAAAGGAAGGAAGGCTGGTGGTGGGCAAGTCTCCGAAAAGGACTTCTATATTTCACAAGGAAAACTGAGCTGGGGAAGGAAAGGCGAGGATAGCCTCCTAATAAACTGTCAGTATCTGTGACGCCCTGAGAGAGAAAACAGCTGTTTGGAGCATAAAACTCAAGGAATTTATCTCTTGCCTCTTATCAGGCTGACCCTTGGCATCCTCACAGACAGCAGAGAACAAAGAGAAGCATTAAGCCAGCCCTCCACACACATTTCCTGCAAACACAGCTCCAGCGGACTGCCCAGCAGGAGACAGAACAGGAAGTGCAGATGCCTTCCTCCCTAGACCTCAGGGGGCACATTTCCAGGGCCTGCCTTTCCTTATCTTCCCTCCCAATAAGACCTTCTGGGCTTGGGGCAGCCTCCTTCCTTTCCCCAGTACAGCCCACCTTTCCATGGGTCTCCCCACCAATTGTTGTCATAGTCACTTCAATTGCGTCTGACTCATCGAGACCCCATTTGGAGTTATCTTGGCAGAGATACCAGAATGGTTTGCCGTTGCCTCCTCCAGCTCATTTGACAATTGAGGAAACTGAAGCAAACAAAGTGAAGTGACTTGCTCAGGGTCACACAGCTAATTAAGTGTCTGAGGCTAGATTTGACCTCAAGTTCTGACTCCAAATACCACCACGATAGATGCCCTAACTCCCCACCCCACCTTTTGCCTATTCTCAAAAGCCTTCTCCTCAATGAAGTTTTCTCTCAACATTCTAGGACAGCGGTTCTTAACCTGAGGCTCATGATCTTATTTTTTTAAACCATTTTAATAACTGTGTTTTAATATATTTGGTTCCCTCTGTCATCCTACACATCTCATTTCACGCATTTAAAAACACAGTTCTGAGTAGGCTTCATCAGATTGCCACTAAAGGGGACCATGACCCAGAATAAGGTTAAGAACCCTTAGTCTAAGTGGTTTCTCTCTCTCTGACAAACCTCTAGGCTACCTATCTTGTAATTCTCAAAAATGAAAGGATTATGAATTAATGGAGGTAAGATTTTGCTTCATATTTCTTTCCACCTCCTACAGTAATACTTGATCAATGTGTGCTCAATATTGGGGATACAAAAAAGCAGAAATTAAACAGTCTTTGCCCTCAGGATGCTTACACACACTACATGTACATGTGAACATCGGAACAAAATAAATACAAGGCAAATTGAAGGAGAGGATGGAGGGGAAGATGGAATACCAAACAGCCAGGGGGTCAGAAAAGATTCCAAGGAAAGGGTGGCTACCTGAGCTGAGTTCTAAAGGAAGCTACAGGATGTTCATCTAGCTCAGGAATGTTCACAAAGGGCTTTTACATACTCCATCTTACTTGAACCTCCTAAGGGCCCTGTCAAGAGTAGCTATGGGTCTGATCAGCCCCATTATTAGACTAAGAGCCTAAAGCCCAGGGGGAAGTGCCTAGTGGGTTTTTCACTGCTAGGAAATAGTCAGTCACCTTTCCACTCCTGCAAGATGCTTCCAGGACCCCAGTTGGAACAAGGAAGATTTAGCAGAGGCAATTCAGGACAGTGCTGGTTAATTCTGGTGGAGGCGGCAGAAGGAGAGTTCCAGGAGGTAGTGAGGGAGGGATTCCAGGGCTTGTGGAAGCAGGTGCTAAGAAAGCAGGTCAGGCAGAGTAGAAAAACCATCCCAGGCATTGTTGATACCAATAGTACAGACACTCTAAGAAAACAACCCCATCACTAATGGCCCAAAGAATGTCCAAGGACATTCCATCAATAACAAAAATGAACCGGCAGGGGAGGTCAAGATCAGCCAGTGGTAGCTCAGTTCTCTGCTCCCTTGCCCTGAAGCTCTCTTTAACAGAGATGCCCCACTATTATTTAGGGTGGAATTCCACTTTTTAGCTTGCCAGCTGGGTAGCTGCTTAAGAGAACAGTACTTAGGCGGTTACTTACATACTTTATTTTTTTACTGTCTACTATACTTATACTTCTTTAGGCCTAAAAGTCTCTAGAGCATGTTGGGAGCATTCTGAAAACACCACTGTTTCCCAAGGACCCAAAGGCATCAAAGGCAAGATGGAGAAACTGAGGCCCGGCAGGTGTATAGTAAATAAGTCTTGATTATATATCTTACTTATTAGTGACGATTGAGAGTTCATATTCACATCTTTAACCATCCCCCTGTTTTCCATGAGGGCTTATGGAGTTACCATTTTCTGGCAAGAGAAGGTGACAGTACAGGGTCCCAGGCTTCCTCACCTATAAAGTGAGTGGAGTGGACCCAGATGGCCTCTGAAGATCCTTCTAGTTACAGATCTATGCTCCTACATTCCAAGATTTTTCCTGGGAGAGCTCCATTTTCTGGACATTATTTTGCAAACGGACCACTCCTTCTCTACAGCCCTTTGGAAGACCTCAATGGTTCAAAGCTCAGGGCCTCTCAGCTCCCAGCTTCAGCCCTGGTTGATTCTCCAAACAAAGCACGCCCACCAACCCTCTCACCACAGCTGGGAGCTGTGCAAACTTGGGTCCAACAGGAAGTGCTAAGACTGGATGGTTGAGTCACAGAGACCGCTCGCCAAAATACCACAAGGTTGGAAATGAAAAACTGATTTCTCAATAGAGATGCCACCCAAACTCTCTTCACCCTCTGCCACTGTGATTTCTTGAACTCAGAAGAAATTTCTTGATCAAATAACGACAACTTTGGCTGGAACCTCATGCGTGTTCTGTGGAGCCCACAGGTGAGCAGAGAAAGAGACCAGAGCTACTGTTTCCTGATCACCTCCTACCCTTGCCCCCTATTGTTTTTTGTTGGATAAAAGGTAACTGGGCTGGTCTCGCCTTTTCCCTTCTTTATTTCCAGAGGTTACAATCTACTGCACCTCGCTTTTTACAGACTCACTTTCTCCCCTTTTTGTTGAGAGAAAATACCTATATGTTGCCCTCATATCCTCTCGATTTCTCCCCAAGATAATGTATGTCCTACATGTCCCCCCTACCCCACATTAGAACCATCTGATTCTAGCCCTATAGGATGGGGGAAACCAGGCAATTGAGTGAATTGCCCTCTTCCCAGCAGGGAATCACGATGACCTGAAACTTTCTAGTGGCCTAGGATCCTGGGTCTTTGATGTTGGGGGGTGTGGGTGGGGGGAATGGACCAAAGCTGACCATCAGGCCTTAGGCCTCAGAAGAGTGACAGGTGAGGACAAGAGGGAGCCTGCTCTCTCCAGTCCTGTCCTCTGAGTTCTCCAAGAAGAAATGAACTAGGGGAGGAAATAAGTGAAAAAGCAGAGACAGGCAGACAGAGTAAAGAAATTAGGAGCCTGGCCTTAGACCATCAGCAGTCTATTAAGTGGCCCCCTCCACAAAACACACACACACATACACACACACACACACACACACACACACACACACACACACACACACACACACACACACACACACACACACACCCCCTCTGCCAAATCACACTGTCTATACCCAGTTCTCACAATCCACTTTCTTTTCCCATTCCTCTACATACATACCTTCAACAACAACAACAAAATAACCCCCTGTCATCACCTAAAATAAATAACTTGTTGATTTTTCCTCACCAAACCCTCAGGACCAATTAGCTATTTACTTTTAGGGCTACAGGGCAGGCCTGTGGGAAGCTATTAGCTTCAGGTTATGGCTACATTCTAGACGCCTGAGTGTCTCCAACCACCAGTGGACCTATGGGCTGGAGGATTGGGAAGATAACCTGGAGAATTTCAAAAACACCCTGTCTAGGTTAACAGGTGCCTTCTCTACTAATCCCAGTGCAGGAATCCCCCCAAAGCACCAGTGCTTCTCAGAGTGGGGATGGAGGGCTGGTCTCCTCCTCAGGAACGCTGGGGACATGTGCTGCCAGAAGAAAACATGCTGTGGGTGGGGCATTAGGAAAAGTCTTTATATTATGAGCTGGAGATTTGGTTTTGAATCCTCCCTCCTCCCATATGTCTATATGTGTGTGTGTGTGTCTGTCTGTCTGTCTCTCTCTCTCTCTCTCTGTCTCTCAGTCTCTCTCTCAGTCTCTCTGTCTCTGTCTCTATCTCTCTCATCACATGCTCTGAGCCTCACCTACCTCACTGGTAAAACAAAGGTAAATATACTTTACTTTTCTGAAGTCAGAAGCATGTGCTGGATAATCTCTTATGATCCCTTATGTCTAAGGTGACATTTGGCCATCCTGGTGTAGGCAATCCTCAGCAGGATAACCTGTTTCTGTTTTGACTTTTTTTTGGGGGGAGGAGGGAGGCCTGACCTCATTTCTCAGAAGACACTTCACATTCCTGTCTTTTTCTTTTTCGGGGTGCACCTTGTCATAAATGGATCTGGAAATGGATAAGGGAAGAGGAGGGAGGAAGGAAAATGCAAAACTGAAAAGAAAATTGAATTTTAAAAAAATTAGAAAAAGCAGAGAATCTGGAGCACATGGAACACCTCAATATGTGTCTCCTCAGCCCCAAAACCAGTTGGAAAACTGGGTGGTCCTAAACCCTGCTTATCTCCCTCAGGCTCAGTCAGAGAAATTTGTACCAGTAATATCAAAGTTCTACTGATAAAATGCTAATTACACATGCTTATAATTGCACATAACATATTATTAATAAGCAACAAGAAACATAATGGAATTACTTATTAGTGAATAGGATGAAATTGGATGAAAACCCGATTTCCCTGAGATAGCCAGCAAGCTGCAAACTCCCTCCCTCTCAAATGTCATTTAGCTGGTTTTGTCCAAGAGCCAATCACCTTGTATTATCACTAAATAGTCTATAATACATAAACAGGGCCCTGAAACTCCCCCAGGGAACTGGACAAGTCCTTTTGGATCACAAGGGCATGTATGCATGCACGCGCGCACACACGCGCACGCGCACGCGCACGCACACACACACACACACACACACACACACACACACAAGGGCACAGAAAACTAAATTTATTTTAGGGAAGCCAAACAGGGGAAGGAAGGAAGGATGGCCCAGCCAACCACTGGTGAGGACACTCATTTGTCCAGAGCCTTTAGCTGCAGGCAGGTTGTCTATACTAATGACCCAGGTTAGACTCCCACCTCTCCCCCTTACAGGTGTGACCCTAGACAAGTCATCTGATCTCCCTAAGCCCCAGTTTATTTAAATGGAATAATACTTCTACTACTTACCCACTTTGTGCCCAGGACATAATGGTCACTTAGTATTTACTGACGATTGCCTAAAAGAGTTATTGTGAGATTCAAAGAGATTTTTAAAAGCACTTTGCAGCCTTGTTAACATCAGATACTAATAAGTTTGCTGGCTTCAAGGTCAGCACCCTGGCCTTAATCCAAGCTACCTCTCATACTTACTGTCCCCACCTCTGTGGAGATTTCCCTGGGCAATCCTGGGCAAGCCACATAAACTCTCAACGTTTTCTGGGCAATGTTCTAAGATTATATAAACTGTGGGGGAGGTGCCGTCCTGTCTTGCTAAAGGGAGTTAAGCAATGAAATTAGAGGTCCAATCTCTATGTCCAACTGTCCGTGAACCCATTGGGGTTTTCTTGGCAAAGATACTGGACTGGTTTGCCATTTCCTATTCCAGCTCATTTTACAAATGAGGAAACTGAGGCAAACGGGGTTAAGTGACTTGCCCAGGGTGATATAGCTAGAAAGTGTCTGAGGCTGGATTTGAACTCAGGAAGATGAGATAGTTCTAGCCACTGCACCACCCAGCTGCCCTATTCCTTAGCCAGTCTCCTAGTATTCAGATCCCAACAGCTGTCTGTCCATTGGTTTCTGTTTCACTTCTTTAGGATGGAAGTAAGCCCAGATTTCCAGAAAGTCAACAATCACCACAAACATGGGGCCATAAGCTCCTAAAAACTGCAACAGCCCAGGGAATCTAGAACCCACTTGGCTGCTGGCTTCCAGGGGAGAACTACCTCAGAGGGTGATCCTACATCTCCCAGAAGCCTTTAGGGTAAGCCACAAAGAAACCCCAACCTGAATGTCGTCCTTCTGTGTAATATAGGGCAGCTAACACTGGATCTTAGCTTTCCTGTCTGGGAATAAGAACAGTCACCCCTATGTGCCTGGCAGGGATGTTGTAAAAATAAAATGAGAGAAATCAAAAGCGTTTTGAGAAATAAAAACACAACATAATCATTGTCGTGTACGAGTTAGGCCCAAATGAGAAAATACACCTTCTTCCCTTCACTACAGAAATGAGGAATGATGGATGTGAAATTATATATATCTACTTGACTGCTAACGTTTGGTTGGCTTTGCTGAACAGTATGATGATTATTATTATTATTATTTTCATCTTTATAACATGGGAAGATTCACTTTGAAAGGGAGGTGGGAGGGAAACATTCAGAAATTAGTGTGATGTAAAAACAAAAGCCAGCAGTTTCTAAAAACAATGCTTAAAAACACAAGTCCCAAAAATTCACCACAGGCGGTCCACCCAAACTTTCTGGAAGATGGCAGTCATAAGCAGGCAGAGTTGAGTTTCAGGCTGCATTATGGGTGGGACTTCCCCTCTCAATCAATGAGATCACAGAACCATTTGAATATTAAATTCAACCCAAGTGATTATTAATCCTTTTCCAGATGTTTTGGCTCCCTTGGGAGCCTTACCCTTCTCTTTGTTTGAGGCTGTCAGCATCTGCTGCCTTTAATAAGAAGTCTCTGGACAAACCTGACCCCTGAGGCCTCTAAGAAGCCATGGCCTCCTTTTGGAAAAAAAGAAAGAAATGAAGGAAGGGAAGAAAGAAAGAAAGAAAGAAAGAAAGAAAGAAAGAAAGAAAGAAAGAAAGAAAGAAAGAAAGAAAGAAAGAAAGAAAGAAAGAAAGAAAAAGAAAGAAGGAAAGAAAGAAAGAGAAAGAAGGAGACAAAGAAAATGAAAGAAAAAGAAAGAAGGAAAGAAAGAAGAAAGACAGAAATAAAGACGAAAGAAAGAAAGAAAAAGAAAAAGAAAGGCCTGGATTTCTTCCTAAACTTTAGGTTATTCTAGAAAAGCAATTTCATTTGCTTCTCTAGTCCTAAGGTCTTTCAATTCAGTCTTCTATTAAGTAGCTACAGGCTAATTTTGTCAATGGATTTCAGTGTCAACAGTGAATTTCTAAAAGATTAAGGCTGCTTGGGTGGGCCAGAGAGTATATAAAACATCCATGCCATCAGTTGAACAATGGGACACGGAGGGCCAGAGGAAAAGGCTGGAAGAGCTTTCTCCCTGGGAAATGGCCAGAGGAAGCAAGGTGGAAGGAGAAGACCTCTCCTCCACCTTAAGAATTTATTCCTTCTCTTCCCCACAGTTCTTCAGCTCATCCACCATCATGAGGAATTTTTTGGATCAGTTTCTCCACTTTCTACTTGGGCTCCAGCTCCTATTAGCCCTGAATTTTCCTCTTGTTTGGAACCTGAGCAAAAGGGAACCGGTGGTCAATACCCCACTGCTAAGATCTACAAGCCATCAGCAATTTCAGACCAAGGCTGCCTGTTCCTGCTAGACTTGGCTAGCTCCTGTTGAGAAGTCCCTCTCCAAGAGATAGGTGTGTGTGGGATGTGTGTGTGGGTACTTTGGGGGAGGAGGTTAATGAAGCAGGTGACCTTAAGGACTGGTGAGGATTTGATCTCACTGCTTCAGGAACGTACTCAGGCTGGCTTGTGAAAAGACTTTGGGAATCCAGAAAAAATACAATAATCCACCAGCTGCTCCTGCATGCATACATACACCCAAGGTTAGAGAAGAGAGGCTTCTCTTGGAAAGAAAAATGTGCATCTGACACCACCGCCCCCCCAACCTTTTCTCCCTTCATTCTCAAGTTACAAGGGTAATAGCTTTCTTTTTCTAGCTGCCATGGAAGAAGAGGGGCCCATCTGGTTTGGATCAAGACAGCTCATTCAGGACACAGCAAAACTCCCCAGAGCCTCACTCTCCCACACACTTCCAAGAGCTTGCAGAGCCCTGGCTGAGAAACTGGACTATGGGACAGGTTATTACTGATAGGTAGGACCTCAAAGGAGAGTGGATACAGAGTACAAGGTTTTCATAGGTTCAAAACAGCAAAACACAACAAAATAACACCTTAATAAAGTCTAAACCACCTCTTCCCTGGCCCGGGACTGAAGAGCATTTGATTAGATTATTTCAGATTAAAGCTAAGCCTCCACCTAGTGAAAGCCACTGGGTATCCAAGAAATAAAGGACAATCTATTAGCAAGTGGGAAACTCCACTATCACACCAACCTCCAGCCCAAGCATGCATACACCTAAGGTTAGAGATACTTGTGCAGTTTCTGTTAACCTTCCCCTTCAGCTCTCTGCTAGAATCGAGAGATCACCACCTACAGAGACTGCCTCTCTCCAAAGAGCTCAGAGCATTTTGCAAGCATCACTCAAGTCAACAGCAGAATCCAAAATAAGTCCCAGGTCTCCCAGCCACAGGGCTACCTGCCCCTCCTCACAGGTCCCATTGCCTGACAATTGCAAGGTGAGATGTCTCTCCCCAGCCACATTGTCTCTAGGGATCTTAAGGTCCCACCTGGAAGAAATGGGGGGGGAGGAAATGATCACCAAGGGCAGGAAACCACTTTCCTGGATAACTGTCCCAGAGGAAGACTAAGAGGAGCAGAATCACTCAGTTAGCTAAAACTACTTCCAAACAGGCAGGACTTGTTTGGGGATGAGAAGGAGCTGCAACATTATTAAACCAACCTCCTCACCCCACTCTCACCTTGGCACACACACCCCTTTTAAGCTCTGTGCACCCGAGAAAAGCAAGGGCCCAGAGAAACAGAGGAGCTGGGGGTAGGGTAGGACGGTAAGAAACAGGAACCAGAAAGCAGGCTTGGGCACACGAAGGAGAGCCTAGTGACTTACTTGTAGGCCAGAGGAAGTGAGAAGTAGGTTCTGAGAGAGGGCAGAGTGGTGAGGACTGGGGGATGGGGTGGGAGGGCAAGCCAGTGGCTAGAAAGCAAGAAGAGACTTGGGAAGCTACACCCACCGCCTGGGTCTGACAAGTTTTGGCTGCTTCCAGGAGCACCGAGGAGCCGGGACCTAACAATGGAACTGTGAGTCCGGAGGCTCTTGGGCTGAGCCATTTACCCCCGTCTGAGTTTTCTGAGTTTCCAGAGGATGAGTCCTGCTTTCTGTCATCTCCCCCATATAGGGAAGATCGGCTGTCAAGTCCGGACAGGGCTGGACCCCAAACCGTATTGTAGGGGTTTGGGAAAGGCTTGGCAAGGCCGAGCTGCCAGCTGCCCCAAGGGGGAAGGAAGGTTGGGAGTGTGCTGGAAAGTTGGGGGGAGGGGAAGAAAAAGGGGGGACGATCATCACCTTGGCAACTCGGGTCCCCGGGGAGCGGGCTGGGGAGGGGCTGGGGCTACTCCGCCGGCCCCAGGCAGCCTCGGGGGAGGGGCGCCTGTCCTTCCTCCTCGAGCCCCCTCCCCCCACGTGGCTCCCGAGCAGGGCGCCCAGCGCGCGGATCCCCGAGGGGAAAGTTGCCGGGGCGGGGACAAAGCCCCGGCTCGGGACGCCAACATACCCCAACACCGCCCTCCCGCATCCCCGCCCAGGTACCTGAGTGCCATCCCCGCCGCCGCCACCGCGTCCACCTCCTCCTCTGTGCAATGCTGGAGGTGCTGGTGCTGGTGCTGGTGCAGGCGGTCGTCGTTACCCCCGGGCCCCGGCAGCGGCCGCAGCAGCAGCGGCGACGGCTTCAGCAGCAGAAGCAGCCTGCGCCCCAGATCCGTTAGCTCCGCCGGCCCCCTCCGCTCGCCGCCGCCGCCGCCGCCGCCGCCAGGGAGAGTCCCCTCCTCCTCCCCCTCCCCCTCCTCCCTCCCGCTCCTCTCTCCTCCTCCTCCCTCACGGGGCTGGGCGAGCT
>CM053595.1:288679999-288742224 GCA_028646575.1 Pseudocheirus occidentalis
CCCCTCTCCTGCCCCCCCCACCGCCCCGTGCATCCTCTCCGCTTCCCCTCCCTCTCCATTTTGGGCATGCTGGGAAATGGAGTTTGGGTCCTGGCTCAGCCTTGGCAGACTACAGAAACCTGGGAGGAGGGGGACTACAAGCCCCAAAGCGCGGCGCGGGCCGGGTGGGCATTGTGGGTCTTGTAGTCTATCTGGCGGTGGAGGGATCTCCTGCTGAAGGAGGGCCAAGGGGGCTGAGAAACCGCCATTCCCAGAATGCAGATCTTCCCCGGCCTCCCTCAGTTGGCAGGGAAAGGGGATGGGGGTGGGAAGGAAGATTGATTAACCTTTGGGAAGCAGACGTGAAGCGAAGCTCTCAGGGCCAAGCGGTCTGCAATGCACCGAGCGACGCCGTGGGTACCTGCATCCTCAGGGAGGCTGGAGATCAGACAAATGGAGATGCAAACTTGGCCGGGGCTGGGGGGCCCTGCTCAGCTGTGAAGTACACCAGCTGTTGTACAGCTGCCGCCCAGGCCAGGCGACTGAGCTCAGAGTGTGCTTAAACACCGTACAGGTCTATTTCAAAAGGGGTCCCCACCGCACCCCACCCGGCCTCCCTGGGCTCGGGATCGTCCCCCCAAAAGATCCAGGCCTACAGCCTCACCACACCCGGGCAGGGGGAAAAAACGAATCAGATCTAACCCACAAAGATCAAGGAATCTGGAGCCGGGGTTGGCCAGGTCCCCGGACAGAGGAGTGAGAGAGGCACGGGCCCAAGGCTGGGGGACCCACTGCAACAGGAGAGAAGTGTCTCCCAGGGATCTCGTAAAGAAGTGCGCTGAACAAAGGAATCGGAGAATAGGTTCGGAGGTCGAGTTACACCTGTACTGTTCCTGCACCACCCTGAGGTTCTATGTGCCTCAGTTTCCCTTGAAAAAGGGTGGGGGAGACTAATATGCCCTCATGGAGGTGTCATGCCTCAAACTCTTGGGAAGAACAGTGCTCGGTGAAGCGATCAAGGGGACTGTTGCTAGTCCAGCGTCAGTCTCGCCAACTGAGAGCAAGGGTCCCCCTCTCCTTTTCCCTGGAGCATTCCTCTCTGCACCTAGTACTCTGCCTACAATAGGCATCTCTACTATAGTTCTTGAGCTGGAGGGGATCTTAGAATGCTGTCGACTCCAACCTCCTCATTTTACAACAAGCAAACTAAGGCTTAAGTGACTTGCCCAAAGTTACACAGCTAATCGATTTCTGTAGTGGAATTTGAACTCAAGTCTTCCAAACTCCCAGTCTAGAGTTCTGTCCACTACTTCACTTGGGCTTTCACTGGCAGTTGTTGGTACGATGGGAAGAACTCTGGACCTGGAGTCAGGAAGTTCTAAATTCAAATCCAGCTTCATACATTTATACACAGCTACAAACATTAACACTCAGAGAAGCTAGATGGTACAGTGGATAGAGCGCTGGGCTTGGAGTCAGGAAGATCTGAGTTCAAATCCAGCTTCAGAGACTTGCTAGCTGGGCAAGCTACTTAACCCCTATTTGCCTCTGTTCCTCATCTGTAAAATGGGGCCATGATGGCAAATCGCTCCAATATCTTTGCCAAGAAAACCCCACGGTCTTTGTCAGGACTTTGTCCCCTGCAGCACGTAGAATCTGATGGGGACTGAACAGTAAAAACAATAAGGTAACCCAGTGGGAGTCACTTAAGCTCTGTTTGCCTCAGTTTCCTTCTCAGCTGTAAATTGAGGATAAGAATAGTACTTAGCTCACAGGGTTGTTGTGAGGGACAAATGAAATCATATTTATCTGCTTCTTTTTTTTCTTTAAGCACTAGGTACAAGGTGGCACCACTTTCCCGAAAAGATCCCAGCAGATTTATAGGACACCAGAGTGTTGGGCAGAATGCCTAGGGGATTCAGGTCTCTGCCTTTTCCCCCTTCCATGTTCCTTCTTCCCAGGTACAAAAAAGCAAAGTTATTCTTTAGGCCACTGGGCAAAAGCCCAATTGTCCTCTGTGTGAATCTGCCCCTGACCACGTGCTTGGTTTGGAAAGTTGTTTTCCGATGTCCTGAGAGAGCCCTGCTCCTGGATAAAAGCAACGTCTCTGTGGGAGGCTGGAGGACAGAGTGAAGCAGTCCAAATGTGTCTCTTGTCTTTTTTCTATAAACTAGCTGCAGATAGCAGCATCTCCTGCCTGGGTTTTCCTCTTTATCTGACATCTGCAGTTTCAAACATTGTCTCTGTGAATAGTTAGGAAATAGCTTTCTGTGAACTCACACCTACTTCATGAAGCCTCCTGTGCCTTTATTTCTCTAGGGACTGAGACATTATACAGTTAGAGCAAAGGTTCTTAAACTGGGATCTGGAAACTTAAAAAAAAATTGGTAACTTACTTCAACATAACTGATTTCTTTGATAATTCTATATATTTAATGTTATATATATAAAAATGTTAATCTGGAAAAGGTTCTATAGGCTTTCCCAGATTGCCAAAGGGGTCCAGGATATGCAATAAGTTGTCAAGTTATTGGGTACCAGGTCTGGGCTAGCCTTGTCTCACAATATCCCCCAAGTTTAATCTTGATTTTAACCAAGATTGAGACAACATGGTTTAGGCTTATCTATTCACTTTTCTCCAGATATACTGACCTGGCATTCATCACAGTGAAATATGAGACAGGGATCAATCCATTAAAAAGCATTTTTTTTAGGTACTTATTAGGCATCCAGCATTTTGCTGGGTACTGGGGATGCAAAGACAAAAAATGAAACAGTTTTTGCTTTCAGGAGTGTATTCTATCAAAAATGTGTAAACTTGTACATATATAGGAAATAAATGCAAAAGTCTTCATATAGAAGGCAATACTTCGTCTGAGTTTTGAGGGAACCTTGGGATTATAAGAGGTGGGGGTAAGGAGCGAGTCAGTTCCAGGCTTGAGCAACAGCCAATGTAATGTCACAGAGAAGGAAGATGGAATGTTATGTTATTATAGAGAGAAGGGGAGTCTGGCTGGAACCAAGAGTACATATTTGAAGGGGAGCAATCTAGAAGGCTGAAAAGGTAGGTTGGAAACTTGATTGTAAAGGGCTTTGAAAGTCAAACAGAGGAGATTCCATTTGACCCTAGAGGTAATAGAGAGCCACTGGAGTTTATTAATCAAGGAAGTAACATGGTCAACCTTATGCTTTAGAAATATTAAAATAAATAAAAGCATTTGAATGAAAATCACTGTTGCTACTGTATGGAAGATGGACTGCAGTGGAGAGACCAATTAAGAAAGAGTCTATTGCTGTGATCCAGGTGAGAGGCAATAAGAGCCTGGATTTGGATGGTGGCTGTGTGAGTGCAGAAAAGGAAACAGATGGGAGAGATGTTATGGAAATGGAGACATAGGTTAGGCGAGAGAGAGGGGAGCAGAGGATGGCAAAAAAAAAAAATTGCAAACAGCGCGATGACAAGAACGGTGATGCTCTTGATAGGACAGGGAAGTTCAGAAGAGGGATGGTTTGGGAGAAAGGTGGTGAGCTCCATTCTGGACATGTTCATTGTTGAGATGTCTATAGGATATTGGGTTTGAAATGTCCACAAGGCTCTTAGTGACAAGAAACTAGAAACTCTCAGGAGAGAGACTAGGTCTGGATAGAAAGATCTCTGTGTCACCTGCATGGAAATGATTATTAAGCCCATGGGAGCTGATGAGCTCACCAAGTAAAAGTCTTGAGAGAGAACACCTAGGAGACATCTGCATTTGGGGCTGGAGTGGGAGAGAATAAGCACTTATTAAGCACCTACTGTATATAGGCACTGCACTAAGCACTTTATAAAAGGTATCTCATTTGATCGAACAACAACTCTGTGAAGTAGGTGCTATTGTTATCCCCGTTTCACAACAGACAAAACTGAGGCAAGCAGAGGTTAAATGGTTTAATCAGGTCACACAGCTATTAAGAATCTGAGAGTCAGATTTGAACTCAGGTGTTCCTAAATCCAGACACTCTGATCCTGTACCCCCTGAGGCTGGGGCAAGGGGAAAGAGGGGGTATGACCTGGGTAATGTTACAGCAAAGGAGACTGAGAAGACAGTGGAATGAGGACCAGTATAAAGTTGTGTCATGAAAACAAAGAGAGAAAACAGTGTCCAGGAGGAGAGGGCAGTCACCAGTGTTCTATACAGTACATTTAGGAATGGCAGAAAAACAGCTAGAATCTAAATATATAAAGGGGAGGAATGTGCCATAAGCAGTTTGGAACCAGACTATCAGGGCCCAGAATGCCTAGATGAGGAAAACCGAGACCTCAACAATTATGTGGTAGGCACAGTGCAAAGTGTAGTGTAGTGGTTACAAAGACAAAAGACTGCCCCTGCTCTTAAGGAAATGACAATTTAACAGGGAGAGAAAACATACAAAAATAAAATAAAGGATTAATTAGACAGTCTTAAAGAGGGAAGGCGCTAGAATCAAGGGGCATCAGAAAAGACTTCCTATAGAAGATAGAGTTTTTTTCAAGGACTTGGAAGGATACCAAGAAAGTCAGGGGATGAGGAGTGAGAGCATTCTTGGCACAGGAGACAGCCAGAGAAAATACCTGGATTATGGAGATGGAATGTCTTGTTCATAGAATAGCAAAGAGGCTAGTGTCCCTGCATTTTAAAGTGTATGGAGACTGGAAAGGTAGGAGAGGGCCGCTTTGTAAAGGGTTTTCCACACCATATAGGCTTTTATCTTGGGGATGATAGGGAGCCACTGAAGTTTAAGGAGTAGGGAGTGATGTGGTTTTGGAAGATCACTTTGAAAAAGCTCTCCCAGGGGGCGGCTAGGTGGCGCAGTGAATAGAGCACTGGCCTTGGAGTCAGGAGGACCTGAGTTCAAATCCAGCCTCCGACACTTAATACAAAAAACTAGCCGTGTGACCTTGGGCAAGTCACTTAACCCCAACTGCCCTCAAAAAACAAAAATAAACAAAAAAAAAAAAGAAAAAGCTCTCCCAGTGACATTAATTCCAGAACTCAGGCTGCTTCCTATCCCTGAACTGCCAGCCAGTTGGTAAATAATTATTGACCCTCTTCCATTTGCATTGCCCTGTGTTAGAGCTTTGGAAAACACAAAACTAGAAAACATGGTCTTGCCTTCATGCAGCTTACAGTCATCAGAGACTAGAGGGACCTCAGAGATAATGGAAGGGAAGAAAAGGGAGTCTCAGAGAGAATAACAACCCATGTGTTCCATCATTGAGACCAAGGTCACAAAACTCAGGTGTCAGGGGTGAGATTGGAATTCAAGTCTTTTGACTCCAGAACTACTACTCTTTCCACCAAACCACACCAAGTAAACTTCAATTATCACAAATCTTGAGCCTTTTAGTATCAGCCTTGCAGAAATCTCTATCTTCCCTATTGTTCTGATGATAAACTGAAAGCAGAAGCAATTTTCTTAAGAGGCCATAGCAGTAAGGTGGGGACTACCTGCTGATGCCGGGACATGTGAATTCAGGAGTCCTGTCTCTGATATTTACTAGCTGAGCTACCATGGCTAAGTCCCTTACCCTCTGCTAAACCTCAGTTTCCTCATCTATGAAATGGGGATAACTACCAGCCAGGCTTCTTGTAAGGATAAAATGAGATGTGATTTCTTAATCTCTTTGCAAATCCCCAAAAGCAATATACAAAAGCTAGCTATAAGCAAACGGGTTAAGTAATTTGCCTAGGTCAAACACCAAGTAAGTGTCTGAGGCTAGATTTGAACTGGCATCTTCCTGACTTCAGCTTTAGCCTCTTGGCTGCCTCACAGGGTTGCGGTGGAGCTCAAATGAGATTCTCAAACCTTAAGGGGGCTATATAAATATCAGTTATTATTTCCAGCTCTTTGCCTTGCCCTCAATTTCTCAAAGAAAGTAGGAGTCAAAACCCACATTTCCCACCTAATTGCAACCATCAGATATTCCCAATGGCCCCTAAGACTCCAAATGCCTCCAAGAATTGAAAGGTGCTAATTAATGGATAACTACATGATAATGGGTCCTGGAAATGTTTGGAGCCTTGGATTTTCAATCCTGAGTTGGTTAAGCCTGTTATTTCAGTTGTTTAAAACTAAAGAAATTAATTTATAAACTTGGGAAACTACAGAGTTTAAAAGGACCTTCGAGGTTGCCCAGTCCAACTCCTAAACAACTGGCACCAGGAATCCCCTAAGAATCCCCCTTCAAAATGAGAAATCCCCTCCCTAAGGGGCAGAATTCCCCCTACAAGGTTGAAATTTCTTTAATTCCTTTATGATCTCATAATGACCTCAAATATGGGAGAATATACTTTCCTGGTTCTTTATCCCACCCCTCTCAACATTCTTGCATTGCTTCCTGTTCCCCCAGGAATGACCTTTTGCCAAAACCCCACTCTTTGGGGAGTAGTAAGGTATAATGGAATCAGAAGACTTGGCTATTTACTACCTGTGTGACTATGTGCAAGTCATACCGTCCTTGAGCCTCAGGTGCCTTCCCTATAAAAATAAAAAGGTGGGACTAGGTGGCTTGTGAGGTCTTTGCCAGGTCTAAATCAATGATCTTGCCTTCTGGAAAACTGTCATGAATCATAGAGTCCTCAGGTTGCCAAAGACTCCAAGAGGTCATCACCTAGACCACGTCCCACCATGGTGCTAATATGAATGAGCAAGGACCCACAAGGAATCTAGTTTTAGATGCTCTTCACTTTAGAGTGTCTAAGAAACCTCGGGTTCAGCTGTTTTCCTTGACCCACATCCAGATTTGTATCTGCAGACTTTTCCTTCCCTGTCCCCAGTGGAATAAGGGAGCTGCATTGCTGGCAGCAGCACCCCAAGTACCAGCTCCTTGTTTTCCCAGTGCCTCCTAAGGAGCATATGGGTAAAGGGCAAAGTGGAGGGAAGGTAGGGGAAGTTCAGGTAGGTGGAAGATAGAAAGGCTGGGGTTCGAGGAAAGAGTATAAGATAGTTGAAGTGAGAAACACTGGGGGTCTAGGAGGGAAAGGTAGTGCTCTGGGAAGGAAAAGAGGCACCCTCTAGGACAAGCATTCTTAACCTTTTTTTTGGCCATAGATCTCTTTGGCAGTGTGCTGAAACCTATGGATCCCTTCTCAGAATAATATTTATAAATACATAAAATACACAGGATTACAAAGAAAATCAAGTTTACTGAATACAGTACATGCAGCTGTATTGTATTACTGAATACAGTAATACAGGTTTATTTATCTACCTATCCATCTGTCTACTTATCCATCTGTCTACCTACTACCTACCTATTCATCTATCTGCTTTATCCACCTATCTATGTCTGTCTATCTGTCCTTCCATCCATCCATCCATTTATCCAGCTAGCTAACTATCCATCCATCTATCCATCTATCATCTATCTGTCTGTCCATCTGTTCATCCATCTATCCATCTATCCATCTCTCTTTTTCTTTCTCTCTCTCTTTCTCTCTCAATCTATCTATCTATATCTATCTACCTATCTGTCTATCTTTAAAATCAAGTTCACAGCCCTCAGGTTGGGAACCTAAGCAATAACAGGCATGCGGTTCCTCCACCCCCACAAAGTATTTTCCCCTGCATTCATCCACTCTGGAATCGGTTGCCAAACAATGGTTTTTCCCTGCGTAGCCTTTGCTGATATCTGTTGATTCCCCGATTCCCCCTCAGTCCTGCGGACAAGCTGACGCTTCGGGGATGAGCGAGCCTGGGGAGGTTGGCAGGAGTAAGGACTTCTCAAGCACCTGCTATGTGTCAGGCACTTTATCAATATCATCTCCTTCGGTCTTCACAACTCTGGGAGACAGATACTGTTATGCAGTCATTTCAGTTGTGTCCGACTCTTCATGACCTTGTTTGGGGTTTTCTTTTTTGTTTTAAACTTACTAATGTACTAAACACCAGGGAGACAAATACAAAGTCAAAGATGATGCCTGCCCTCCAAAATTATTTAATATTTTTTCTTTTGGGTTTTCTTGGCTGAGATACTGGCAGTGGTTTGCCATTTCCTTCTCCAGCTCAATTTACAGATGAGGAAACTGAGGTAAACAGAGTAAAGAGACTTGCTCAGGTTCACATGGCTAGTAATCCTCTGAGGCTAGATTTGAACTCAGGAAGATGAGTGTTCCAGACTCCAGGCCCAGTGCTCTGTGCACTATGGCGCCCCCTGGCTGCCCACCTAGGTGGAGACCAAAGGATAAATTGGAGCCCTTTCAATGTGGTAGGGACCAGATTCCAGCTTGCATCCCTCCCATTCTGCGCAGAAAAATCTGGATGAGGTCGAGGGAACAAAAGAAGAAATTCCTTCCCCTGACATGAATTGTCCTGTCCTGCCACAGTATTCTCTCTGTCTCTTCCCTCCTCCACTTCATTATGAATTATTTTTTTCCTATGCTTTTCCTCCAGCCTGTCCTAGGACTCCACAAACTCCTGCCTTGTACCCATTCTCCCTAACCCTCACAACAGTTTCCACTTTTTTCTCTTAGCCAAATCAAATCACCATTACCACTCCTTCTGTAAGGGTGTGACCTCCAATTTCTCTATGGTACCACTCACAAAGCCAGTGATTTGGAGGTTGAGCTGTAGGCTGCCCAGGCCCAAGACCCATTCCCTGGCTACCATACTTGTCTGTATTGTTCCATCCCACTCATCCTTTCATTGTGCCCTCTGGACAACAGGCTCTTCTTCCCCAAATTTGTGTGTGTGTGTGTGTGTGTGTGTGTGTGTGTGTAACTTTACAATTTTTACATATTGTTTTCTCCTCAATAGAATATAAGTACCTCGAGGTCAAGGATTCATTCTTCTGTTGTCTTTGTGTATTCTCAAAATATAGTACAGTGCCTGGCCTCAAGCAAATGGTATTATTGAATCAAATCAAATTATAAAGAAGAGCTTAATCAAGTTAAGGGCAGGTGGTGCCGGGGATAGAGTTCTAGAGCCTGGAGTCAGGAAGACCTGAGTTCAAATGAGGCCTCATAAACTTACTAGCCGTGTGACCCTGGGTAAGTCACTTAACCCTGTTTGTCTCAGTTTCCTCATATGTTAAATGAGCTGGAGAAGGAAATGGCAAACTACTTCAATGTTTTTATCAAGAAAACCTCACATAGGGTTACAACAGAATGTGACAGAACTGAATAACCACAAATAAACAAGTTTCCATTAGGGCAAGGTTGTTTAATCAATATATACAGGCAGGTAGTGGAGTGAAGAGAGCACTGAGTTTGGAATCAAGGAACATCATATTCATGAGTTCAAATCCAGCCTCAGACACTTTGACTTTTTTTTTTTTTTTTTGGAGGGCAATTAGGGTTAAGTGACTTGCCCAAAGTCATTCAGATAGTAAGTGTGTCAAGCGTCTGAGTTCACATTTGAACTCAGGTCCTCCTGACTCCAGGGCTAGTGTGAAGAGGTTTCCCAAAGAGGGTCAGGGTTGCCTGAGACCCCAAAATACCAACACGCTGGTTCCATTCAAGTCTTCTCAGCCAAAGAAAAACAAAGTTTATTGAAAGTTCAAGTTGACCATATGGGCTAGACTCTTAAGGAGCCAGTCTATGCTATGGCACTCTCACAGAGCAAGTCTCTGCTAAGCTATTCTATGGCGCTCTCACACCATATGGAGAGAAGATGGGATACTTATATACAGAGGAATCTAGGGGTGGTCTAGAGTAGGAGTTTGGGGAGGGTCTTCAGGAGGAGTCAATGAGATCAGACAACAGTAATGAGTTTGGGGAGGGACTTCAGGAGGAGTTAATGAGGTCAATGTAAGAGTGGATTGATATTTTGATAGGCTCCAGGGTGGGAAGCAGATGGACAATGGAGGGCCAGACTAGTAACAGAGGTTTGGGCCCAGCCACAATGAAATACTTATGACCTCTGCAAATGTCTCATCAAGTGGGAAGATTCAATCAGACTTCAAGGGGTTTCCCAGAGCATGTGCCTCAAAGATTCAAGGAGAGCTCAAGGGGGGTCCCAGAGCCTGCACCTCATCAGGTGCTCTATTCACTGGGCCACCTAGCTGCCTTCAGCCTCACACACTTACTAGCTGTGGGACCTTGAGTGGGAAAGTCACTTAACCCTGTTTGTCTCAGTTTCTTCATCTGTAAAATGAACTATATTGCCAAGAAAACCCCAAAATGGGATTAGGAAGAGTTGGAGGAGCCTGAACAACAACAAGTGTAGTCAATATAAGGCAAAACAGAGTCATAGCTAAATTAGATGTTTTAGGTCTATTGTGTACAGATAAAGTCGAAACCACCTGTACAAACCAAGAAGAGTTGGACTCAGTCACTCCTGAGAAAGAAATGGAACTTCCTGCTTCCTGGAAGAGTCAAAGAAGTAAGTGTGATTTGTGAGCGATTTGTGAGATCGCATCACGCCCAAAGCCATTGGTATAAAGTTCTCTCAGAACTAAGGGAGCAAGATTCTGAGCTTTACCACCCGCCCTTACAGAAGGACTGAGCTGTGGCCGAGGAAGGGGATACTGAGGAATCTTTGGCTCCAAAGTCATATTGGGGAGGAGGGAAATCTCAAGAAAAGGTAGGCCCTTTCCCCAACTTCCCACCCTATTTTCTGTCTAACCAGACACCAGAATACCGGGCGTCCCAAAAGTCTTGACGTAGTTTTAAGCTGCTGAGGATTAAATGTTTACAGTTTCCTGGTCGGAATATTTCTATCAAACTGAATTTTGCATCAATCACAGAGGCAGGGTCAAGTATTAATTAGAGATAGCGATAAATGGCAGTTAAAGTTTTGCCAAGCGCTTTACATAAGTTATCTTATTTGATAAACTTCGTTAATAAACTCTGTAAAGTCCAAGATGAGGGGGCCTAGTGGGCCTCGGAGCCTTCCCCTAGGCTTGAAACAAGCCAAAGACTGTAACTGTGAATTGTTACAATAGCAATGCCAGTTCCCGCCTGCCAGTCTGAAATTGATCAGTCTGGGGGAAACGTGGAAGTCCCCGGGCGCTCTGAGCGAGGGGGCGGGGTCTGTTTCTTTGATTCGCTCTGGGCGGAGGCCAAAGGGCGTTCTGGGAGTTGTAGTTTCTTTGTCTGCTCCAGGGAGTCCTCCCTTGCCCCTCTTCCTTCTGGGTAGGTTCTGAAGCCCTTTGGAAAGAGTACCAACACAAGAAAATACTCCTTATTCTCTCTCCCCGCTCTGTCAAAGGCTGCCACCTAAGGCCCTTGGGGAGTCAAGGTCAAGACCAGGGGTAGAGGAAAACTCCATTTCCCAAAGTGCCCCTCGCAGTTCCTTTTGCGGGGAGGGGTCAGACTGAGTTAAAGGGCCACGTCTCCAAAGATCCTGGCGGTGGGAGGTACGTGTGTTGCTTGTGGTCTGAGGGTAGGGGTGGGAATCTCAGCACTGCCTGGAAGCGACGAGGCAGGGGCAGGGAGCTATCTATTGCTCAGGTTCCGGGTTTTTTAGGCTCTCCCCCCACCCCCTTCCCAGGGCAGAACTTGCCTGTCCCCAGATCGGAAGTTGGCACCTGGAAGAGGGGAGCGGTTGGTGTGGGACGTGCTGAAAGTATGGACACTGAGCAGAGTGTTAAACCGGGACATCCTTTCTTTGCCCTCTCACCGTCTGTTCCCAGATCGCACCCTATGTGCTGGCGTGGGCTGGTATGGGGGGCGAGCTGTCTGTCCACATCCCACTTCCTGCTTTTCCTGGGCTGGACTTCTGACCCCTGCAGAGCATGAGTTCAAATCCTGACTGTGCCATTTACTCCCCATCAGACTTTGGAACAGAGGCTTAATCTCTGCAAGCCTCGGTTCCCTCGTCCGTAAAATGAGAGAACTGGTCTAGAAGATAACCTCTCAGTTATGAACTTCCAGGTTCATTCATGATGCTATGACCTCACCTGGCCTTGCACTGCAAAATAAACATAAAAATTATTTTTAAAAATCTGCACTATTTTCCAAAGCCTTGTGCTGCAAAACAAGCGAACAAATCTGTACAATTAATAATCTGTACAATTAATTTGTACAAACAAATCTGTACAGTATTTTCCAAAGCCTAATATAAATGACTTTTGGGTCATTCATAGTTTTGCATTATCCGAATCAAAGCCCCCGTCTATTAATGGCTAGCATTATACAGCGGTTTTAGGCTTGCACACCTAAGCAAATGTTAGCACATTTGGTCATCACAGCAACCCTAGGAGGAGGTTCCTGTTACCATTTTACAGCTGAGTAAACTGAGGCAGGCAGCAGTCACGCAGCTAGTGTCTGAGATCATATTTGAACTCAGATCTATTGTGACTCCGGGTCTGGGGCTTCTCACCCCCTTCACTACCCAGCTGCCTATTGAAACTGCTGGTGATTGAGCTTTGGAGAGGGAATGGATATCAGAGGTCATTTCTGCTCATTTCACAGATGTGGAAACTGGGGCCTGTGATTTGGAAGGGGAGAGAAGTCACAGAAAGTACCAATGAGATCATCTCTGTTCCTTGAGTACTTTTCTCTCTAAAAGGCCAGTGAGGATGTTGGGAGCTGGGGGAGGCATGTTTGGAAAGCCCCGGTGTAAAGGGCACACTGAGTATTATAACCAGCAATAATGCATTAGTAGCGACTGCCGCTGTCCAAGGCTAAGTTGTTATTTCTCATGGTAGGAACTGCAGAAAAGAACCCAGTGGCTTCTCTGTCCTTGGCTGCTTGGCCCAGCCTTGACCTTGACCTTCTTTAAAAATGCTGATTGGGCTTTCTGCACGCTGTGCCTGGTCTCAGCCTTTCTCAATAGGATCCTGCTGAGCCTTCTTGAGCTTGTCAGGCCGAGTCTGGGAGAGACCCTCTTTGTAATCAGAAATTTGCCTGGCTGGACTTTTCCCTCTTATTCCAAACGTAGAGGAACTGAGGGGGCCTGCAGCCAGCCTAGTCTTAGTCATGCTGGGAATCTCCCGATCAGGCACTGTTTGCAGAGCCCCTGGAACAAAAGGGACCTGGCCATGTGCTTTCTAGATGGGTACAGTTTCATTCCGTCACTGTCCCCCTCCATAAGGAATTCAGCGTCTGATGACCAAGAGGAGACCCAGACATTTCCTACACAGTCAGAGCCAGAGGGGACCTTAGAATGCTGATCCTGGGAAGGACCTAGACTAGAACCTAGACTATTCAGACTGAACCGGTTTGACTTAAATCCTTTCTACTGTGTTTAAGGAAGCCCGGAAAGGTTTCCAATCCAAATTTCCATTTGAAAAGATGATTGGGTAATTTAAAGGGTTGGAAGGATCCCTGAAAGCCCACTCCTCTCTGGAGGGAAGGGCACCTTGCCCATGATGGACTGAGTCTGCTTTCTCTGGACCAGCCTCACTGCCTTTGGAAAGGCTAATTACCAGAGGGTGGGGCTGCTAATGACAAAAGCTGCCCACTGTGACTAAAGAATCCTTTTGCTGATACGGGAACTTTTCTTGACTGTGTGTCAATTAGCCTACCTCCCCCCAATATGCAGGAACATTTGCAAATTAAAAATATTTCTTTTTACTGAAAATGACAAGTTGATCCCTTATGAAGGGCAACTGGGTAGTACAGTGGATAGCACTTAGGGCCTGGAACGGGATAGAACTGAGTTCAAATCCAGCCCCAGACACTTAACTATGTAGAGACAAGTCACTTCACCCTGTTTGCCTCAGTTTCCCTATCAGTCATATGAGCTAGCGAAGGAAGTGACAAACCACTTTTGTATCTTTACCAAGAAAACCCCAAATAGGGTCAGTTATGATTGAAAACCAGCAAGAACCACACCCTAAAGAGGGGTTCTTAATCAGGGGTCTGTGACTTTGTTTAAGAAAATGTAGAATTTTTGGTAGATGTAGTTCAGTAAAATTGGTTTCCTTTGTAATACTATGCATTTTATTTTAAACACTTAAAAATATTATTCTATCTGGGGAGGGGTTTTGTCCGATTGCTAAAGAGAGCCACAGTCCAGAAAGTCCAAGACCCCCTGGCCTAATGGGTGAGGTCAGTAACTTAGCCCAGTGGTCATTTATCTTGAAAGTTTCTCAGAGGGTCAAATATTTTACCTGCAGCTTTTGAAACTTCAGCCACAAGGAGAGGCCAGAGGGCCACCTGTGAGGGATTGGGCAGAGAAAGGGGTTCCCGCCCTGGGGTTAAGGATAAGTTGGCCTCCATGGGCTGGGTCCTTCTAGCTCCATTGCTGTGATCCACTGGGGGCCCTAGAAGATAGAAGAATGTCAGAGCCAGAAGAGGCCTTCCTTAGAGTATAGGATCTCAGGGCTGGAAGGAACCTTGGGGTCTCCTGATCCAACTCTCCCCTGCCCTCTGGATTTTCCTGTCCCAACTGGGACAAGTGCCTTGCCCTGGTCACACAGAAAAGGTGATTTCAATGTCACATACCATGAAAGATGCTGGATTTGAAGTCCCAGGACCTGAGTTCAAGTCTTTTCTCTGCCACTTATTGTCCATGTGACCTTGAACAAATCACAACCTCCCTGGTCTCAGTTTCCCTAAATGTGAAATGAGGTAATAGCACTAGGTGACCTACGAGGGCCCTTCTACCTCCTGTCAGATAGGGGAAGGAGAGAGACTTCCGCCTCTGGACCTGCTTCCTTATGTTTAAACTGTGTGGGCCAGGTCTAGACTTGTGTTCTGTCCTTTGCTGTCCCTTGTCTTCCTTTCTTAGCTCAGTGTTCTTTGCTCTACTGCTAACAATGATTGGAGTCCAGAAGATCTGAGTTCGAATCCCGTTTACCAGCCATGCAACTGTAGGCAAGTTGCCTCTCTCAGCCTGTTTGTTCATCTGTAAAGTGGGGGCGTTGCTGTGGGAACCGAAAGCTTTCACGTACACATCCCTTTGCAATACATAAATGCTGGCCATCACCGTTGCTCATGTTGTTCACTGTGTAAAGTACAAAGTTCGAAGCAGAAAGTGGGTTGTCATTAATCACACTTCTCCCTGTTCCCTGTGGCCATGAGAGAGGGGCGGGGATCCTCTGCACAACCTTCTTCTCAGGCTGCCCCACGAAGCTGTCTCAATTCAGTCAATCCAGCCACTTGTTACTGTCGTGTGCCCCCCATTTGGGGTTTTCCTGACAAAGACACTGGAGGGATTTGCCATTTCCTCCTCCAGTTCATTTTACAGATGGGGAAACAGAGGCAAACAGGGTGAAGTGACTTACCCAAGGTCACACAGGTAGGAAGTGTTTTGAGGCTGCATTTGAGCCCAGGTCCTTCTGACTTCAAGGCCAATGCCCTCTCTGCTGCACCACAGGGCTGTCCTCATCAGTCCACAGTCACTGTCCATGAGAAACACTAAAGATAAAATAAAGGCCAAAACAACCCTCCCCACCTCTCCAGAGCTCCCTATTCCAATGGAGGAGGCAATATGTACGTGTATAAACATGCTTAAGATACATACATGCTATGTACACAGAGCATACACGTAGACCCCCGATGACATGGCAGGTAACCTTAGCACATGGCCCATGTATATCCTGTGTACCCAGAGCATCCATGTAGACCTGCCCCAATGAGATGGCAGGTAACCTTAGCACAAATATCCCATGTATATCCTGTGTACACAGAGCATCCATGTAGACACCCCGATGAGAAGGCAGGTAACCTCAGCAAGGGGGCACCAGCCGCTGGGAGGGCCGGGAAAGGCTTTCTGCAGAATGTGAAATTTGAACTGGAGCCTGGGTCATGGTTGGAACTCAGCTCAGACTTTGGTGTCTGGGAAGATTTCACTGAAGCAGACCCTGGGTCTGTTCCCAGATCCCTTGTCTACCCTCTCTGCTGCCCCTTAAACCGCCCCCTTCCCTGGCCTGGAGGTCTTTTTCTTGGGCAGGTTTCCGCCCCCTCCCCCATCCCTACCCCAGGCACCCCAGGAGGGAGGAGGCATGAAGAGCTCCCCAGAGAGCCTTTCATTGGGGGGAGGGGATTACCTCATGTTGCCCTTTGATATTTTTCAGTATTTTCTTCTGTGGAAACAGGAGAAATTCCATTTCGGATGGAGCCTTTTTGGAAGAGCTCCAGTGAACTGTGTGTGAGGGGGGCTGGTATTTGGAGGTGTCATTTCAATGTTAAGCTTGGGTGAGATGATGAACACTTTTAAGAGGAGGCTGCTGCCAGTCACTGTCTCCCACTGGCTTTTGGCCAGAGGCAGACAGCTGGATACTTTCTCCGTGTGCCTCTTCCAGTCTCTGGCCATGACATGGTCAGGACTGCTCCTCCTCCTCCTGATTCTTGATTCCTACTGGAGCTATAAGCATAGGATCTGTCATGAAGGTGGGGGGGCAGAGGTGGAGGAATAGTGATCTCAGTGCTAGAGTCCAAAGCTCAGAGAACGCCCCAGAATCAAGTCACACACCACAAATTGGCTTGTGATTGGGGGGGGGGGACACCTCCTGGGGGACTGGGGGACATTTCCAAGGTGTCTGGGAGGTGTACTTGTTTCTTTGAGTCAGAGAGTGGAAGTCGCTTGGCCTCCTGGGCATTTCCTTGGCTCTGGTTGCTGAGCCTGCCTGGGTCTCAGACTTTCTGTGGTTTGATTTTGGCTTTTTGGTGTTGATCTACTTCCTATAACTCCCTTCCCAGCTTTAAGATCCCATTACCAAGAAATCCCAGGGAAACTTCAGCCAGCCCAGGGGGCAGGGAAGGAGGACCTCAGTTCAGTCTCACTGGCGGGGCGGTCTCTTCTCTTCCCCAGGTGGAGCAGCCTCCAGCTAGGATGGAACAATGGCAAGGTGTCAATTGGACCGTCATTGTCTTGACATGCCAGTATAGGCACAGTGTCTATGCCTTTCAGAAAGGTAGGTGGCTGCCCCCCAGCTCCAATTTCCGACAACCCCCAGGAAGCAAGCCCAGCCTCTCCATGCCTGTTAGGGCCAGGCAAGAGGGCACCCCCTGGACACTTCTCATCACTGTGAGGATCAGAACCAGTGATATACACTTATGGGAAAACACATGCATGCAGAACACTGTCCTAGGTCCTGGGGGAAATACAGGGTTGAGATAAGACTGGGTTCATGCCTGTATGGAATTTACAGTCTAGGAGGGGAATTGGGCAATTAATAAACACTAATTAGGTGCCTATTATGCCCCAGGCACTGTGTGCACTGAGCACTGGGGATACAGAAAAAGGCAGAAGACAGCCCCTGCCCTCAGGAAGTCTCCGGTCTAAGGAGGGAGGCATAAAGAGGACTATTGGAGCAGCGTGGAGCTGTTTTGTGTGGCCCAAAGGGAAGAGGCACCCTCTGAGATTGCTACCTGGCTCCTCGGGCTTCTGTCTGCCTGCGGAGATGCTGTCAAAGCCAGCCCCGGGCCTGGATGGTGCTGGCAGTTATTGCCGGTCAGCCCGTGTCTTTGGGTTACTGGCTCACCCTCATTCACCATTAATTTAGAGCCTCGGTCAGGTCTGTCACCGTTGCTGAGTGATAGGGCTAGAAAGATGGGAAGGCTAGGTGGTGCAGTGGATAGAGTACCAGGCTTGTAGTCTAGAAGATGAGTTCAAATCCAGCCTCAGACACTTAGTAATTATGTGACCCTGGACAAGTCACTTTACTCCTATTTATCTCAGTTCCCCGCCTGTAAACTGGAGAAAGAAATGGCAAATCATCCCAGCATCTTTGCCAAGAAAGAGTTGGGTACAACTGAATGACTGAACCACAAAAAAAAAAGAAAAAAAAAAAACCAGCAGGGACTAGAAAGACAAAACCAAAATCTCAAAGGTGACCTCAAGGTGCTTATGTTCTGTTGGGAAGAAACCCTGGTACACTAAGCTACTCAGATAAGGGAGGAGGCCGGACCTGCTTGTCTGTATGAAGAAGGCCTGGTGAGCAAATTTCTCCTGCCAGTCACAGGTCAGCATCATCCCTGTATCGTATGGTCTGAGAGCCTTGTCTACAGCAGTGGTTCCCAAATGCTTTGACCTCAGGACCCCTTTACACTCTTAACAATTATTGAGGACCCTCATTTCAAAGAGCTTTTATTTATGTGAATTATAGCTATCAATATTTGTCATATTAAAAATGAAAACATTTTAGTATTATGGAAATTGTTTTGACCTCATGGCTGCCCTGAAAGGCTCTTGGTGACCCCCTGGGTCCCTAGACCAGTCTAGGAGAAACGTTAGCCTAGAGGACTGAGAATTAAGAGACTTGTCTAGGGTCACCCAGTGAGGATGTGTGGTAGTGAGACTTAACTGGGGGCTCCCTGGTTTGGAGGCCAGCTTTCTTCATATCACATTGCCTTTTAGATAATTAAATACAGACTATAAACCCAGATAAGTAAGTAGAAAATGTACGCAGATTCACTACAAAGTAATCTTGGGGTGGGAGGAAAGCGCTAATTAAAAACCAGCTTGGAAGAGCTGTTTGGCTGGCAGTTGGTCTGGAACAGGTGACAAAGCACTCTGGAAGACTCTTAGGAAAAGAGGGTGGGCTTTGAAGCTAGTCATTCAACAGCCAAATGTTTGGGGGCAACTTCAGAGCTGGTATTCTCCATTCAGGCTGACCTCTTGCCTCTCCCTCAGCCCTTTCCTGTCTTATCCTATATGGCTTCATTCCATCTCACCCTATCCCACCCCATCCCATCTCAGCCCTTCTAATCCCATCTCACCCTGTCCCACCCCATCCCATCTCAGCCCTTCCAGTCCCATCTCACCCTATCCCATCTCAGCCCTTCCAATCCCATCCCACCCTATCCCACCCCATCCCATCTCACCCCATCTTGCTTCATCACATGCCATTCCACCCCATCCCACTTCCTCTTATCACATCCCGTGCCAGAACGTATTGTTTTAGTTTTTTTTCATCCCTTTGATCCTATCATGAATCTGAAGATTTGCTCCTCTAGACCAATAGACCCCTCTCTCTGGGTGAAGTGGTGACAGTGATAAACCTTTGACAGATTTTGCTTCCCAGGTTGCAGGGAGGGAGCAGCCTCACTGGGAGGAAAAGCCAGAGTGTTGGGGGCAGGCAGGGAGGGCAGGGGAGGATGATGTAATGGTGCCTCGGTTTGGTTCCAGAGCTGGAGGTGCGGCAGAAGCGGGAGCAGGTGCCTCCGGGGACCATTCTGCTGACTGTGGAGGATCCCGAGGCTCAAGTGGGCAGCGGGGGAGCCACGCTAAATGCCCTCCTGGTGGCTGCAGAGCACCTGAGTGCCCAGGCAGGCTACACAGTGAGTTCAACACTAGCCTCCTACTCCCTACCACTGCTGGGCTGGCAGAAGAAGTCCTGGGCCTAAGTTCAGAGAAATGGGTTCTGGTTCTTGTACCTCCACTTAGTCTGTGGGAGACCTTGAATATGACCAGTTCATCGGACTTGGGCCTCAGCTTTCTCATCTGTACAATGGGTATAACAGTTATTTATTATATCGCCTAATGGAGATGTGAGTTTCAATGAGAAAATAAATGTGGGAGCAGCCCAAAAGTCACTGGGGCACAAATCTGCTTTTAGTGGAAAAAATACCAAATGTGGCCTCAGAAGCCTGGGTACAGGTCTCAGGTCTGCTACTTAACTATTTTTGGGACTAGGTAAGTCACTTAAACTCTAGACTTCATCTATAAAATGGGGATGATAATCCTGTTACCCCCCCCTACAGAGTTGTATTAGCATACCATCATGTCCATGTGAAGGATGAACTGTCTTTATTTTTGCTGGTTCATTTCCATTCAATTCATCAAATACTTATTAGGTGTGTACGAGATACTGTGCTTGTCAGACAAGAAGGAAACAGATCCAGTCTTTAAGGACTTCCACTCTATGGGAGAGACGCAGTGTGTACATATATAAGTATATACAAAGTGATGGGAGGGATAAAAGGAAAGGGGAGAGGCAGGAGAGAGAGAAAAAATGGAGGGAGAGAAGAGAGAAGGGGGAAGAGAGAGAGGAGAGAGAAAACTGAAGACAGAAAGTGAGAGAGGAGAGAGAAAGAGAGAAGGGAGAAAAAACAGAGATAGAAGAGAGAGAAAACAGAGGGAGAGGAGAGAGAAAACAGGGAGAGAAGACAGAAAGTGAGAGAGGAGAGAGAAAGAAAGAAGGGAGAGAAAACAGAGACAGAAGAGAGAGAAAACAGGGAGAGAAGAGAGAAAAAGAGGGGGAGAGGAGAGAGACAGAGCGAGGACAAAAGTACTACTGATAATGGTGGTGGGAGCCGTCCAGAAAGTTCTCACGTGGAAGGTGGTATCTGAGCTGAATGGAAGTTAGGGATCCCGTGCAGCAGAGGTAAGGGGGAAGTCTGGGGACGACTTGTACAAGGGCATGCAGACAAGGAATAGACTCTACAAGAAATAGTTGACCGGCCACTTTTGACCAGAATGGAAAGTGTGTCAAAGGGAATAAAACAAAGAAAGACAAAAACCTAGGAAAAGAAGTGGGGGATTTTAATTGTCAAGCTGAGGGTTTTAAATATTAAAATACCAGGTTGAAAGATTTTAAAATTTTATCCAGAGGTAAGAGGGAGCCTTTGAACATTTCTGGAGAAGGCGGTGATTAGATTCATTTTAAGACTAAACTGTGGATCAGACAGGAACGAGAGGGGGGAATGCGTTAGTCTAGGTGAGAGAGGAGGGTCTGAACTAGGGTGGAGGCTCGTGGGGCAGAGAAAGATTGAGGAGGTGGAATAGGAAAGATCTGGCCATTAATGGGGGTGTTGGATAGGGGGCGGTGAGGGGATGGGAACAGTCAAGGATGATTCCAGGCTTGTGATGAGACTCTCGACAGTGAAGGACTTGGGAAGAAGGATGGACTTTGGAGAAGAAGAATCGGTTTGAGATGGAAATATCGTGTTGAATTTGAGATACCTTTGGGACATGTAGGTGATGCTACCAGGCAGCTGGCAGTATGGGCTGGAGTTCAGGAGAGAGATTAGGGCTGGATGTATAGAGCTGGCTGTCATATGGGAGCATTTATAGAATGTTTTAAGGTTTGCAAAGCACTTTTATCTATTATCTCATTACCTATGTTAGCCTCATAACAACCATATGAGGTAAGTGTTATCATCCCCATCCTACAGAAAAGGAAACAGGCTTAGAAAGGGAAATGATTTGGCCCGGATTAGAGCAAGGTTTCCCCATAAACCTGCCTGACTCCAAGTCTTACACTATCCACGGTGGCCTGGAGGGGATAATGGAAACCAAGAGAACAGATAATACCCCCAAGGGGAAGAGGGCAGCAGAAAAAGAAAACATAAGCCCCTGGGGAGAAACCCACCCTTAAGAGGAAGAAAATCTGAGAAAGATGGAGGAGCAGAGGGCTTGGAGAAAGAGGAAGGCATTGTCACAGAAGCCGGGGACCAATGACAGTCCCCAGTCCTCCTGCCATGCTTGTGTTTGGGAACCTCCCGGGGTGGGAGGGTCAGGTGGAAGTAGGAGCCATCCAAAGGGGAGGCCTGGGTCTGAGGCTCCTCATTGACTGTTTCTCTGTAGGTAGTCACTTCTGACGTCCTGCACTCTGCCCGGATCCTTATCATGCACATGGTGAGTGGTGGAGGAGAGAGGGAGGAGCCCCTAGATCAGGGTGCATGTTTATGGAGACATTTCAGGAGGTCCATGAACTTGGGAGGGAAAAAAATTATGTCTTCATATTCAATGTAATTGGTTTCCTTTGTAATCCTATGTATTTTATTGCATGCATTTAAAAACATTCTGAGGAGTCCATTGCCTTCATCAGGGTGCCAGGGGGTCCAGGGCACAAATTAGGTTATGAACCTCAGGCATAGATGAAGCTATAGATGGCCATTCTGGGCATAAGGAGAAGGCTCTGTGGTGTGACTGAGAACTAGGGGAGGAGGGGAGGGAAGGAGAGGAGAGGGAGGGAGGGAGAGAGAGGGAGAGGGATAGAGACAGGGAACTGGGGACTTTGGCTTCTAGCCCCACTTTTCCCCAAGGCAGCCCCTGCCAGCCCTGTTTCCCCATCTTTAATGAGGGACCTTCTTGACTGAGCATCACACTGAAGTACACCACAGCCCTGTGATTCCGGAGCCTTGGATGTGTTGTCCTGCCATATGTGCAGGCTCCTGTCCTCATCCTCCTCTTGGGTAGAGAGAGGGCTTTTGAGCAATTGAACAGACTGGATTCAATTTAATACCCACTCAAATAAGCCAGAATAAATCCAATCTCCTCTCTTCCAAAAGGGGAAAGATAGACAACTTTTCCAATGCCAAGCAGAAAAGATTTTTGGATTACCCATGGTTCTATGTTATCCAGGCTATTTCTCTTCTCCATCCAGGGAATTAAGAGTCAAATATAGTCATGAGAATGAAGGTGCCAACCTTGATTGGCTGAAAAGGATAGGGATTCACAGCCTGGCATCCTAGGATTTGATTTTCAGGGTCAGGTGAAGGCTCTGTGCAGTCAGGGAACCCTAGAGGAAAAGGGACAGGCCTTTTTGATCCCCCAACCTCAGAGGCCTTTCTGAATGAGCCTGTGAGAACACGATTATTTGTCAGATAGGGGTACGTTTTTTGGTCCAGGCAGATACTGGGCTTGTCTTTAGGGCTGATGTGACAGGCTGATCTGGCTTGCCTTCCACTAGGAAGAATTCACTGCTGAAGGAGTAAGTGGAGAGATAGAAAAAGGTCAGTACAGGGAGATAGTCAGGGACAAGGGTTGCAGGTAAATGATCCCAAAGAATTCTACCCAAGAGACGAAGGAGAGAGAAGAGGCTCTCTACTCACCATAGGAGATTTTGAAATCCCCAGCAGAAATCTGGGTCTGAGGAGGAGATGGTGAGGGTAAGGAGTCTCCTCTCCCATGGAGAGAATTGGCCCACATCGAGAGGTGAGTGGGTAAAGGCCTGCATTTTTAGCCTCCCTTCAGCCTTCCCTCCACCCAAAGGGCAGCCAAGTCACTCTCTGGCTTGGTCCTGCTTCCAGAGAGGCCTCTCGGGCTCATTCCTTCCTTTCCCAGGGCCGAGATTTCCCCTTTGATGACTGTGGCCGAGCTTTCACCTGCCTCCCTGTGGCTGACCCCAAAGCTCAGGTGGAATCTCTCACCTGTAACCTGGATGTGCTGCTATCCATCATGACCCACAAGGTGAGCCCTGGCTTGGAATCAGACTCTCTTCAGTCTCTCCTGAGTGCTCACCCCAAGGGCCTTCTCCCTCCCTGAAATTTCCCTGTACCCCTGCCTTACCCTAACCCTGACCCTGTCATGACTCAGACTATAGTGGGTCCCTAGGGATGGCTCCAAGCATACACTGTATTTGTAAAGTGCTTAGAGTAATGCCCATGCTAATAAATGCTGGTTCTCTTCCCCTTCCATGAAGAGGGCTTCATTGCTAGGAGGATGCTAGGGTTAGGAGGTGCTTGGATAATCTGGTGCTGGCTTCCCTACCTTTCATTAGGTCTATGTAAAGGGCAAGGGCGGTTGGACTGGAATCAATCACTTTCCATTATCATTGGGCAAGATGGCCCTAGCAGAACTGGAAGATCTTGTCTTGTTTTTTTGCCTTCTCTAAGGCCAACAGCTAGAGAGGGCCAGAGTCCCGGGGTGGCTACAGTCAGCTGGAAATGGAGAGGGAAAGGAAGGGAGCGTTCATGGTCCCACCCCTCCGCCCTCCTCCATGGGGTAGCCTGCGCATGAGTTCTGCTTTCTCTTCCAGCTGGGCCGTGGCTCCCCACCAGGAGTGTGGGTCTGCAGCACAGACATGATTCTCTCTGTTCCCACAAGCCTGGGTAAGTGGGTTTTCCAGTTGAGATTGGCCTGGGGTCTTTAGAGGAGCCTAGGAGAAGACGTTGCCTGCACCCCAAACTTAGGTTCTAATGTTTTCTTCTCTTCTTTCTTTACTGCCTACATTCTCAGCCTGTTCTTATGGAGGAAATCCTCTTTTCTTTCTGAAAGACACATGGCGGTGCTACCCTCATCCGTCAGTTCTGGATTCCCCTCCTTTGCTGAGAGTCTCCACCTAAGCCCAGGGGCCCTTGACTATCAATTTTCTTTCTCCTTTTGTATATTTATTTAAGTTTTAAGTTTTATTTTCAGTTCCAAATTCTCTGCCTCCTTTTACTTCCCTCCCCCCATTTATTGAGACCATCCCTTTTAAAAGATTAAAAAAATTATTGTATTGATTTTTTTGTTTTTATTTCACCTCAATTTCCCACTGCATCTCCTCTGTCCTCCCAGAGAACCTTATATCAAGTATCACTTTATTATTTTGTTTAATCAATAAGAATTTGCTCTCTCCCTTCTACTTTCCCCCCTTAAAAAACAAACAAAACTGAGCTCCAAATGCAAAAGAATCACACTTACATCAAATACACATAATCAGGCAAAGCAAATTGCTGCATTGACCATGTCCAAAGCTGCCCACCTTTCTCGCATCTGGAGTCCATCCCCTCCCTATGAGGAGGTGCATCTTTGGTCCTTCCTAGAGTCTCTTCAGTCTGCATCAGTTCATACAAGTCTTCTCAGATTCCTCTGAAACCATTCGTTCCGTCATTTCCTACAGCACAGTAATTACATCCATTTACCATCATGTTTTTAGCCATTCTGTAACATATGGGAACCCTTTCAGTTTCCAGGTTTTGCCACCATTACCGCTATTAGACTGAAAGTTCCTTGAGGGCAGGGATTTTTTTTTTTTGCCTTTCTTTGTTTCACCAACTCTTGGCACATAGTAGGTGCTTAATAAATGAGAGTTGACTGACTGTGGTTACAGGAAAGATTAGTGAATATTTTTTTGAACCATAACCATTACTGAACAATTAGCTTCCCTTCTCCTTAGAAATCGTCTGGGATGACTTCCGAGGAGCCAGGGTGTTCTCTCTGCCCGGGAGCCTGACCTATGCCCGGGACCATGGCGTCTACCTCATTGACTCCCAGGTTACCTCCTTCCCCTGCCCCTGTCCCCAGGGTACTAGGGTGGGCCCACTAGGGTGGTATAGTGGGAGGAAGGTGGGCCCCCAGGGTGCCCAATGGGACTTTTCATTCCAAGACTTTCTGTCCCTTTCCCTTTGTGGTCTTCTCTCCTTTCCCCCCTGCCACCAGCCCCTACTCTACATCCGTTCCAGAACCTTTGGGGGGTTGCTGAGAGGTCATTTGCCCTCATTCCATACTCTTCTGCCCCAAGGGTGATTTGCAGGGAGAGGGGCTGCCTGCCTGATTCCCCACCTTACACAGCATTCCATCTGCTCATCTGGAGGCCAGGGGTCTCACTTCCCAGCTCTCCCCATTCACAGTGCTTCCCCCTCTTCCTTTGACACAGGGCTTGGTCCGTAACATTTTCTACCGGGGCTCAGAGATCCAGATGCAGCAGTGTGTGAGACCCGATGGGAAAGTGCCGCTGGTATGAGAGCAGACCATCGGGCTTGGGAATCTGGAGGGACCTGGCCTGGGCATTCGGCTCTGTCCCTTAAGAGCTGTATGACTGCCCTGACGCTAGGTTTCTTTATCTGTAAAATGGGGAAGATCTGGCCTGGGTCTGGGGATTGTCATGGGCGTTTGCAAAGGCCTTTTTGTACATTAGCAGCCAGGTGGCGCCATAGTGCACAGATTGCTGGGCCTGAAGGCAGGAAGACTCATCTCCCTGACTTCATATGGAGCCTCAGAGATTTACTGGCTGTGTGACCCTGGGCAAGTCACTTCACCCTGTTTGCCTCAGTTTCCCCATCCATAAAATGAGCTGGAGAAGGAAATGGCAAACTGCTCCAGTATCTCTGCCAAGAAAACCCCAAAGGGAGTCATGGAGAGTCGGACGTGGTTGAAACAGTTGAACAGAACCAAACAGCTATTCCCGTGTCAAAGAGAGATTCCGAGGAGCTCTGAGTCTATTCCCCTCATCCCTTTCCTGGGGGGGGGGTGCTCATCCGTCCCCCTCTTCCTCCAGGTCTCTGGGATTGTCTTCTTCTCTGTGGAAATTGCCGAGCGACTCCTGGCCACTCACGTCTCACCCCCCTTGGATGCTTGTACCTACATGGGCCTGGACTCTGGCGCCCGGCCTGTCCAGGTGAAGCCCCTGGCCCTGCTCATCCACCTTCTCAACGCCACCGCCTTCTTCTCCTTCTCTGTCTCTTCTTCCCTCCCTCTCTTTTCTTTGTCTTTTTTCTCTCTTCTTTCTCTTTTTCTCACTCTTTCTCTCTTTCTCTTCCCCTCCTTTCTTTTCTTTCTCTCTTTTTTCTTCCTTCTCTTTTTCTCACCATTTCTTTCTCTCTCTCTTCCTTCTCTCCACTTCTCTTTCCCCGTCTCTCGCCTCTCCCTTCTCTTTTCTTTCTCTCCTTTCTCTTTCTTACCATCTCTTTCTCTCTTTCTCTTCCCCTCCTTTCTTTTCTTTCTCTCTTTTCTCTTCTCTTTTTCTCACCATTTCTTTCTCTCTCTCTTCCTTCTCTCCACTTCTCTTTCCCCATCTCTTGCCTCTCCCCTCTCTTTTCTTTCTCTTCTTTCTCTCCTCCTTCTTTTCTCCCTCTCTCTCTCACCCCTTCCTTCTTTTTCTTTCTCAATCTCTTTACTTCTCTTTGTTCTCCCCTGTATTTCTCTGTTTCTCTTTTCCTTTCTTTTCCTTCCTCCATCTTTTTCTCTTTTTCCTTTCTCTTTCCCCAACTGTGTGTCTCTCCCTTCTTTTTGGGTGGTGAGGCAATGTTATCACAAAAATTGCCCCCATATAGTTTATCCTTCCTCCAAGCACCCTGTGCCTAATCAGGGATGTTACTGAGGATAATACTGAATGGAGGAGCTCAGTGGAGGAGGCTTAGTACTGGGAATCTGGCAGCACTATTTCCATCTCACCCTAAATATGCCCAGACACTGACCTGACTATCCCCACTTACTGGGGGACCAAGATGGGTAGACATGGATGTCACGATATGGCTGTAGACATTGCTAATACTCAGCAGCCTTCCCTACTCCCACCCTGGTCTGTGGCTGATCTAGGCTGAGACTGGGGGCTTTGGGGTCCCAGCCTTCTGGGTTCCCCCGACCAGTTCGTGACTTCTCTAACTCCAGCCCTTGCCTTTAGCTGTCCCTGTTCTTTGACATTTTGCTGTGCATGGCACGGGATGTGAACTGTGAGAGCTTTCTGGATGGTTGTTACCCTGAGATGGGTCAGGGAGACATGGACCAAGCATGGGGTCAACGGAAAGCACGGGCTGTGCTGTGGAAGGAGCTCCGGGACCAGCCTCTTAGCCTTGGTGGGTGTGACCTAAATCTGCTCTGAGCATTCCTGGGGATCGGGGAGCACAGGGACAGCTGGGATGGACTATGGAGTGAAACAGGACTGCAGGACACCACAGCCCTGTTAGGAGATGCCCTGCTTTTCTTGTCCTCTTATACACTGCTCTCTCCTATATACTCTCTGATCCGGCTTTACCAGACTTCTTGCAAACACATGACCCTCCATCTCCAGTCTCCATGCCTTTGCAGCAGCTGTCCCTCATGCCTAGAATGCCATCTCCCCTCATCTACCCTTGTTAGTTTTTCTGGCTTAATTCAAGACTCGGCCTAAACTGCTGGAGGAGGTCTTGCCTCTTCTCCCCCCCTCTTAGTGCCTTCATGTCTAAGGTTACCTCCCACCACTTCTGAATGTATCTCTCTGGTTTGCATGTTATCTCCTCCCTTAAACTGTGAACCCCTTGAGGTTTTTATTTATAGCTCAGTGCCTGGTATATCTCAGTAAATGCCAGTTGATTGACTGGGATATGTGGACTGGAGGAAACCATGTCACCTTTAGCCTGATAAGAAAACTTCCCAAGGAACGAAGTCTCCCTGTTCCTTTGCCCTCAGTCTCTTGGTTGAAACAGCGTTAGTCAGCCGATAGACTTTTATTAAGTGCCTAATGTGTGCCCTTGTTCAGACACCCTCCATCAGAAGCTGCTGACATGAATTGAATGGGCAGACGATGCTGAGAGGGCAGTGCTTTTTTGTCTGTAGTGGAAAGTGTGCTTGGTTTACTGTCTTAAAAGCCCCAGATTCAAATTCCACCCTTTATATTTACTAGTTGGTTAGGTACAGGCAAATTGCTTTTCCTCTGAGCCTCAGTTTCCATACCTGCAAATTGGGCATGATAATACTCACAGTGCCTACTCACTGGGTGGCTGTTAGTTGCCAGGCAGATGAAGTATCCCACAAACCTCTCATCTCTGTAAATGTCTGCCGCCACACCATGGCCCTCCCGGAATGCACCCCTTACGAAAAAGCTTCATCCCTCTCCTAGCCCTGTGGACCAGAGAACCGGCCCAATTCTTTCCTTCCTCAGCGACATCATCTTTTGCCTTTGTGGAGGGGGACCTGTGATGTCTGAGAGCCTTGGAAATGGCCCAGGGTCTAAGTCAGGTGTTCTTCACCCAGGAGAGATTTCTGAGGGTCTGCAAACCTGAATGGGAAAAAAATGACATCTTTATTTTCACTAACCTTGGGCTTCCTTTAGTATTCAGCATATTTTAACTTATGCATTCTAAAACATGATTCAAAAATGAGATGCAAAGCTTGTTGGGGCTTTCACCAGAGGGGTCTGAGATACACAAAAAGATAGAACCCGGGTCTTAGAGGCAGCAGGTAGAAGGGGGAAGGTGGCACCCCAGGAATGATAAGTAGCAATGATAATAGAAATAAATAGAACAATAATAATCCCTTGATTAATAACAGTTATATAGCGCTTTAAGGCTTAGAAAGTGCCTTACAGGTGTTGCATTGCTGGTTCCCTTTTCATTTCAAGGTCTGGTCATACAGTCTTATCCTGCCTTGTCCTGGGGGTTGGTTTGGGCCCTTAGGGGCAGCAGATGCTGCTCTGGGCAGAGGCTGTCTCATTCCCACCCAACTGTCCTGCCACACATACACACCTGTGGGTCTGTGTCTCCGCAGCATACATCCCAGATGGTACCTACGAGTATATGACCTCCTCGGCCACCGCCCATCTCCGAAGCCTGTTGCTTCCCCGGGACCTCTTTGCTCAGATTGTGCACTCCCAGGTGGAGGTGAGCGTGCCTTCCTTCCCTGCTCTTCCCTGTCAATGCAGAGTGACCAGACCAGCGTTTACCGCATGTGTGCCTCGTACCTGGGGTATTCAGGAAGGACCAGCACCTCTGGTGGGGCAGCTGCTCTTCCACCTTCATCTAACTCTCTCATGTGGTTCCAAGAAGCTGTATCATGTATAGTGGCCACAGCCTGGTAAAACGGGGCACATGGGCCAAATCAGAGCGAGGGCAACTGACAGGCCTCACTCCTGTTGTTGAGTTAGGGGGTGTCTACCCCAAGCATGTGAAGACTTTTCCCTGGGGGAATGGGCGGATGAGAATTTGTTCCAATGGCCACAAAGGCGGCTGAAGCAGGAAGTGAGAGTTTAGAGCTTGGCCAGACATCGGAGACGCCACAGTCATCCTCTGTATCCAGAGCCATCGACGTTTGTCCTGACTTTTGTCCTGCCACTGAGCTTCAGTGACATTGGGAGAGAGAGTGAAGCTGGCCACTAGGTGCGACTGCCTCACTCAAATCAGTTTATGAGAAAGTCAAGACACCTCCCCATGACACCAGTGATCATCTTGTAAGACGCAAGATGAGCAATAACCACAGCCACCCTGTGCCCAGCCATTGTGGAGGACGGGAGAAAAGACGTCGGCCCTGCCCTCAGAGAGCTTACAGTTGGCTTGGGGAGTCGATACCCAAACACAAACCTTCCTCCCTTATAGGATATAATGTATTGCAATGCCAGATGGATGATGCAGACTCTGAGCATCATGAGCATTCAGAAGAGCGCGTTGTGGGCTGCCCCATATTAGCTGCATTACTTTGAAAGTCATTTCCCTTTTGGGCCTCAGCTTCCGTTTCTGTAAAATAATGGATTTGTCTTAGATGGGCTCTCAAATCCTTTGCTTTTCTGACATTTTATGATAGTCATCAGGAAAAGCTTCAGCTTCCCTGAAGGTAGGGCTTGAGATGAGCCTTGAAGGATGGGACATTAGGAGAGGAGTGGGCAGAGCAGTCTGGATGGGGATGGGAGCATGAGCAAAGGTGCTGAGATGAGATGGGATGAGAGTGTGATGTGTATGTGTGGCTGGTGAGACAGGCCTGATGGGTGGAGGGGCTGTTGTGTGCCAGGGAGCACCAGTGTTGGAGACAGTATTGGAGAGGTCAGATTTTGGAGCTGACCCTCTAGGCAGTAGGGAGCCAGGAGAGGCTTTTGAGCAGGAGAGGGATTTAATGGAAATAACCTTCCCAAGCTCGGGGTTGTTTCCTTCCTTCTTGTCTTTGCAGAAGCCTCAGTTCTTAGAAGCTGGCTGCTCTGTGGTCAATAGCCTGCTGGAGGGAGAGGTTCGCCTGGGCCCTGGGAGTGCAATTCAGCATTGCCAGCTCCAGGTAAAAGCTGTTCTTTCCTCACTTCCCTTCACCCCAGACCCTGCAGGCACTTCCTCTCTGTCTCATGCTTCACCCATTGAACAGGTTTGTCCAGGAAGGTAGAGGGGATCGAGGAAGGGGAGCTCCTCTCTCCCTGCTACCCTCATTTTGTTGCCCTCAGGCTATCCTCAGAAAGAGGGAAAAGGAGGGAGGTCTGTGGACAAAGAGACACCCTAGGAGAGAAGCCAGTGGGGCAGCCAAATTCAATTAAAAAATTATTTATTCAGTGAACAATTAAAAAGTGCTTACTGTATATGAAGGCTATTTGAACAGCCTGAGCATCAGATATTCTGGCACCTCTGAATATCACTGGCCTTTGCTGTCCTATTTCTTAAGGGAGGATTTATTTATTCATTCATTCATTTTGGTGAGGCACTTGAGGTTAAGTGACTTGCCCAGGATCATACAGCTAGTAAGTGTCAAGCATCTGAGACTGGAAAACACTTGGGATCCAGAGCCAAAATTGCAACGGTCCCTTCCATCAAGGAGCTTAGATACACGAAAATAACTAAGTAAATGCCACATATACAAAGTTTGGGAGGAGGAAACAGGCAAAGAACAGTAGCATCTGGGGGGGATGAGGATAGCTCTCAAGTGGGAGGACGGTGCTTGAACAGAGTCTTAAAAGAAGTGAGGGGTTCTGATAAAGGACGGTGAGAAGGGAGTTTTTTCTAGACAAAGGCGAAGAGGGTAGATGAACCATTCAAGAAGGAACGGGGAGCCTGTAGCCTCAAGGCCACATGTGACTCTCTAGGTCTTTAAATGTGGCCCTTTGATTGAACTCAAACTTCACAGAACAAATCCCCTTAATAAAAGCATTTGTTCTGCAAAACTTGGACTCAGACAAAAGGCTGCATCTGAGGACCTTGAAGACCACATGTGGCCTTGAGGCCGCAGGTTTCCCACCCTTGGTCCTTGTTGTATTAACCTAGAGTAGTGAGAGTCATGTACAATACACCTGGAAAGGTGGGCTGAAGCTGTATGTTGGGAAAGGTGTTACCTGCCAAACACACATGTCTGTATTTTATCTAGAAGGAGCTGAGAGCCACTGGAGCTTTCTGAGCAGGGGAGTGACATGGTCAGATTCATGCTTTAGGAATGTTGGTGGTTTTGTTGGGGATAGATTGGAGAGAGAGGTGAGGCCTGAGACCAATCAGGAGGCTGTTACAATAATCCCTCCAAGCAGTGGCTCTAGCTGTCTCTGACCTGAGTTCTTCCCATACCTGGGGCCAGTCCAGAGTGAGGACGATTCCCAGTTCCTTCTCTCCCAACCAGGGTCCCATCCGCATTGGCCCTGGGTGCCTCCTGCTCGGCCTGGACAGAGCTTCCTCCAGTGCCCTCCATGGCTTGGTGCTGCACGACCTCATCCTCCAAGGACATCATATCCAGCTGCGAGACACCTCCATCCAGGTGTTCACTCTCATTGGACGCCAAGACGACTGGCAGGTAGGTCTTTTCCTGGTTCTGCTGCTCTCTCAGACCTGAAGGGTCACAGTGTTAGCACCAGAAGGAACCTTAGTGATCCTCTGTGCCAGTCCCTACATTATATAGATGAAGTGACTGAACCAGAGAGATAACATTGCCTGCCCAAGCTCACGTAGTTAGTAACTGCCAGAGCTAGGATTTGAATCCAGAGCCTTTCACCTTAATCCGGTTCTTTTCCTGGGGAGGGGTGGGGGTGGCAGGGGAGAATGTTTGAGAAAGAAGACATTTCTCTTATCCTAACCTAAGAATCTTATCCCTCCACTACTGGGGGCCATCACTGTCACTGAGGTTGACCAGGAAACCCATAAACTGGCCTTTTATCAAAGACAGGTACCAGGGGCTGCAGTGAGGGCCGGCGGATAGTGTGTTGGACTTGAAATTGGGAAGATCTGAATTCAAATCTTCCCTTAGACATTGACTAGCTGTGTGACCCTGGGCAAGTCACCTAACCTCTGTTGCTCAGTTTACTTATCTGTAAAATGGGGATAATAATAGCACCTACATCTCAGGATTGTTTTGAGGATCAAATGAAGTAATATTTGTAAAGTGCCCCACAAAGCTGAAAGTGCCAGGAAAATGCTGTGATCATTGTTTCATCTTGTTGCTGTGTGAGTCTAGGGAAATCACAGGGACATCTCTGAATTATTCTTTGGAGTCCCCAGCTCCATGGTTATAAGGTTATAAGAATGGTGCTGCCTCCCTACACTGGCTTCACCTGGGGGATGGGGAAGAGATGACCTCAGGCTTGCCCTCAAGGGGCTTCCAGTCTAAGGGGGAGGCTGCCCCTCCCCCCTCCTTCACCCACCAGACTTACAGAGCCAGACTGAGTCCAGGAGCCTGGGAGGGCTTTTCTAGGATTTCCTCACCGTTGGTGGACATGTGTATGGAACATTTTATGCCATCGTGAAATGTCGGCACCGGAAAGGATGTTAGTTAGAGGTTATATAGTGAAGAGCTTTCATTTTATAGACAAGAAGATTGAATCCTAGAAAAGAGAGGACTCTTAAGTAAAACCCCATCTTTTTAGTTCTCAAGGGGCTGATTATTTGGAGGGGGAGCAATTGGGAGCTAATTTGCTTGAAGGGTTTTTTAAGAAATGCTTTAGACCTTTTTCATCCATCCCATTTCACCTGCGGATTGCTCGGATTGCTCGAGCTCTAGTCCTGCCTCTGGGCTCCTTTCTTCCTGGCCCAGGACCAATTGGTCACTCATCTCCATCCCCTTCTTATCTTAGCCACCTCTGCCTCCCTACTCCCACCCCTGTTTCCCAATTGTGTTCTGACTGTTCCCATCTCTGTCCTCTCCAGAGCCCAGCATCGGGAAAGGGCACATATCTCAATGTGCCCTGGACTGAGTTCTTCCAGAGGACAGGCATCCGGTAAAGACCACTGGATCCATTGAGGCAGGATGACCCCATTGGGGGTGTAGGACGACTTACCGCTGGAGAATCCTCCCATTTCAGATCCCTAGATGCCCCCTACCTTCTCCCCATCTTGTGCCATGAACTCCAGGTTCCTGAAACCTTAGTCAGGTCCTCTGCTGTGTGGACCATACCATATTGTCTTGACAGGCCTGGTTTCCTCCCCTTGTCCCTCATGCTCCCTTTCCCCTGTCATTTGACCCAGGGATGGATGTGAACATTTTCCTCTTGGCCAAGGTTGGTGGTGGTGATGGTGTTCCCCTCTGCCAAGGTGAGCTGGCAGTGGTTAACCCTAAGCCTGTGACCCTCCATCCTTAGTGATGTCCCATCAAATGGAATAAGGTCCTTCATTGACCTTCTAGCCCAAGGACCTTCCAGCTGCCCACAGTCACCTGGTAGAGGGGGCCGAGTTGGGAGTGGACCCCCTCTCCTCATGATCCTCATCTTTGCCCTGCATCAGGGATGGCGACATATGGGACGTGGATACCCCCGCAGCAGAGCACTGCCTTCTCACTGCTCGGCTTTTCCCAGTCTTTTCCACCTCACAGTCCCCAGGCCCCCAGGATGTACTGTGGCTGCTGGGCTCCAGAGGTGGAGGCTCCCTCCAGGCCTGGAGAGCCTCCTGGCGCATGTCCTGGAAACAGATTCAGCTCCACCTAGACCAGGCCACCACACTGGCTTCTCGCCGGACCCTCTTCTTCCAACAGGCCCAGGGGAAAGTGCGGCATGTGCTGGAGGGGCGTCAGGACCACAGCCTGCTGCCGCTGATCAGGGCTGCTACCCATGAGGGCTGCCACGGGCTGCTGTTGACCACTCTGGACCAGGGTGAGTGAGAATTTCCTGTCTCCCATCATTAGATTCCCTCCACAGGGCAAGCTGGGCTAAGGCTGGGGAGCTGCCCTCAAGGAGCTCCCAGTCCAGCAGGGGAGACAATATGCAAGCAGTTGTGTACGAACCTGGTATATACAGGAAAAATTGGAAATAATTGACAGGGAAGACATGAGCCTTATGGAGGATTGGGAAGGCTGCTGGTAGAAGGTGAGACTTTGGCTGAGACCCAAAGGAAGACAGGAGGTAGAAATGAGATGGGAGAGCCTTCCAGGCATGGTGGACAGCCAGGGAAAATGACCATCTGCTGGGAAACCAATCCAGGAGACAGGGCTTATGGGAACTCTAGACCCCAGCTATTCCTTCCCCTTCTTAACTTGGAGTTAATGGTGATTTCCAGGGCTGGGGACCATGTGAACTTGGATGGGGAAAAAGTATATCTATATTCCCCAAAGTAATTGGTTTCCTTGGCAATCCTACGTATTTTATCATGCATTTGAAAACATGATTCTGAGAAGGGATCTATAAACTTCATCAGAGTGCCAATGGGGTCCAAGATACCCAAAACATTAAGAACCCCTGGTCTTTTTCTCCCTTCTCCCTCCTCCTCCCAGGCTCCTGGGCACAAACTACATTCCCTTCATGGAAAACCTCTTCCTGACAATTTCTTGTCCTGGGTGAGGCTGCCAGGGAAGGAGAAGGTCCCTAACTGGGTGTTTCCACAGGCAGCTCAGGACATCTGAGGCCGTATGCGTGTATTTTTGGCATACTAAAAAGGGGTCTTTCATCCCAAATAGAACTTCCCCCTCACCTGTCACAGAGCCCAAAATCCCATCATTGGAAATTTATTCCTTCTGTGCTTCAAGCTTTTCTAGAGTCTTCCATTAAAACCTGACTATTTCTGGGAAGGATGAGAACATTTTAAAGCTTCTCCCTGAATAACTGATAAGTAGGGGAGGAGGAAGGAGAATTGGGATCCCGAGGGAATCAGATACAGTCTGGGACAGGGAAGAGGGCGTCATTCGCAGTCAGCTAAGGGGGACTCTAGCCCACCATGGTCTCCACTCCCTTTAGCTCCCCTCAGGAAGCCCCTTCTCTCTCTCCCATCTGAATGACCTGACACAAGCTGTACCCTGAGAGGCATGTACCCCAGGGACAGAGAGCAGCAGGGATTCTGCAGCAGGGGAGGAGCCTTGAAGTCTCTGTTCTGTTTGCTGGCCATGGGCCATTTACCCCGCAGAAAACAAAGAGCTGAAGTTACCAGGCATCTGCTCCCAAGGCTCCATCTCCCCCATCCTTGGTGACCTTTTAAAGAATTTCTTTATTTTGATAATGGTATTTGCATATAGTTGCTGCCTCTTTCTAGAACATTAAGATTTCCAAAACACTTTACAAATATTATCTCATTTGAACCTCAGAACTATCCTGGGAAGTAGGGGATTTTATTATACCCATTTTACAGATGAAAAAACAGGCCGAGGTAAAATGACTTACCCAGGTCATACAGCTAGTCAGTGTCTGAGGCAAGATTTGAACTCTGGTCCTCCAGGCCCCAAGTTCAGCATTCTCTTTGTTGAACCAATCAGCTGCCTGTTGTCATCCTATGTGCTTTTTAAAATGCATTTAAAAGCCTTATTTTTAAAGGGAGTCTCCGCTTTCTCATTTACCAGGCTGCCCAATGGGTCCATGACACGAGGCTCTGTCCCTCCTTACTCATGGGAACCCTGATTGTCCCTGCCTCTTCCCCTTTGAACTTAAGATACCAATCTGATGAACTGATTAATGCCTAGAATAATAGAGTGGGAAATGTGCCTTTCTGGAGAGTAGGGGACAGTTTCATGCTTTGTCTTTGTAAATTCTCAGGGCTGAAAACCCCCAGTGATTGGCATGTAGTTGTTTAATAAATGTTTCTTGATTAATTTATTTTATTTTTGTTTTGTTTCGAGGCCGTTGGGGTTAAGTGGCTTGCCCGAGGTCACACAACAAGTAATTGGCAGGTGTATGAGGTCAGATTTGAACTCAGGTCCTCCTTAATCCAGAGCTGGTGCTCTACCCACTCACTGTGCCACCTACCTGCCCCGATTACTTGATTTTCTAGGGAGCAGATATTTTGTTTTGTTTTCTAGGTTTTACAATTAAATTCCAATTTTATTTATTTTACATGTATGTATTTTAATTGGTGCCTTCCAGAGACATTATCTCTAGCTTTGTTTAACCCATTAGTCCATGAAAACTATGGGCATTTCTACCAGGTAGAGGTGATATTTGGGGGGCAATTCTGGAGCTCTCTTTAAATCCTGGAACTTAGACCTCATTGCATAGACTCTTGCTCACTCTGCCTCTGGTGGGAACAAGAGGAAAGTCAGCCTTTTGGCTTCTTTCTGTTGTTATGAGTTGTTGTGGCGGTGCTTCTGCCTATGGGCTATCTATCCGGGAGTGAAGGGGTCCTGTTGGCCCTCCCCCAACTCTTGTTTTCTCTTGCAGTCGCAGCTCAGGCTGAAGATCCTGGTGTGGCAGCCCGGGCCTTGGCCTGCATAGCTGATGTCCTGGGCTGCATGGCTGGAGGCCATGGGGGTCTTCGAAGTGGACCAGCAGCCAACCAGGAATGGGCCCTGGCCTTCCAGTACCTGGAGAGAGGGGACATGGCGAGGGGCGTGGAAGAGCTTGCCCGTGCAAGGGCCAAGTGGCTGGGCAGGTGAACTTGGGGTAATGCTGGGGATGAGAAAGGGGAAAGCCATCATGGAGATGGAATAATGATAATTAATAGTAAAGGGATGGTAATAGTTTTCTGTTACAATGTAAGCTCCTTGAGGGCAGGAACTGTCTTTATTGTTTTTTCATTTTATCTATCTGCCTATTTATCTCTCTATCTACCCATCTAATCTGTCTGTTCCACTCTATCTATGTCATCAATTATCTCTCTTTCTTACCCTGTCATCTCTTTCCCTCTTTCCTCTACCTATCTCTCTCTATCTTGTCTTCTATCTTTCTCCCTTCCTCTATGCTCTATCATCCATCTATCTGTTGATTGATTGATCAGTCCATCCATCTCTATCCATCTGTCTATCTACCTATTCATCCATCCAACCCTCCTCAATCCATCTTTCATTTTTCAAAGCTTTGACCTGTCAGTTAACTTACCTAGTCACTCAGCTGGGCATATCGTCCAGAATAGAGCCCAGGTCACTTAATTTCTAGCCCAGTCCACTTTTTTTTTAGTTTTATTCTAATTAAGTAAAAGCTATTTTTTTTCTTTACTGTAATTACTTTACTAATTTTCTTTCTCTCCCACCTCTTTACCCTATTTTAAAAAAAGAAAGAAAAAAAACCGTGGTAACAATTATTTGTAATCAAACAAAACAAATTTCATCACGGACCACATCCAAAAAACACGTTCAATTTTGAATGCTGACCCCGTTCCCTTTGTGCCAGAAGGTGGGTTTCATCACTGGCCCTCTGGAATTGTGGTTGAGCCCTTTGTGTTGAACAGAGTGCTTAAACCTTACAAAGTTGTTAGTCTTTCCAGTGCTATTATGGCATAAATTGTTCGCCCGGTTCTGCTCATTTCACTTTGCATCTGTTCACACAAGTCTTCCCTGGCTCCTCTGAAACCATCCCTTTCCTCATCTCTTAGTAGTACCATCATATTCCGTTACATTTATACGCCGTTCCCCAAATGATGGAGCCCAGTTGTTTGGGGTTTTTTTTTCACTTTATCAAAAGTGATAAAGGGAAGAAAAAGGTGGGGAGTAGAACCCAAAGTGCCTTGGGCCTGGGCTTGACCCTGGGCTGGTGACCTCTTTATCAGTAACATTGGGGGTGGCAGTGATGTTAGGTTGCCTCTGAGGTCCCTTATAGTTCAAGGATTCTCTAATCTTTTCCTCCCATCTGGTGTTTCTAGGCCAGCCCTGCTAGTGAGAGCTGCTCGGCATTATGAAGGAGCTGAGCAGATCCTCATCCGCCAGGCAGTGATGTCTACCTATTACTCTGTCACCACGTTTGAACCCCCACCTTTTGGGCAGTGGGTGGTGGTGGAGTGCCCAGCCCGGGTGGACTTCTCTGGTAAGAACTATGTCCTGTGCCCCAGGAGGAGCTGCTGGGTAGGCGGGTCTTTTCCCTTTGCCCCACCCATGATGGGTAGATCCCGGAGCCTTGGTGAGTCCAGGGATCCTCCCTTGCAGGTGGCTGGAGTGATACTCCGCCCATCACCTATGAGCATGGAGGAGCAGTGGTGGACCTGGCCGTCCTGGTGGATGGGCAGCGGCCCATTGGGGCGAGGGCACGTCGAATCACTCAGCCCGAGCTGCGGCTGTCAATTGGGACCCATTCGGGTGAGGTGTTCACAGAGCTTGTGTGCCGGAGCCTGGAGGATCTGGAGGATCATTGTCAGCCACATGCACCAGGTGAGAACCTCTGTTCCACAATATGTACAGAGACAGAACTTAGGTCACCTCCTAACCCTGACCCTTAGTGCCATCCTCTGTAAAATCAGACTAGATTGGGGTGGCTAGGAAGCGCAGTGAATAGAGCACCAGCCCTGGAGTCAGGAGGACCTGAGTTCAAATCCAACCTCAGACACTTAACACTTACTAGCCGTGTGACCTTGGGCAAGTCACTTAACCCCAGTTGCCCTCCCCAAAAAAAGAACAACAAAAAAAAACCAGAGTAGATGATCTCTGAGGGCCCTTCCAGGCTGCTAAACCTATGGCATCTGGAAAACCTTACTTCAAATCTAGCCTTACACACACTTACTAGCTGTGTGACCCTGGCCAAGTCACTGCACCTCTGCCTGCCTCTGTTCCCTCATTTGTAGAATGGGGATCATAATAGCACCCGCCTTCCAGAGTCATTATGAGAACAAATTGAGGTAATATTTGTAAAAGCTTGGGATAGTGACTAGCACATAGTAGGAGTGTGATAAATGCTTATTCCTTTTCATCCCCTTCGCCTGTATAGATCAATGGATTAATTGACATGCATTCATTAAGCACCTGCTATATTTCAGATGCTGTACTAGACACTAGGAATGCAAAGCCTCCTTATTCTCAAGGAGCTTTCATTCTAATGAGGGAGACAACATTATGCCTTTATAAGTATATATAGAGTAGAAATGGTCTTGGAGAGGACGTTAGCATTTGTGCTGAGTCTGGAAGGAAACTAGGGATCCCAAAAAGCAGAGATAGGGTAGAGTTCATTCCAGATGAGGGATACTGCCAGTGCAAAGGCATGGAGATGGGAAATGGAGAATTGTGTATGAGAAATTTCAAGAGGTCTAGTTGACTGTAGCATGCATGGAACTAATATACACAGCTGCCTGGCCAGCAGACAAGGAAGAGTAAGGAGTAATAAGGTAGGAAAAGGAGGAAGAAACCAAGTTATAAACAGCTTTCAAAACCAAGTGGAGAGGGGTGACTGCGTGGCACAGTGAATAGAGCACCAGCTCTGGAATCAGGAGGACCTGAGTTCAAATTCAGCCTCAGACATTTAACACTCACGAGCTGTGTGACCTTGGGCAAGTCACTTAACCCCAATTGCCCTGCCTTCCTCCCTCCAAAAAAGCAAAACAAACCAAAACAAACAAATGGAGGACTTTGATTCTAGAGTCAAGAGGGAGCCTTTGGCATTTCTTGAATTGGGGGAAGACATACACTTTAAGAAAATCATTTTCATGAATGACAGGAGGATGGATTGGAGCCAGGGAGAGACTTGAGGCAGAAAGAATAAATAATAGTTTATTGCCATAATCCACTTGATGGGTGATGGGGACCTGAGCTAGGGTGGTGACTTTGGGAATGGAGAGGAGGTGTGCTAGAGATATTTTGGAGGCAGAAACAAGAGTTGGCAGCTGATTGGATATGTAGTGTGAATGAGTGAGGCGCCAAATAAGTGACACCAAACCTGGGGGGCTCGGAGAGGATGGTGGTTCCCTTGAAAGAAATAGAACATTTTACAAGAGGAGAGGGTTTTAGGGGAAAGACAATGAGTTCAGTTTTGGATAGGCTGATTTTGAGGTACCTGTGGGGACTTCAGTTTGGCCATTGGTGATGGCTGGTACTGGAGCTCAGGAGAGAGTCTAGGTCTGGGTGTATCTGGAAGTCATCTGAATAGAGATGGTAATTAAAATACCAAATCGGAGAGTATAGAGTGAGGAGAGAAGAGGGGTTCAGGACAGAGGCTTGGCAGATCCATCAAAGGAGGCAGAAGGATCACACTGACAAGATGGAAACCAAGAGAGCAGACTCATGAAAACCCAAGGAGGAGAGTCTTTAGGAGGAGAGGGTGGTCGACAGTGTCAAATGGTGCAGAGAAAGATGGAGGATGAGAATGGAGAAGAAGCCATCGGATTCAACAAGGAGGTCATCCATCTGTCACTTGGAAGGAAACTAGGGAGCAAGCGCTTGAGCAGCTTCCTGCCTTTTCTCCGCCGTCTTGGCCTTACCCCCACCAGTCACTTTTGAGAGCAGTTTCAGTTGTGTAATGAGGATGGAAGCCAAGTTTCAAAGAGTTTAGAAGAGAGCAAGAGGAGAAGCCATGGAAGGAAGGCATGCATGCAGCTTTTTTCTAGGAATTTGGCCAAGAAAGAAAGATAGGAAATGAAAGCTTGTGGGGGATGAGAGTTTCTAGTGAGGATTGTTTTTAAGAATGAGGATCCTTGTAAAGTGGTATTTCAGAAATGGGTGTTGGCAAGTTTGTCCATATGTTTGGACTTTCTTGATGTATCAATCATATATGCTGACATATGCTCTTGGGGAGGAAGAGGGATACGAGGGATGCTATGGCGATGTAAGAAATAGAAGATCAATAGCTAATATGAAAATGTTTAATAGGAATGTATATGTAGAGCAGCGGTTCTCAACCTGTGGGTCGTGACCCCTTTGGGGGTCAAACAGTCCTTTCACAGGGTCACAGGGGTCGCCTAAGACCATCAGAAAACATTTCCGATGGTCTTAGGAACCGAGATACCGCTCCTCTGTCTCCCAGGCAGGTCCTCCCACATGCAGATACACCCACATAGGAGTATTTAAGGGTCACAGAATTAGGAAGGTTGAGAACCACTGATGTAGAGACTCTGTTAGATTGCATTCTGTCTTGGGAAAAAAATTTAAAATTTATGAAAGTGAATGTTGAAAATTAAAAATAAAATAAACTTAAAAAAAATAGAACACCAGTTTAAAAAAAGAAATGTGTCAGATTGGTTTAGCTTGGGGTGGGAGATTTAGCTTTCTTCCCTCCTCAATTTCCTTGCAGGGGCTCTGCTGAAGGCAGCTTTCATCTGTGCCCAGATTGTACAGCTCCGCTCCCCAAAGTCTCTGCAGACCCAGCTTCACCATCGCTTTGGGGGTGGCTTCGAGCTGCACACGTGGTCTGACCTGCCTCACGGCTCTGGTCTGGGTGAGCGGTTTCTCTTGACAGCAGCACTGCCCTCTGGTCCCACTCCATCCAGCCCTCCACTCTAGACTACTGGCCATGGCCCAAGTCTTTGGTCTTTCTGCCAGTCCCTTCCCAGCCTCATCCCCTTCTTCCCTTTAAGGTGCTAAAGCAGATGATTTCTCCAAACACCATAGGCACCAGCAGCATCTTGGCCGGGGCAGTGCTGGCGGCCTTGCATGAGGCAGCAGGTGAAAGAGTGAGCACTCAAGCCTTGATCCGTGCTGTGCTACATTTGGAGCAGATGCTTACCACGGGTATGGTGGGGAAAAGGAGGAAGAGAGGTTAGACCGTGGGGACTCAGGAGCTCAGGAAAAGGCAGTGGCGTGGGGGCCTCAGCCCTAGTAAAGGGAGCTCATCTGGAATTTTTCCAAGGTCCCGAAACCATCAGCAACCACTTATTAAGTGCTAGACACTATTCTAGTGTGTTAGGAATCAAAGGCAAAAAAAGAAATGGCCCCTGCCCTCAAGGAGCCTGCATTCCTATCACTTTTTCAGCTTTTCTGGACGTTTCTTGGGGATGTTGAGGGGCTGCCGACATTTGGGGACTCAGTTGGGTACTGGCATGGGTACCTGGCATGGGTTTGCCATCAGTTCCTTGTATTCTTTTTGGGGGAAGACCTTTTCTGTTTCTGAGTTTCCCCTGGGCCCCTATGCCCATACCTGTGGCCCAAGGGGGAGAATTTTACTTCCTCTACTGGGAGTCGAATGAATTCATCAGAGATATATTCCTGGGCTGGATACAGCTGGTCCAGGTAAGTTATCATTATAATGATCATGTATGTCTCATAGATTTATAGAGCTTTACACTGAGTTCTGAGACTCAGCAAGGTTAAGAGATCTGAACAGAGTAGCACAGTTTCCAAGTGGCAGAGTTTGGACCTTGGTGTCTTTCGGCTCTCTTCTCTTTTGCAACTCTAGACTAAAAGCCCTCGAGGGTGAGGATGGGGAGATTGCCTTCCCTCTTAATTCTCTCCTGTTTATCCAGTACGTAACTTACTTTGTTCATATTAGTTTACATGTATCTATGTTCCTTGTAAGCTCCTCGAGGGCAGGGACAGTCTTTTGCCTTTTTTAAAAATCATATTATTTTATTAAAATTTCCCAATTACATGCTAAAAAATCTCGAGTTCCAAATTCTCTCTCCCTCATGCTTCTTCCCCACTTATTGAGAAGGCATACGGGTGAAGTCATGCACAATGTAGTTGTTTATTAGTCATGGTTTTTGCCTCTTTTTTGTTTCCCTAGTATGTAGCACATTGTAGGCATTTAATATTTACTGAATGAATGAATGAGTCAGAGGATGAGAATGTGCAGTCAATGATGGGGCTTTGGAGAGATGTCAAAAATGGCCAGTGACAGGGTCTTGGGTCTTGCAGGAGGTGGCTGGCAAGACCAGGTGGGTGGCCTTGTCCCAGGCATAAAGATAGGGCGATCGAGGCCTCAGCTGCCATTGAAGGTGGAAGTGGAAGAAATTCCGGTGCCTGCTGACTTCATACAGACCCTCAATGAGCACCTGCTCCTAGTGTACACAGGGAAGACCCGCTTGGCACGCAACTTGCTCCAGGTAAGCTCTTCCTCTGCATCCACGTCTCCTTGATCCAATAAATGGGTGGAGGAGGATGGCTGCTGGGGAGTGATGCCCTGTTCGGGACCTGCAGGCATCTTCCCTGTGTCCACACCTAATGATTTTCATCCCTTTTCCTTTTTTGCCCCCGTCACCAACTGTAGGATGTACTGAGGAACTGGTATGCCCGGTTGCCTGCTGTCGTGGACAATGTCCAAGCTTTGACGAGAAATGCTGAGGAATGTGCTCAGGCCTTCAGCCAAGGTAAGTGCCCTCTGAGGAATGGGCAAGGTCCAGGGAGCTCTCCACAGGCATATCTGATCCATTGGTCTCTGGGGCGGGGAGAAGAGGAGACCCCAACAATCTTTACCCCAGTGACTAGACAGATTTCAGTGGGGGTCAGAATTCAAGACTTTCAGCAATGCTAGCTGCCATCATTGTTACATCTCCCCTACAGAGTGGTAGACCAGTGCCCTTGGAAGTCTAACCGTCTGGGGCCAAATGTGCCAGCTGCCCAACAGGCTCCTTACAAGCAGTAAGGAGGAAGCACAAGTGGGGACAGAGGGAGCTGACAGAAACAGGACTGAACAGATCCCAGGGTGTGGTTATAGTTGTGGTCTGGCTTGAGTTCACCCATGCTGGTCTGCCCTAAGAGGTCTCAACCCTTCCCATGTCCCTAACCTATCCCATGTGCCTTTTTAGGGGCTGTTACCAGGAATCCTGGGACTGGCTACCCTGTCCTAAAGAGGGGAGGTGGCAGTAGAAGACCCAGAAGAGATTCTGGGCCTCACAGCTCGTTTGCCCAGGGGACTGCTTCTTGTTCAGTATACTTGAGCTCCAAAGCTGAGTAGACAGATACTCTGTAAATGCCCAGGGCTGCCTATGTTTACGTGCATTGCAGGGAGCCTGCCCCTTCTGGGCCAGTGTCTGACTCGGTACTGGGAACAGAAGAAGTGCATGGCTCCTGGCTGTGAACCCCAAGCTGTTCGGCGTATGATGGATGCCCTGAAGCCCTATGTGTATGGCCAGAGCCTGGCAGGGGCTGGTGGCAGTGGCTTTCTCTACTTATTGACTAAAGAGCCCCGGCAGAAAGAGGTGCTTGAGAGTGTCCTGGCCAAGACAGAGGTACAGAATAGGGCTGCAGAACGGGGAGCATCTTTTTCTGCTGGGTCAACCCTCTGGCCTTCTCTCACCTGCTGTGCTTCCCTCCTAGGGCTTGGAGAAATACAGCATCCACTTGGTGGAGGTGGACACACAGGGCTTCAGCCTGCAGTTACTAGCCAGTGACACTTCTGCCTGACAGATCGGAGACTCCCAGGCCATGTTCCAGCCAGGCTTGGTTGTAATGCCAGGAAGGGAAGAGCCTGAACTTGGGGCCCAATGAACCCTGGCTTTTTTGATTTCCTCATAGGAAGAGGCAAACACCATTCTACTGTATTTCTCTCTGGGGGCCAGAGAAAGAAATCACTGGGACTTGAGACAGCAAGAATACTTATTCTTTGGGGAAGGGCATCCTGCACCCAGAGACAGCAAGGTGTTTGGAATTTCCCAGTTGCAGCAGACATCAGCATGGTCTTGGTCTTGCCAAACTGAGACTGAAGGGCTTCACTCATCTCATCCTCCTGTCATGGTGGCCTAGGGTTCAGAGCCCCAAGGGCCCAGCTTGCTAGCTAATTGAATATGAGTTGGTCTCCAACCCCACTGTGTTACTGATGTGAGGAAGGGGAGCTAGAACAGGCATCCCTCTCCTACATTATGCTGCTAATTCTGTCACAACTCATTTCTACATATTAGGTAAACCCAATTATGAGGACCCAAAACTTGGGGTTTGTTGGACTTCAGCACCATTAGGCCCACTGTCCTCTGGTGCTTCTCTGGCACAAATGGATCAAGTATTTAAAGAAAGCTTATGCCCATCTAGCCCAGTGTTCTCATTTTGCAGATGAAGTTGAGGTCCCCAGGTCATACAGGACCATTGCCTGCTGACAACAGTCCAGCCTACCCATTCCCTCCTTACCCAGAAATCCAACCACCTGCCCCCTCATGTAACTTATTCCCCCACACCTAGTGGCCCTGTCTTTTTTTCTTTTTCCTCTTTTCCACTGCACCTTCCCTAGGAGGCTGGCTCTGTCTTGGGGCTTCTCACTAGGATATAATTCTAATTTTCTGCACACTTTGGCCCAATTGTAGAAAGTATACCAGGGAGTTTATTTCCCTTCTCTGCAAGGTAAACCAAAGGAAGCCAGGCTTCCCTCTCACCAAGCTTCACAGAACTAATGTAGCAATTCTGGCAGCAGGTGAAGGGGCAGGGAGCACAGCTGTGGTCATTTCGGGGAGGGGGAAGATGGGACATCAATGAGGCTGACTCATTTCATGACAGCTGCAATGAGTATGGTGAGATGCTGTCTTCACCTACACCTAATTCTCTAGCCTGGGGCCTGGAGCTGGAGAGGATATTGTACAGTCATTGAAAATTCTAATTTTAACAAATCAGCGTTCTAAAGGGGACACGGGATACCTGCACAAGCGGTTGCCAGAACCAGGCAATAAACCAGTCATTCTTTAGTTGGTCCTAGGAAGCCTTTTTCCATTGGCATTGAAAGTGATTTCCACCTGCCTGTCTCACCATGGGACATTGAGGCAGGAGCGATCTGGCTCACAGTGAGCTATGGCAGAAAACACGGTCCCCACATGTCGCCGTCTGTCCTGAGGGGAGCTGGAGCTCTCTGCCCTCATTCACTTCTATGACCCCTCCCTGGGCCCTTCTCTGAAACTAGACACCCATCAGCTTTCAAGTCTCAGTCTTTATTTAATGTGATCCCTTAAGATAATGAACATTCATTATTTCCTCCATTTCCTGAGGATCTCTATTGTTCTCCAGCTGCCCCAAAAGTCCTCTAAGAGGATAATATGACCCAGTCTGAAGGGAAATAGAACTGTTTTCTGTAGTGTCTGAGGACTGGTGACTGTTCTCACCCAAAAAACAAAACTGGCCTGTGTTCTACATTCTGGTCATTACCATACTTATAGCCTGAGGTTTGGCTTTTCTCTCTTCTGTAGGGAATGTATACGGGGAAGGGGGGTTCTTTGTGGGTCTGTTCAAACTTGGGAAGCAGAGAGATATCGAGGGTGGTTCATTTACCTGTTTCTAGAAAGGGAACAGGCTGGGCCCCCAGACATTGCTGTTGTGACAAACTGATGGCCTGAGTCAGGCTTGCCTGGACTGCAGCAAATCCTTGGAACTTTCAGGCCGACAGTTCTCTGGGCCTCAACCACTGAGAGACCCCCCCCCCCAACCTCCCAAACACATGGAGTTGGAGGGACTTGTCCTGCCAGTTACAAGCGAAGCCTCTTAATGTCTTCACTGCGGAAATCGATGCGTAGGGCCAACACCTGGCGCACCTCAGCGGGAGTCAGGCGCCATGTGAGTGGGCCTGAGTTGGCACCCCAATAATCCAGAATTTCTGTCACCTGGAGAGGAAGGCCAAAGAAACAAGTCAGCAAGGAGAAGGAACATTCCCACAGACCGTCATTGGCTGCCAAGGGAAAAGCCCCATGGTTCTTGTTAGAGGAGTGGAGGGTTCTCCCTAGTGGGATGTGCCACATGGGATGGCTCTAGGTTCCCTCCGTCCCCTGGACAGTGGTCTCTTGAAACTTGGCTCTTTCCCATGCCATCCTTCCCCGGCAAGCTAGGGGAGGTCTTGCCAGTCCCAAGCCTTCACTCACCCTTTCTAGATTGAGGATGGTTGCCATCTGGGAAAGCCTGGCAAATTTGTCTCGGATGGTCCAGGTGGTCACTGTGGTGAGGTAAGCGACAAGGGACCTCAACTCCTTGTCAAACTGCAAGCCCCCCAGCTGCAAGAGAAAAGCCCAGGGAGGCCCTTTCAGGGTGGAAGCCTGGACTTGTGTACATCTGCTTGTTCATCTCATCCAGTAAATGCAAGAGCAATGCAAGGTGCCAGGATGGGAGGAGGGGGCAGCGGGGTCCGGTGTGGGGCCTGTGTTCCAGGCACAGCCCCTCCCCTCATGGAACAGCCCAGCAGAGACAGCCTGGAATAGCGTGCAGTGTGAGGTCCGGGAGGGTCACTGCTTATGAATCAGACGAATTAGGACAAATTTTACGGAGGAGGTGGTTTTGAGCAGGATTTTAAAGGATAAGCAGGAATTAAGCAGAGGAAAAAAGGAAGAAGGGCTTCCCGGTGTGGGGAGTAGGGAGAGCAAAGACACAGAAGGAGAAGAGAAGGCCAGAAAATGGAGCAGGTGTCGGCCTGAAGGTCAGGCAAAGAAGTCTGGAGAAAGCAGGAAAGGCAAGCTTCTACAACCAGGCTATTCTACAACGTGAAAGAGCCTGCAGATCCTGTACATGATTGTACGCCACCATGGGGGGCGGGAAGGGAGGAAGGGGAGAAAATCTGAAACTCAAGTGATTCTGGAACTGAATCTTGAATCTTGTAAACTAAAAGTAAGCAAACAAGTCAATAAAAAAAAATTAATAATAATTTAAAAAGGGGTGGCTAGGTGGAGCAGTGAATAGAGCACCAGCCCTGGAGTCAGGAGGACCTGAGTTCAAATCCAGCCTCAGACACTTAACCCCAACTGCCTTCCAAAAAGCAAAATAATAATAATAATTTTTCAAAAAAAGGAAAAGTTTCCATGAGTGTGGCAGAGGTCCCAGGGGGTCTCATAGCACTGGCTCCCTGGGGGGGGGGGGGGTCTCCTGGGAAGGGAAGCAGGTGGGCAGGACTCTACGACAGCCTCAGAGGCCTTACCCGATTGAAGGTGGATTTCAGCACTACTTTCTCCAGTTCAGTGGCCACAAGGCTGGTCACAAGGCTGGTGAGGCTGTCACAGATGACGGGGGAGAGCCCAGCCTACACAGAGGATGGATATGAGCTCAGGGTACTGGGCCTGCAGGCAGAGGCCGCTCTGACAAGCGGCACTGCTGGGAACAGCTCCGCAGCCCCGAGGCCCACTGCGCTTACCTTGAACTCGGCCATTTGCTGCTCGAGGTTCAGGATGAACTGCTGCACCCATGGGTCATTTGCTTCATAGTCATTGAATTCTTCCTGACGTTGGGAAGGCAAACAGAGCTCAGTATTATTTCTGCCTTGGGCCCAGAGGACACAGTGAAGCCTACCCTGCTGGGTGGCCCGTCGTCTCTTTGGGGGCTCTCCAGCATCATTCCCTGCTCCCACAACTCTGCTGATGAGAAAGAGTCTGGGCTCCCAGGCTGATGGGAAGACTGTAATGTCCCAGTTATGTAACAGCCAAGAAACAGCTTATCTCTGTGGTGCGGCTTTGAACTTGGCTTCTGCTCCTGCTCCAGAAGAAGCCACAGACACTTGGCCACATATTATGCTGTGGCTCCAAATGCTTTTATTCCTCCCATCCAATGCTCTAGGAGTGAACTTAATGGACTAGGCGCCTGTAAGTCAGGAACAGGTCAAGAAAAAAGCAAAAGCTTTTTATAAACAAGAGGATGAGTGAAGGCAATTAGAAGGTTCAATCCATTAAGACTGAGAATCTGCAGAATTCCCTTCAGACATGTCCTCCTAATTAAAACCTCCACAAGAGCAATCTGTATGTGGAGGAGGCGCCTCACTTCCTAATGAGTGATGGGGGAAGTAAGAAGAGGCAGGCAGAAGAAGCTGCTGGCAGACCAGCCCTGTGAGGGGATCCTGCTAGGTGACAGCCCCAGTACTCTCCAGTCTGGTCACAGTATTGAATCCTGGGAAGAAGGGATCCCAGGAGCATCCCTTGGTGGTCGCACACTGGACCTGAGGTCAGGATGACATGGGTTTGATTCCTGCCAAAGAAACCTACTCCCTGGTGACTCTGGGCAATGGGTTAGCTGCTGTCTGCCTCAGTTTCCTCATCTGTGAAATGGGGATAATGACTGCCCTTCCCTCCCAGGGTTGTAAGGATACAATGAGACAATACTCACCAAGTGCTTCAGGCACTATCTAAATGCCAGCTACTGTCATCACTATCACCATGCACACAATTACCTCCTCAATGTTGTGCGAGACCGAGAGGAAGACGTTGATCCAAGGCTTCACCTGCGGCTTGATGGCGGTGCTGTTCAGTTCCGTCAGGCCTTCCTGCATCGAGGACAGGGAAGGATGCGACATCAATGACAGACAGGGCTGCCCTTCCCCCAGAACCCCCTCAGGAACGCAGGCTCTCCTGCCAGCCCATCAGCTTCCTCTACTGAACCTGTGGTGATGGTGAGCGGGACCACAAAGAGCCCAGCTGTGCTCTAAACAGGCTGGGGAAACCCTTTTACAGAAGCTGCAGACTTCTGGATGTCTGATTATTACCAAAGGCAAATAGCCAGCCTGACCAGGGTTCCACTGATTCCAGGAGGCATTTCTGAGCTGCTCCTGCTCCACCAGAGAATAAGAATACCAAGCAGCTAGGGGGACAAAGCACTCAAAACTGTCTTATGACACGTTCCACAAATTCAAAATCGATATACAACCTAAATATTAGAGGTCTTTCAATACTATAAAAATCTGGAAAAGAAGCAAAGCATACTTTTTAAAGCTATGGGTATGAGAGGCATTCTTAGCTAAACAATGGATAGAAGCAATTACAAAACATACAATAATTATGATTTACATGATATTAAAAAATTTTTGTACAAACAAAATTAATGCATCTAGAAAAGAAAGGAAATGATCACAATGCTCAAAAAAAATTTGTAAAGTTAAGAATGCTCAAAATCACTAACAGAAGAAATGCAAATCAAAGCAGCCCTGACATGTCACTTGTCACCCAGAAAATTGGCAACAATGACAAAGGATGGGAATGGTGTTGAAGAGGTTATGAAATACAGTTACATTAATGCATTGTCAGTTAATTGGAAGATTAATGTGGAATTTTAGAAATAAAGTGGCTAAAATGTCCATCAATTTTTTGAGGTGGAGATGCCCCTGCTAGGCACATATCCCAAAAAGGTCACCAAGGGAAAGGTTCCACATACACTGAAATATTTATTGTGCTTTCTGTGGTAGCTGTGAACTAACTGCAAGTCAAACAAATGCCACATTAATTGGGGAACAGCTAACTGAAATGCTGCAGTGCTCTAAGATGAACACAAAGAAGCACAGAAAAGCATATGTGAACTGACAGAACTCAACACGGCCATTTCAAAGTGGATGCCCAGTAGTTCTCTCCAACACAGTGGGTCCAGAATATGACACACGATACAGAGTGAAGTAAAAAGAACCAGGAAAACAAAGCACATGATCATAACAATGTAAACGGAAAGAACCACCACCACCAGAGAGTAACAAATGAATGCTGCAAGATGACAGAGAACAAGTCTGGCCAGAGAAGGCAGCTCCTATCACTCCCGGCAGAGGTGGGGGGATCCCTCAGGCATGGAAAATGCGCGTGTCAGATTTTAAAATCTGTACCTCGGTTCTGCTGTATTTTCTTTTTTTTTATTCTCTGTTATGAGAGACTGCTCTCTGGGAGAACAGGGACATAGGAGGAGATTTAAGCAATGTAAAAACAGAAGATACCTATACAAATCTATTTTTAAAAACTATTTTGGCACCATATGGATTATTTTTAACTTTTTCTCTTTTGTTACAAGGGAGGGTTCAATTTCAGGGTGGGGAATTCAGAAATGCAATGTAATCCAGAAATGTGATGTAAAAACAAGCATCAATAAATAAACTTATTTAAAAAAAAAAACACCAACAACTGGGGCTTTATTCCTAAACTCAATGACTGTGGTTCCCAGCTAGTCAGGTTAAAACCAGACCAGTTAGTGAGACAATTACCATTTATTAAGCACCCACTGTGTGCCCTCAGGCACTGTACTCAGCTTGAGGGATACAAAAAGGGGCTAAAGACAGTCCCTGCCCTCAAGGAGCTAAGGGTGGGGGGGGGGGGCACAACATGCAAACAACTGTGTGCAAATAGGACAGCTGAAGATAGTCAGCAGAGAGAAGGCACTACAAGTAAGGGAAATCAGGAAAGGCACTGCAGAAGGTGAAATTTTAGCTCAGAGTTGAAGGCAGGTGAGGAGGGACAGATGCCACGCATGGGGGACAGCTGTCAGCAGCTGTGAAGGCCACCCCGTGCCACCACTACTTCCCTCCTAAGCTGTGTGGGATGAGGCACACCAGTAACAGCTTTCTCAAGGCAGCAGATGGGATCCTTCTGCCCATGGGGCTCTCTGGTCCTGTGGGGAGGTTGATGAAGCCTGTCCAGGCTCTCACCTGTAGGAGATCTCGGAATTTGTTGGATACAGCAGCCAAATCAGAGAGGCAGCTGTCGAACTTGGCCTGGGCCTGCTCCCCTCCAATCCCTTGGCTGAACAGCTTGGTGCAGTCACTCTGGGGGAGAGAAACAACCGTAAAGACTATATATAGTACATATTTAAGTATGAAGTCAAGAGAATGCCAATCTCTGACAAACAAGGGCAGCACCAACTATTCCTTTCATCCCGAGGGGTTGGAATGTGTTAGAAAATGGCTGGAACAGGACTCAAGAGACTCCACTTCCTCTTCCCAATCCCCAACTGGCCTCAGTGCCTTCATTTCTCAGGCTCTGAAATGGGACAACTGACCTCAGGATTGTAGTAAAGAAACAGGTGCTAGGAAAAGAAACTTCATGTGTACTCCAAGTGTTCATAGGCAGCAGTAACAGGACATAAAGCTGGTTTGGGCTGCGTAATGGAGAGATACTAGTGAGCTGCACAACAGGCTACTGTCCCAGGGTGCCTGGAGCTGCTCTCATGACTGAAGAACTCAGACTGATGAATTCCAGACGTTCCCAACAACTCTGTGAGTTAGGCAGTGTAAGCATGACCTCCGGTGAGATTCAGAGGCTCAGCTGCCTTGTCTGCGGTCCTTTCACAATATCTTGCCAGCTCCCTAGGGGACCCCTGCCTCTGCCCTTGTGGGATGTGGCTAAACCACATCATGTCACGCCTCTGGGGCCATTATCTGTAAAGCTGAAGGGAATGGGCCCTCCAAACAGTCTATGGCTGGGTGACCCCTGAGACGCTGCTGCACCTCTGGCCTTCTAACAGTCTTTTAGGAGACCCTATGATGTTCCAGTTCTAACCATGGAAATTCTCTTTCATTTTCTCCTCTCTTTGGTGATACCATGCTAACCAACCTATTAAATCTGAGTCTAGATGACTCCCTGAATGGATTTATCATCAAAATACTATGACAACAGATGAAAGGGAAAAGTCAAGAATTCTTAAAACAGAGCAGATGAATTCTAAAGTAGAACAATTAAGTGATCTCTTACATTGCCCTGATACATTTGAGCAGGGGCCTCATCCCTTCCAGAGTACCCACTGGGGTTTAGAGCTGCAAAGGTGACAGGTCTATTTTCCATTTTGTTTCTCTGGACACATCTGACTTGTTAATACTGATCTCTCCTGGCTCATTCTACCCATCTGCCTGCTTCTTCCAGTCTCCTTTGCTGGCTCATTAGCTGAGTCAGAACCCCAAAGCTGTATCCTGTGCCTATCCAGGTCTCTCTATACTTTCAGTTGGTGACCTCATTAACTCACATCAATTCAAGTATGGTCTCTGTAGATGAGGATTCCCGCTTCTACACATCCAGCTCTAGTCTCTCCCAAGCTCCGGTCCCACATGACAAACTGCCTATTGGTCATTTCAATCAGAAATCCAGTAGTTATCTCTAACTCACCACCTTTCCCCCAAGCCTTCCACTCCTCCAACCTTCCCGACGAGTGTCGTCCTCTCAGATCCAGCCGGTTTGTGGCCTCGGTGTTAACCTACAATCTTCCTGTGCCCTAGCCCACATGCCATTTTTTACTTCCACCATGTCTCTAGCATATACTCCCCACACTCCCTCCTATCCACTCATTCATCTGTCCTCATACAGGCCCACATCACTTCTCACCTGAACTGCTACTGGGCCTCCCTGCCTCAGGCCCCTCTCCCACTTATCTGCCAAAAAAGACTCAGCATGTCAGCCCCCGACTTGATAAACTCCAGTTGCAATAAACTCTAATCTTCAGGATAAAATAGACATTTCTATTTGACATGTAAAGCTCTTCAGGAAGACCTTCACAACGTGGCCCCTTCCCACTTTCCCAGCCTTCATACACACGACTTTCCTCTATGCACTCTGTGATCCAGACATCAATCCTCCGTCTCTGCGACTTTGTCCTGGCTGTCCCCCAGGCCCTGAAGCTCTCCCACCTCATGCTATTTCTTGGAATCCTTGGTTTCATTCAGACTCAAGTACTGGCTTGGTCCTCCTACCTGTCAGTGCAGTCTGGTTTTTTTGGAGGGGGAAGGCAAGGCAATTGGGGTTAAGTGATTTGCCCAAGGTCACATGGCTAGTAAGTATGCCAAGTGTCTAAGGCTGGATTTGAACTTAGGTCCTCAAGACTCCAGGGCTGGTGCTCTATTCACTGTGCCACCTAGCCGCCCTCCGTTAGCGCAGTCTGCAAACCACTTTCACTTCACTTTTTAGATATTCTACATCTACTTATGTTGTTTCCCGTTAGACTGTAAGCTAACACTGACGGCAGGGACTGTTTCACTTTTGTACCCAGCAGAGTGCTTGGTACAGAGCAGGAGCTTAACAAAAGCTTTGCGACCAGTCCTAAATCTGCCCCCAGACCCCTCTCTATGCACTCTGGCTTGCTCTGCTCCTCCCGCGGTCCAGCGCTGTCTTCGGGCTGCAAAGGAGTCCTCCATTCATTAGCCTCGTGCCAGACACCACTAAGGTTTCCATTCAGGACAGCGGCAGGAAGGTCATCTGGGTGATTCTCCTTTACTGATCCTTAACAAAGCAATGACTACATGGCACTTGGCTGGCTAGAGTTTGGTAAAAATAAGTATGGTGTGGCAGACAGAGGGCTGGGGCATTCACTTGCTGTATGGCCTTGGACAAGTCACTTAACTCCCTCCACCTTAAAGTGTTCACCTACCAAAGGAAACGGCCAGACCCAATGATCTCCAAGGCCCCTCTCAGCTCTAAACTTGTGATGCTGCGATCATCAACCACCATTAATAAACAGTGTTCCCCACCAATGTGCCTGGCAGCCTGCTTTATGCCAGAGAAAGTCACAGTCCCTGATGCAGCAGTATCAGTGCTGAAAGTCGACAATTCCAACATACCTCCAGTGTCGTCTTCAAAGTGGAGATGTTTTCACTACAGACTTCCACATTGTTCAAGGTCACCTGGAAAGTGAAAAACAATGAGCACAGCTGCTTAGGAATTGGGACACAAATCCCCTGCAGGGATGCTAGACAAATTTGAAGTTGGAGGGGAAGACATCTCCCTAAGGGGATAAACTAGGATTCAGAAGGTGGCTAAGGAGACTCCATTGTTCACCTCACCTAGAGTGGGTGCTTTTTCACTATCTGACAAGGCCAGGAAACAAGTTTCATTCCCACAGCAAGGTCAGCAATGACCAGAGGTACAGCAAAGACAACACATTCCCGTTTCTGAGGAGTAATAGTTACTGTATCTCTTTACAAGCTAGCTGGGTCTCCAACACGGGCTGGGTAAGCTACAGGATCACCAAACCTAGGCCAGCCTTTTCGTTGTTCTGTTCCTTTGTTTGAGACCTTATTATACCTGCTAAGTACAAGGACCTGGGAGAGACTACAAGGATCACTAAGGCGCCATTCCTGCCCTCCTGAAGCTTACCCTCTAGATAAGAGATGGGGCATGTCCACAAGTGATTCTAATCATGGTATCTGGAAGAAGTTCTCATTCTGAAGATGAGAACCAAAGGAAGCCCAAATGGAAGTCAGCAGATGACAAAATGATGCATAAAATGATGCAAAGAGGTACAGATTGCTACCAGAATTCAGAGATCACTTCTAGGCAGGGTGGCCCAGGGAAGGCTCCACAGAAATAGATGCCAGCCGAGTGCCCCCCTTTAAGGATGGCAAAGATTATGTCAGATGGAGGGAGAAGTCAGGGCATCCCCAGAAGAGAAAGAACATCACCAAGAAGAGGAGCAGATGAACACAAGGGACGTGGAGGGGATGGCAGTGAGCCTAGTGTGATGGGGGTATGGTCAGGGGAGCAGTGAGAGAGAAGCGAAAATACTGGTAGTGGCCAGGTGTGTGTGTGTGGGGGGAACTTAAGCGCAGTCCCTGAGGGGTCTCTGGAAGACTGTGAGTCAGAGTGATAAGACTAAAGTCCTACTTTAACAATTAATTCGATGACTGGACAGGATGGATTGGGGCATGAAGAATAAGGAGAGGGAAAGGGACTTGAGACAGGAAGAGAAGCCTGGGATTACTGCCACAAGCCAAGGAAGAGGTGAAAGGCTTAAGGTGGGACGGTTAGATGGAGGAGGCTAGAGAAGCCAGGCTGGGGCAGCTCAACGTATTAATGGAGCTCAAGGGTGATTTCAGATCTCTAAGCAATACAGGTAAGTGACACTGACCAGTCGTTCCCAAAGGACCTTTTTGTTTCTACCTGTCAAAAATGAAAACCAATGTTGTTGACTCAGGCCTCTGTCACTGCTCTGACTGCATGAATCTTCATGCCTGGTGCAGGGGAATGGGGGGCAGAGGGGGCGAGGAGAATCACATTCTGTGACCCCGGAGACCCCGGGAGCAGGATATGACCTCAAAGGGGACAGTGAAACCGACTGCTTGGTCATGATGACTGAAGAAAAATAAGCACAAGATGCTTTCAGGACACTAAGGGCTATCTGGCAAAGGCAGACTGTCAGTGGGACTACAGAACAGCACAAACATTTTAGAGAACAATTTGTCAGTAAGAGTCACAAAACTCACCAAAACTTCTGACCCTGTGATTCCACTTAAGATTCTCTCCCCAAAACACCACAGAAATGGAAAAACAATCTATCTATCTATCCATAAGTATTTGATTTCTAAGAGCAAATCTTCCTAACAATTGGAGAAAGGTTTAATAAAATACAGTATCCTAACAGAGTGGATACTACAGTGTCATGAAAACAATCACTGTGAAACATGTGAGGAAATATGGAAGAAAACCTTGATGAAATGATGCACAACCCTAACTACAGATATAATGCAGTGTTTTTAATTTATATGTATATATAATGTATATTTTAAAAAGATGAAAAAGAAAGGAAAAAAGGAGGCAAACAGTGCCAAAGGTAGTGGATTTTGGACAGGCCTGTGAGGGCCGCACAAAGCATCTTATTTGCTTGTTAATTATTTTGGTTCTGCCTTGTTAAAGGTGAGGTGCTTTGGGTAAGATTTTGCATCGTTTTATATGTCTACACAATTTTGTTTTTGTTGATTAAGTTTATAATTTTTGAATTATAATAGTAAACTAATATAATATAATTAAAATTTTAAAATATTTAAAAACCAATATAATATAAACTAAAATAATTAGTTTTCTTAAATGGCTGCAAATAATGTGGGAAAATGTGAATAAATTTGTTTTAAATGCTATTAAAGTTAAAAAAACTTGCTATGAAGGAGAAATGGAATTGTGTTTATATCACACTGACTTTAAAGTTTTTTTTTTGAGGGAGAATCCCTCCTAATGGTTAGTTTGTTGGGCTTATCACTTTGCTCACAATGAATAATATGTCAGGATAACTGGGGGATTTCATCTTGACAGACAAATGAGACAAGGTGACAAGAGAAATCCAGAGCTGCAGTGGGAGAGAAGACATTGTAAGTATTTGGCTTCAGGATAACTGGAGATCTGTCACTAAGCATTTAACACTGTAAAACAAATGGCCTTGATCTTCTTCATTTGCTTGTCTTCTGGCTTCTGTCTCATTAAGCCTCTGTGCAAATATACGGGGGCCCTAAAGCTAAAGCTTAAGCAAGCTTCTGACCATGTGTGCTACACTATATACTTTCCATAATGCAGGAGCCTCCAGAAAGGAAATCTCTCTCAGGCTTCTTTCTTTCATGCTAACATATGGGCCGTCCCAGCTTAATATCTAGTCAGAGAAAGGTCCCTTCCTAGCCTGGGGAGATGAAGGGTAACCATGGGCTCCTCCTGAGTAAGAAATGAGGAAGCATCAGTACAGACTTCTGCCTCTGAAGAGTCAGAAGGACTGGAACCCAGGGAAGCCAGACTCAGGCAAAGGTGGGTAGCCATAGTTAAGACATAAAAGAAAACAGCATACTACATGACTCTAAAGCAGAGTGAAAAATAGTGAACTGAGTAAGGAATTAGGACTCTGGTTCTTTTTTCAGGTGCAGGTCAGCTGTTACTTTTTATAAATCCCTTTCTCTTTCTTGTCAAATGCAGCTAAGATATCACCTTTGCCACCAAGGGTGCTGTTTTAAAAGGGTCATATCTGCAGTGGCAGACTGATTGAAAATATGTTCCATAAACAGTGTTGTGACATCCCAAAGGATTCAAGGGCATGCCCACTGTGCTAGGCTCGCCTAGCAGAGATCTGGTCAGTAGTCTTGGCACAGGTAAGGTTTAGACTGTTTACAAGTCCCCTGAAGAGTTGAGATGGAAGCCATGTGCTCAGCATGCAGAGAGAAAACACTGCAGAGCTGAGAACTGTTGGCAAAGTAAAGGCTCTGCTGTCATGGTCCAGGCCATTTGAGGACACATTTGTAGGCAAGGAAGACTCTGAGAACCTTGGGGTAGGCTGGGGGATGTAGCCTTAGGAGCTCATTCTTCAGACAGATGGAAGATTCCTCTATGTCATTTTGCAGAATTTTTATAGGAACAATGTCCTGGCTTTCAACCTCTTCCAAGAACAACTGTTTTGCTAGGGGTCATTTGTTTTTATTTCCCTTGCACCCTGTCCACTCCAACCGAACCCCCAGGCACAGGATCCGGCCACAGCTGAGCCACAGGAGCACACCTACCAGGAAAGACAGCTTGGCTTCATCTGTGCTCTCAATGCCTTTGGTATCAAATTTGCCCTGCTGAAGGCTGCTGTGCATGATATTCACAGCACTTGTCACCCCTCGCTGGAAGTCCTGGAAAGTGGTGGCAGGGAAACCCATCCGCAGCTTGTTACACAGAACCTCCCTGGTGGGTAGAAGAGGATGCAGACTCAGAGCAGGGAGCACATCACTGCCCATCCCATAACCCCTCATCCCCCATTCCTGATGCCCCTGCCCACACTGAGATCTCTCTCTCACGGGCACAGGGGCTTCTGGTGCCAACCTAGGTCTTCTGTGAGCATGGCTCTTAAGTTCCAGAACAAGTGCTGATTCATAAAGGCCGAGGTAAAAGCAAAGATCCGATCCAAAACGTCAACAAAGGGGAAAAGTTACAAAACAAGATCAACCCCTTAATGAATGAATCCTCCATGTTTGGCCAGCTTCCCCACTGGTTCCCAGCAGTCTGACTACCACCTGGGCTTGGCCTTGCCCAATGACCAGCCACCATGCTGCTCTTGTAGCTCGACCAGAACGTGGTCATTCCTGTTAATACTAACATTTCACTGTGGTCATACAACAGGGATCCCCCTCCCCCACTTTCCCTGTGTCCACTGCCTTCAAGAGTAAGAAAATGTTCCTGGTTCTGATTCTATTTATATGAGCACTTTGGGAGTTAGTGATGAAAGTCTCTTCCTAGAAACAGAAGAGAGGGCAAGAACTACCCATAAAAGCAACTGGTCCTTTCCCAACCCTTCCTCACTCGCTAGCTAATTTCCTGAAACAACAGTTCTCATAACTGAAGCCTGAGGCTGTGCCTCAACCTGAAAGAACTGCTCTCTCTCCCCTGCCTTGGGTATCCTTCCACCTTCCTTCCCCCTGAATCAATCCAGCCCTGTCACACCACACCTGACTTGTGAATGACTGCGGTACACCCAGAATATAAGGCTGTTCCTGAGCCATCCAGTACCAAGGGCTTTGGAAAAAACCAAGAAAGAGAAATGGATCAGAAACAAACCAAGAATTTAAATTTCAACAAAACTTACATTAACAATTATGGTTTAGGGAGCCAAAAACCACTTGCTGACCCACATACTCTGCCTGACCTGCAGACGAGCCATCCTGCATCTCAGAAAAGGGCGGCACCCGCTTAAGGAGTCTGGCCGTACCTGAAATCTGACTCCAGCTCTGTGGTGGAGAGGTTGATCATGGCACAGAGGCAGTCGATGCTGGAGCTGGACAAGGCCCGCCCAATGGACTTTTTGACAATGTAGAAGACGTCGTCCACCATGCTGGAAGTCAGCTGGCCCTTCTCATAAGTGTCCAAAGCTACCGCCTAAAAGGCGAGGGGTCAAGGTGAAAGGGTTCATCAGAGACCAACAGAGCCTGAATACCGCTGTCTAGGGATGGTCCTGAGCACGCCTAGCCGTGACCCTTCTCTGCGGCTCATTCAGGCTCTTCTGGTAACTGGGATCTTAGAGCGCACTTTACTGTTTTCTATCAACAAACACCAACAAATCAACAGGCATTTATTAAGGACCTACTACATGCAAGTGCTTACTATGCAACAATTCCTACTCTTAAAGAACTTACATTGGGGGAGACAACAAGCACATATATGGGTGCACATACACGCACACATGTACGTGCGCACGTGCACACGTGCACACGCACACACACACACACACGGTAGAGAAAGACAGTCACTACAGTCTGGAAGGATTAGGGAAAATTAGGTGAAAGGGAGTGCCTGAGCTGCACACTGCAGGGAATGAGGGATCCTGTGAGATGGATACGGGCAGGAGAGACAGCTATGCAAAGGCACATATGGGACAAGGAGTACTGTGTGAGGAACAGAGAAAAGTCCAGTCTGGTTCCTTTCTAGAGTGTGGGAGGGAGTAATCTAGAAGGAGTCTGGAAAGACTGGTGGGGACCTAATTGTGAAGGCCCTTAAAAAGGAGTCTAAGGGAGTTTACCGATTAGGGGACTAACATAAACAGAACGGCACTTAAGGGAAGTCACTCGTAGCTGTTTGGAGGATGGGCTACAGTGGGAAGAGATCTGAGGCAGGGAGACAACTCAGTTCTAGTTGAATTTGGGGCACCCCCATTCAGCGCCAGCCAGGACCAGTGGGGCTCTCCTGCCCTTCTCCCTCATGCAGATAATGACCTGGGGTTATTTAAGCTGATACTCTGCACAGTATTTACGGTAAATATGTAAATTTTACATATCTGTGATATGTAAAAGACAACTTGATAAAACTATAAAGTTATAGATTCGAAAGATCTGCATTTCCTCACCAGGAATTCTCAGTACCAATGAAATCCTTAGGTCTGCCTCCTTTCCTATAAGCTAAAGGGACATGCATCTGTAGGGGATAACAGCTCCAAGGCTGTCCCAGGGCAAGGTGGCATGCAAACCTGTTTCCCCAGCAGGACCACAAAATGTTAAACTGCCCATTGATTTCCTTTATCTTGGCTGCTCTTAAGATGTCATGGCCTACCTTGTTGACAGTCTCTCGCATGAAATACTCTTCCATGGTAATATAATAGCCAATCAGCTCCTGCATGGTACAGCTTAGGAGACAGTTGTTGAGAAGCTTGTCTAGACACTTCTGATGCTCTATGGAGATAATCAATAAGGCAATGAGAAATAAAAATGTGTTTGGGGCTTTGCTACTTCAAAAAGAAAAAAGAAAATGCTTCCTCTTCCCAAACTGAAAGCTGATGAAGGGGCCTATGTTGGAAAGTCCTGCGGCTACCTGGCATTTCATCACATTCACATTCAGGCCAAGCGAGGTCCCAAGCTTGAGGCTGCTTGCTCCTTGACCCAAATGGTGAACCCAAGTATCTCTTTTCAGTTAGCTTGCTGATCACTTATAAAATGTGAGAAAGAAAGGGACATACAGGGTGGCGGGGAGAGGCTCCCTACACTGCAGGATGGAGCACAATACTGGGAGATGGAAGACTCAAGGGCTATAGGGAGAGAAAGGGGAATATGATCAGTCACCTTTCAATGGCTGGCAGAGCAGCTTTTACCTTTTAGCTGCACAAACTTTCTAAAACTTCAAATCAGAAGAAACCCTAAAGCTGTCTAGGAAAAAGAAGACATTTGAGACTGTATAGAAAACATTGTTCATCCTTCATTTTCAAAGAGGACCAGTGACATCACTGGCTAATGTCCTGACTTGATTACGAATTAAATTTAAGTGAGGCAGAGGTGCATAAAGTTATCAGCCTCACCTTCTTCCAGTCATCAAAGTCCAATGGCAGGACAAAAGTCAGGACGAGTAGAGAGGATGACCTTTTGTCTTGGTGTCTTTGATGTCTGACCAAGCTCTATGTGCTCCCCAATGCCTGTTTCGGTTGCCTTCATGGCTAATGAACAGTCTTCTCATTTACCCATTCTGCCAGAGGAAATTTTCACATATTTGGGGAAGACATCCTCCTAACTTACCAAAGAGTCTAAGGGGTTACCCCTCAACCTGGGTTAGCCCACAGTTTTAAGAGGATGTGGCCACTGCCCATCCTACAGCTTCCTGGAACTCTAAGTGAGAACCAGGTGACAAGTGGACACCAAAGGTATCTATAAGCATCCCTGAAAATGGCTCGGCAAATCTTCACACAGTGGTGCTGAGTCCTTCCTAAATCCTTCAAAGTATGAGAACAACCATTAACCAATGACTAGAGTTGGGGACAGCCAAAAACTATTAACTAACTGCTATGTGGAAACATAATAGAAACTAACAGACCCAGTTTCCACTCTGATTCTGGAAAGCACAAAGACCACTATGACCCTGACAATGACCCGTCTCTACTTAGTAAAGGGAACCAAAGGAACAGCTATTGTCCTTCCAGGAAGGGGCAAAAGGAACATCTTACTACTAGAAAAACCTGGGTATCAGATCCATACCATTGGTCAGAAAAGAAAAACAAAGCTACTAGATAATTTGAGACAATAATTTCAATAGTGCTTTAAATATGAATAGAGTGTTAAGCTCTTAAGGCTCTAAGTATCTTGGGAAGAGACTTGCTTATGTTTAGTAGGAGGTTACTAAATGTAGTGGTAGTAGCAGTAGCAGTAGCAGTAGTAGTAGTAGTAGTAGCAGTAGTAGTAGCAGTAGCAGTAGCAGCAGCAGCAGCAGCAGTAGTAGTAGCAGCAGCAGCAGCAGTAGTAGTAGTAGTAGCAGTAGTAGTAGCAGCAGCAATAGCAGTAGCAGTAGTAGTAGTAGTAGCAGTAGTAGTAGTAGTAGCAGTAGTAGTAGTAGTAGTAGCAGCAGTAGCAGTAGTAGTAGTAGTAGTAGTAGCAGCAGTAGTAGTAGCAGCAGTAGTAGTAGTAGTAGCAGCAGTAGTAGCAGTAGTAGTAGTAGTAGTAGCAGCAGTAGTAGCAGTAGCAGTAGTAGTAGTAG